>OY744463.1:6370741-6451133 GCA_963556145.1 Hygrocybe punicea
TACGGCCCGGGCGTGACCTTAACAATTTGGTATTTTCATGTATAAAAGGTCCGGTGGCCACCGGTTTACTGCATCACATGAGCATGTTCTCACGCTTCATATCTTATTGTGCAATGGCGGTTTTCCCAGCACCGATCAGTTTCATTTCGATACCTCTTCACGTTCCAGTACAGATGGTTCTAGCTTTATTAGAATAGTTGTCCGTGTGGGAAACTGTGCCGTGGCCGTGTTGTGAGCTGTCACCCGCGCAGGTTACGAAGTATCGTCAAAAAACCGATGACTATTTGTGATCGTTGAGAAAGCGCACAAAACCTAGTCCATCAAGAACCGCCTCGACAATTCCGGCCGTGAATGAAGAGCAGCTGAGTTGGCTCATATCTCGTGGGACAGATATGTGACGCTCAATGGGAGGATCATTGTCGATGATCATATCTAGCCAATAGTCATCAGCTAGAACATAGGGACAGAAAAGGCGCAAGTACATTCGTCTGCATTCTCGACACTTTTTTCGAGAGCATCGGCAGGTTTTCCGAAAACTGCTTTCCAAACTTGGGTGTGTATTAACATCAGGGCAGGCAAGAAGCGAATTTCGCGCTTGGGTGTCTTTGACGCAAATTCGGTGCGCCAGACCATCAGCTCGAGCACTCGAGTGCCGATCCGATATCCAAGGGTATTGAGTCTGCGCATTCAACGCCATCAACACAAATCTTCAAGGACGGTCACGACTCACATACCGACGCTCGAGATCATTGATGCCACCGACTCGTTTCTGGGTGTACTGCACCACTTCTGAGAAAAGAAACGAGAAAGCTGATGCTGAGACCTCGGCTGTGCGTGTCTTGTTGAGATTTCGGTCGTACATCTCCAACTTTTAGTCGGGATCTAAAGTGATTTCTAAAGTTAGCAGAAAAATATAATCTTTAGATTTACATTTAGGCCTAGCCTAAATATTAAATTTAAGTCATGAATAAATACACTTCTAAATCATTTATTTATTTTCATCTTTAGGTTATTCTTGCAATCAAAATAATTATCAGATCTAAATTGTAAGGGGAAAGCATAATTTAGTTTCAAGTTTACTCAAAATTTCTAGTCTAAATTTAGGCATCACTTTTACAGCCGATTTGGAAATGGATGACTAAATCAACTTTTTTTTTTTGTAACTTTTTTTTTTTGAGACCAGCAACCACCGGGCCAGCTGTATTACCATAACCGTCCATGTCATATGACACCAAGAGAATTGCTGAAATCACATAGAAATTCAAGTTATAAATTCATTGAGGAACATATAAGAAATGTGAAGCTGATGAAAATTGGAATGTGGCTAGGTGAAGGGCTGAATAAGTTTAAATTATTTTTTGGTGGTGTAATAAATATTTTTGGTGCCAATTTCAGGCCACAAGTCATGTTTTGGACACCAAAAATCCATGTCATCCTTGAATACACCACCAAAAAATAATTTAAACTTATTTAGCCCTTCACCTAGCCACATTCCAATTTTCATTGGCTTCACATTTCTCATATGTCCCTTAATGAATTTATAACTTGAATTTCTATGTGATTTCAGCAATTCTCTTGGTGTCACATGACATGGACGGTTATGGTAATACAGCTGGCCCGGTGGTTGCTGGTCTCAAAAAAAAAAAGTTACAAAAAAAAAAAGAAGTTGATTTGGTCATCCATTTCCGAATCGGCTGTCACACTGGAAAATAAACAATTTCAGTTGTACTGAAAACTAGACCGAAACTAATAGTTTTAATAAATTAGCTAGCTAAGCTCACATGGGAATGAAAATCATTAGATTAGGAAGTCCTGGAACTAATATGCAAACTAATGAAATCAGTATTGTTTTCGGAGGTACTAAAATCAATACCTAAACTAAACAATTCAGGTAACCTGAAATGATAACTAAAATATTTGTTTTCAGGACTATTGTTAGGATATCCAAAACTATTGTTTTTAGTAGTGTCCTGAAACTCAATAGGAAACCTTAGATTTCAGGAGCCCTGAAGGCATTATTGTTATGAGATTGGGCATCCTAAAATCTAAGATTTCCTATTGAGTTCCAGGACACTACTGAAAACAATAGTTTTGGATATCCTGACAATAGTCCCAAAAACAAATATTTCAGTTATCATTTCAGGTGACCTGAATTGTTTAGTTTAGGTATTGATTTTAGTACCTCCGAAAACAATACTGATTTCATTAGTTTGCATATTAGTTCCAGGACTTCCTAATATAATGATTTTCATTCCCATTTGAGCTTAGCTAGCTAATTTATTGAAACTATTAGTTTTGGTCTAGTTTTCAGTACAACTGAAATTGTTTATTTTCCAGTGTGTGTAAAGGCAGGCTAAAATTAAAACTTTTGGTAGGATTAAAATAATAAATTTATTGTGCTTTTCAAAACTAATGACATTTCAAAAAACAAATTTGTTAAGTTTGGGGACCTAAGCAAATATTGTAACTCATGAAATACTGCACAGATTTACATGATTGTAGGATGAAGTTTCATCCAAATTTCAAGAACTAGCCACTCCTGTATTTAAATTTAGGAAATATTCAGATTATTGATAGTTACAGGTGCATTTCTGCATTTCAGTGACTAATACTTGTACAATGAATAACTTTACAAGGAATGCTCAGATTTACAAGATTGTAGGGAGAAAACCATTCCATTTTTGAAGGGCTAGAAGCTCACATACTGGCATTTTGCTTAATTTGAGGTTTTGCTCAGGTAATAAGTATGTGCCTTGTTGGGATAAATATGGTCTTAATGCCCAAAAGTATACAAAATCCCGGTATGTGAGCTTCTAGCCCTTCAAAAATGGAATGGTTTTCTCCCTACAATCTTGTAAATCTGAGCATTCCTTGTAAAGTTATTCATTGTACAAGTATTAGTCACTGAAATGCAGAAATGCAACTGTAACTATCAATAATCTGAATATTTCCTAAATTTAAATACAGGAGTGGCTAGCCCTTGAAATTTGGATGAAACTTCATTCTACAATCATGTAAATCTGTGCAGTATTTCATGAGTTACAATATTTGCATAGGTCCCCAAACTTAACAAATTTGTTTTTTGAAATGTCATTAGTTTTGAAAAGTGCCATAATAGTTATCAAAACATAAGATTTCGGCAGCTATTTCAATTCAAAGTTACTCGTCACCCACCCATCATCCACTCGTCACCCACCCATCACACTGCTGTGCAGCTGGTCATCATTGTTCTGTGGGCTTTGAGGGCATCCTACAATTCACTGACATCAATTGGTGTGGCGCCAGGCAGGGCCTAGGTGATGGCAGAGGCGAGGAGCCCTGATGACGTAGGCGAGGGAGATGGCATGGGCAAGGAGATGGGTATGACGCAGCCCACCATCATCCACCCATTGTCCATCCACTGTCCACCCATCTCCCAATGGACCAAATCATATGACCTCACGAGCCCAGCAACGTCAATTGATGTGGTGGTGGGGTTGCGTGAGGTGATGACAGAGGTAGGGGGATGGTGGGCAATAGGGGTGGGTGAGGGAGATGGTGGGGGAGGTGGAGAGGTGTGGGCGAGGGAGATGGCGGCAGGGGGAGATGGCGTGGGCAATGGCATGGGCAACAAGGGTGAGGGAGATGGCATGGGGTGTGGGTGAGGGAGAGGGAGATGATGGGATGGGAGAGCGGGGAAGGGAGATGGTGTGGGCATGATGCAATGGGAGGCCAAGGAGATGGTATAGGCGATGAGGGTGAGGGAGGTGGCATAGGCGACAAGGGTGGGGGAGATGGGGGGGCAACGACAGAAAGGGAGATAGAATTGGGCAGGTGAGATGGCATGGGCAGGTGTAGGCAGGTGACGTGGCGTGGGTGGGGAGTCAGGGTGGATGTGAGGGTGATGGGCGTGGGCGATGGGATGGGTGGCAGAGGTGGTGGTGGGAGCAAGGGCAATGGAGATGGGTGGTGATGGGCGATGGAGATGGGCGTCATGCATGGGCAGGGGGATGGCATAGGAGGTCGTCATCATTGTCCTGCCACTGCTCAGCAGCTGATGGTGGTGGCAGTGGTGGTGGTGATACTTGTCGCCATCGTCGTCTTGCCGCTGCCGGATGGTGGTGGAGATCTTGTTGCCATTCCATGGGGCTGTTGCTGTTGTCGTCGGCATCATTGTCATCCATCGTGGTGGTGGTGGTATTGGTGGTTGAGGAAGTGATGGTGGTGGTGAAGGTGGTGGTGAATGCCACTGCCATCATCCCTCGCTGGCCAGTATTCATATTTGACGGCAGCGGTTGTGGTCATGTTTGTAGTGGTTGTGGTGATGGTCGTGGTCCATTGGGCCCTCATTATTGTTGCTGCCATTGGATTGATGATGGCTGTGGCAATGGCTGGGAGGGAGATATGGTCGGCAATGGCTGGGCGATGAGCGCACCCAATACTTAACACCCCTGTTCCGCCACCGTCGTCGCCTTGCTGCTGCCTGTTGGCAGTGGAGGTCGTCGCCATCATCTGGCTGTGGTGGGGCGGTGGTGCCACCACTGATACCGCTGTCATCCTCATCGCCGTCCTTGTCTGCATCGTCACTGTCATTCATCATCGCCACCACTCCTCCAGCCTCGCTGGTGATGACCGTCATTGTCGTTGTCATCAGTATTGTTGTTATTCTTGTTGTCTTCGTAGTTGTTGTTGTCATGACTTGTGACTGAACTAGCACTTACCCAATCCAGACCTGTCGAAGACCATGACATCGTCTTATCCTAATGTGCACATGGGCAGCGAGTGCAATGAGTGGTGATGGGTTGGCAATGAGTGGGTGATGGGAGTGTACAATCACTTTAGTTCTGACGGAATCTTAACTTTTGATAACTCCCAAAATGGTACATTTTGAGACCCAACAAATTAAATATTTTAATTTCATCAAAATTATAACTTTCAGTTTGTCTTTACAGTCATTTGTAGTGAGCTTGACACTTGTGGGAAATTTTTTGATCAATTAAAATAATATGGACTTGGTGAAAATTTCTGTGCTCTACCTTGTATCTCATGAAGTACTGCATGGGTTAACATGGTTACAAAGGGAAAGTTGTACTATGTCTTAAGGGCTATCTACTGCTATCATTACATTTGGACCATATTTTGTATTTGGTGACTTGTGAATGAAACAAAAGGTAAACCAGTACTTTTTGACACCCAAAATGATATTGTCAAATTATGGCATCAAATGAACTCCTATGAAAAAAATGGTAGGGAGAAATTTGTTCATTTTTTCAAGGGCTAAAAGTACATATACCGTGTTTTTCTTTATTTTTGTCCTTTGAGCTCATAATCATGATTCTTGTGGCATTTCAACCCTAATGTGGATAAACATAGCACAGATGAAATATTGCCTCAAAGGACAAAAATAAAGAAAAACATGGTATATGTACTTTTAGCCCTTGAAAAAATGAACAAATTTCTCCCTACAATTTTTTTCATAGGAGTTCATTTGATGCCATAATTTGACAATATCATTTTGGGTGTCAAAAAGTACTGGTTTACCTTTTGTTTCATCCACAAGTCACCAAATACAAAATATGGTCCAAATGTAATGATAGCAGTAGATAGCCCTTAATACATAGTACAACTTTCCCTTTGTAACCATGTTAACCCATGCAGTACTTCATGAGATACAAGGTAGAGCACAGAAATTTTCACCAAGTCCATATTATTTTAATTGATCAAAAGATTTCCCACAAGTGTCAAGCTCACTACAAACGACTGTAAGTGATGCTTGAATGTGGACTAGCAAACCAGAGTAAACTCAAATCTAAATTATACTTTCCCTCCACACTTTAGCACTGATGATTGGTTTGATTGTAGGACTAATCTAAAGGCAAGAGAAAACAATTAATTTAGACATTTATTTATTTATGACTTAAATAACTTTAGATCCTAACTAAATGTTGAAATTCCTGATGTGTCAGGAAAACGTTGGAGGCTACTACAACCAAACAAACAAATTAGTCAGCAAGTATGTAAGCCAAACAAAATCATGTGAATAAACAGGTTAGCATTTTAGGTGTTAGTTGGCTTTTGGTTAGCTTACACAGAAGACAGATGAGGATTTTTTGTGATCAAATAATACACAAATATCCAGTCACATTTTAAAACTATTTACATTGTTATCTTGCTTGTGAAAATATTGTAGAAAATGATGTTATGTAAATGCAGTATTCATGTAGAAAATAGTGCATATAGAAAATACAATTATTTAGGTCTGCATTGTTTTCATTATTGTGTACATGTATTCAGCAAAAAGAAAATGACCTAAATATTTAGGATTTCTGGCCAGATATTTGTGGATCTTATTGTCAGGCAGATCTTCAAGTTATTTGGTCTTGAGATAATTCAGGCACAAGTCAGGTCCCAATTATCTGGAGAACAAATAGTCTAAAATTCTGCCCTCATAATAAAAGCCATAGATATCAGTCTAAAAATCCTAAATATTTGAATCATTTTCTCTTTTCTGAATACATGTTCACAATAATGAAGGCTGAAATAATTGTAATTTTTCTGTATGAATACCACTTTTAGATAATATTATTTTCCCCAATATTTTCACAAGTGAGATAACAACACAAATAGTTTCAAAATGTGACTGGATGTTAGAGTCGTGCAGACAACTCTGGATGGAGCAGAGTTCGTCGGAGGATCGGAGGTATGAACTCTTGAAGTAGGTTAACTACTTCATTAAGTCGTACTGAGTAGGCACGAAGCGGAACAGAGTTAGTCCGGAGGTCCGGACTAAAAATGGAGATAGTGAGCTTAAGGTAAAGCCTTAAGTTTGAGAGCGAGAAAGACAGAGGGTACTCTAGTCGATTTTCAGAACAAAGATACAGGACATAGTAGTTCTAGCTTATATACTAGTAAACTAATTGTTATGTCCTTGGTGATGAAAAGATAATAGGAACTCTGGCAGGAGTACTGGAGTTAGGAGAAAGATAAAAGAGACAAAGGTTGCTACATACAGTGACAAGTGAACAAAAGAGAGGAGACAGATAGGAGTGCAAAAGAAGATAAGATAGGAATGAAATGGAAAAGTCTGGAGTGGAGATGGCTGGAGTTCATCAGAGTACATCAGAGTACATCGGAGTACATCGGAGTTGCATGAATATGACACTGGATATCGGTGTCTTATTCAATCACAAAAAATCATCCTCTGTCTCCTGTGTTAGGAGGGCTATAACTCTTGCTTTGAGATTATGGTTAGTTAGGGTTAACTTGGTTAGAATTATCCAGCAACTCAGTCAGTAAAAAAGTCATGAGGGACTTAAAAAATTATGTACTGCTCACATGACTTTGTTTGGTTGTTGGAGGGGGGAAGCTAGGGCACTTACATCGGGTGGTGAATCTATAGGCTGTAGGTATGGTCCTGGGCAGAAAATTAATTTAATTCATTAAATTAAATCAGTATGAAATAAATAAATAAATAGTATAGTTCCAATTGAATGAATGTCACCAAGTTGTGATGTTCAACTCAATGTTCAACATTCAGTGCTCAGTGCTCAGTGCTTAGCACTAACTCCTTGCAAATAGGGGCAAGCAATATTGGCACAGGGTAGGCATCTTTTCTCATTGAAACCTTTCCTGCCATTGCACAGCCACCCAACCCCTTCATCCTCTTTGAGCAGCAAAAGTGGCAGTTATCAATTGCTGAGTTGCATTTGTGTTGTTGGAGTATCTCACAGTCCCTTTGAAGTGAAATGAGACTAACTTTTCCACAGCCACATAGCTTGCTATTCCAGCACCCCTCACAGTCTGTCATTTGGCACTGTGTACAAGCCCTTGGTTTCCATTTGTGTATTTATGTCATGGGCTCATCATCATCATCATGAGGAGGGGGTCTTTTCTCCCTCTTGTACTAGTTTCATTGTGAGTAGTTAGATGTTAACCATATGTGTATTGCACAATAAATTGCCTGAGTTGGTGCTAGCTGAGAAGATTGGCTATGTGCCATCCATTCACAGGTTCATCCACCAATGTAGTTATGTGTCCACTCATTCCCATCTGTGAGTGGATGGAAACTGGCTGGGTGATCAGGATGGTGGGGATATAAGTGTTGTCTGGTGTGAGTATGGCTTGGATTTCAGTGTATGTTGTATGATTCATCTAGATTGTGCTCTTCTCATTCACATTTTTGCCCCAGGTCTTCCAATATGCCTTGAGGTGTTCTGGAAACTTCATTTGGTTGTATGGCAACCCATAGTCATCAGCTGTAAAACAAGGCAGCAAACATTAAATTGGAGTTGGCTAATCTTGACTCCATGAGACCATGCAATTGGCCATTAAGCCATGGGATCATGACAAATTTCCAAATAAGTGAAAGAGTGCTGTTGATGTCATGAATTTCAGACATTGCAGACAATGCTGAGTTCCCATGTGCCACATTGAGTCTGCCCTTGAGCATGACCTTGTGATAACTTGGGCATTTTCATAGAACACCTTATCTTACCTAAACAGAGGTCACTTGAATAATTTCTTTTAGTTGGTTTTTTATTAACATACAAATACAAACTGATCCAGAGATAATGATGTCACATGACAAAAGTATCCCATGACATCATAATAAATACAGCATACAATACAGCATACTCAGGCTGTCCATACCCATACATAATGTCTAATGCCGAAATCATTACTGTTGTCACTTCAGAACTGAAAGATGTTCCAATGCCTCGCAATGCCTCCAAGACACAAAAAATTATCATCTCCAAGGCATTGCAGCTTTCTGAAAACTCACAGAATGTGATGCAAACACATATAGACCTTGTGGGCATCAATAAAAACTGTTATAAACATATACAAGCTGGGCAGAGTGAGTACTGCAATTGTACTCTGTGAAGGGGATCCTAATTGATAGAAATATGTAGACTGAGCCTTCGAGATAGTGCTACCAAAGTTCAGTTCAGTCCAGTTCAGACCCATTTTGGCTGAACCCTGAACTGAACTCCAGGTTCAGTTCAGGATTTCACGTGAACTGAACCTGAACCACCCTGAACTGTTCAGATTTTTTTTCAGGGCCCAAACCAAGTTCATGAATGGTTCAGACATTCAATTTTAGTATTATCCCACATTCTACATGTAAAAAATTCACAATTTATTATTCTCTATATTCTAACTATCCCAGACACTCAATATATCACTATAAACAATCTTATGGGTTTTGTGGGTTTACCCATGGGTATCACTTGGCGCTGGTGAGGCACCCACCTCCTTGTAACCTCGCGAACATAGCCCCAATGTCAATTGATGCCGGGCTGCGTGTTCGCGAGGTGTTCGCTGAGGGTGGGGACCTAGACCCTGCTGGTGATCCCACGACTTTGCTGGTCATTGTTTTCTGAGTGGTTAGAACTAGAACATAATTCAAATTAAATTGGAACATACCTAGTGCAGTGGGGGTGGCTCCCGCTGCTCCCCTCGCTTCCATCGTGATCCGTTATCTGAGTTGTTGTCGTTGCATTGCCATTGCCATTGCCATTGCCATTGCCGTTGCCGTTGCTGTTGCCATTGCCATTGCCATTGCCGTTGCTGTTGCCGTTGCCAGTGCCATTGCCATTGCCATTGCCATTGCCGTGGAAGTTGGCATTGGCATTGGCATTGGCATTGGCATTGGATTGGCATGGCGTTGGGTGGGCATTGGTGCTGGCATGGGATTGGTGTTGGCATTGGATTGGTGTTGGCATTGGCATTGGCATTGGCATTGGCGTGGGTGTGGGCATTGGTGTTGGTGTTAGCATGGGTGTGGGTGTGGGTGTCGTTGGGCTGGTGGGGATGGTAGTGTTAGTTGTTACTTATTAGTAGATAAACACTTATGATTGGCAGTGGGGTTGGGTGCACCAACCCCGCTGCTCTCTTTCTCTCATTTGGGGGTTATTCGTTGATGGCAACGTGCCGCTATGGTGGTGCTGGTGCTGGTGCTGGTGCTGCCCCCTCCAATATTAGTGCTCATGCTTACATTGTACGTCATCATCGTCAGCATTGTCATTGTCATTGTCGTCCATCTGGTGGTGCCGACTTGGTGGTGGTTGGTAGAAGAGCCTACAAAACTATTAGTGAATGAGAAACAAATAATAAAGAATGTAGAACTTACCTATTTGCCTCGAATGCAAGCGTTTGAGGCTTTTGAGAGTGGTTGTTGGTGGCTGAGAATAAAGTTTAGTGACTAAAATGGAAATTTGCTGAATCGGCATGTGAGTAAAACTTTTGTTTGGAGCGCAAAATACATACCTGCGGACATTGGTTTGGCGGTTCTGAACGGCTCGTGAACCGTTTAGACAACCCTGGGGTTGCCTGAACCCTGAACCAGACCCAGGGTTCAGTTCAGCCCAAGGTCCTGGACTGAACCGAACTTCCAGTTCAGTTCGGAGTTTGAACTGGGTTCAGATCGGTTCTGAACCGAACTTTGGCAGCACTACCCATATCATTGATTCTGCCTGATTCCGGTCTTTTCTATCGATTCTGCTTTGGATTCTGCCTCCAGAATTGTTCCTGCTGGCAATGCAATGTCCCTAACGACCCGGAATCAGTATGTATATAGTTGTATATCATATATCTTTGTTTCCCGTCTTCTAGTACATAGCACCACTCCTCCTCTCCTCCTCTCCACTTGCCCCCTATCACTTACAGCCTTCGTTTGTAGCACATAGTTACCATAGCACAGGATCCCTCACAGTAGTATTAAAGTAGCACATATACACTACAAAACCATATATAAATACAGATTATTACAGGGTACCATTCCACCTCACATCTTATCATCACACTTCAGTTCTATTGCTTAGTCCACTCTTCGTATTGTCTACACCACTCTTTGTCCTTTCCCCCACACTCTCCCTCTGATTCAGGAACCCCTGGATTCAGGTTGGATTGATTAGACTTCTCTAAAGAAACTGAATTCCTCTGATCACTTTCTAGCTGATCACCCTTTCTGTAGATTCCTCTTCTGGGTCTACAACAGAACTCGCCATCACACTGTGAATGGGCTGTCAAGTGCTGGGAAGATGAACCTGGCAACAATACTCACTGATATGTATTGCAAGATCATAACTCAACTTCTATGTATTGAACTCTCCTGCAGACAAGTGGAATTCAGCAAAATTCAGCAAAATTCAGCAGCTCAAGACACCCTCAATCTCTGGTTTCGATCTGTACAGCCAAAGCCACCATCACCCAAGCTCACTGGATCCTGCCTCTATTATCAGCCCCATGTTGATGGAACATCTGATCAGTTCATATTGATATTTGTGAGGCCTGAACAACAGAGAATGGCTTGGAAGTATGGTCATAAATTACAAATGCTTCTTGATGGAACATTTGGAATTTGCTCTGTGCATGCTTTACTGTTTATTCTAATGGCCATCAATGACTGAAACAAGGCCTTCCAGTCACTTTTTTTCTGTTCACTGCTCATGACAAAGCTAAGGCAACCCACACAGATTATGATGGGAATCTCTTGAGTGAATTGCTTTGACAATACAAGCTAGCCATGGGAAAGAATAACCTTGGCAAAGAAATTGAAATCAAAGTTCCAAACACTGACAATGACCCACACGAGAGGAAAGGACTAGAGAAAAACTGGCCAACCTAGTCAACGGCTTCCTCATAGTCTGCTTGAGTCTCTGCATCAATACTCATGACAAATAGGCTATTGCATGGATACTCTGTGGATACATCTGAGGCTATCCATATCCATATCCATCAATATCCATACCCGAGCCACAGATATGGATATAGATACAGATACAGATTTCATCGCGGATACAGACGGATTTACCTCGTGTTTGCCATGCCAATGTCAATTGATGTTGTGGCGTGCTTGTGTGAGGTAAAACAGGCCCGCACCCATGGTAACCACCCCCATCCTGGTGATGGGTACCAAACTGCACCCATTGATGGCAGGTGCCCACAGTTTCCATGCCAGACACCTTGTGAATGCCGTGCGCACATCAATTGACGTGGATGTGCATGTTCGCAAGGTGGTCACAGATGTGGTTGCGGATGTGCATGTTCGCGAGTCATGTTCGTGGATGAGCCATGAGCCGTGTTGGTGCCAGCTACCTCGCAGTCGGGTCTTGAATGGGTTGGGTCAGCTGACACTGCACCCGTACCCATGAACACCATACCCGTGAACACCGTACCTGGGGCGGTGTTCACCCGCACCCACACCCAAACATTGGATGTGTTGTTGCACGTCTGCGAGGTGGATGAGAGGGGGACACATTGTTGTTGTCACTGTTGCGTGTCCGTGAGGTGGACGAAGGGGGACGTGTCATTGTTGTTGTTGTGTGTCCACAAGGTGGATGAGAGGGGATGTGTCATTGCATGCTGTTGCCCCATGTTGTTGTTGTTGTTGCTGTTGTTGTTGTTGTTGTTGTTGTTGTTGTTGTTGTTGTTGTTGTAGCATAGTTAGCTAGAGTTCCTTACTTGATGAGAAATGGAGACTTACCTGTAGGCTGGGAGGTGGGAGCACCACCCCCCAGCCATTTTCCTGCTCCTTCTTTTGTTGTCATCTGGTCACCACACACACGCTCACCCTTGTGTAGCCGTCGAGGGTGTGGTGGTGGTTGTGTAACACTAGTTGGTGATGTTGATGTGTGACACAGGTACCATGACACTGCCCAAATAGGGACCATGGATCACCAGATAGGGACCATGGATCACCAGATATGGATACATGGGGTGGCGATCCATATCCGGGATCCACACTGATCCGCCAAATCCATGCATTTGCCCAATGACAAAGGCGAGATACGTGTCGTAGGTATTGGCCATTGCATAGGGCATGTTGGAGTGTTGGAACCAAGATAGAAGAAGCCGATCAATGACAACGTGTTTTTTTAATATTTTCTCACTTGGCTGCTCATGTGGTTAGCCACATTTGCATCCTGCATTTGGAAGATCCTGTACTGTTTACCACAGATGGTCTCTATTAGAAGACCGGGAGATGGACCCTCAACCCTCTGAGACTGGATAGTCGATATTTCACGAATCTGTTTGAACCCGATGCTCCCAATGATCGACACTCAAACCTGATGCTACCTGACGTAACCTGACGTACACCGACCAATGTGGTTGTTCTCATACCAAACCCATTGGACTCCTAAAGCCATGGAATCTCAAACACTAGGAACAGATCTCATTTGACATGATCCCTGATATTGGACTTACCTCTTTAGCACATTCCACCTTCCTTATGGGCATATAGAAGTATTTTACATCTTTTTTTGTGGATATTCACTTTACCATCCATTTATCATGCCATTGTCTCCTCACAACCTCTTACTCATATCCCCATTCCCTCTTCCTCTTGTATTCCTTTGTCGACCAAGAACTCTCAACCAAAATTAGATAGATCAAATTTGTACTATAAAAATGGTGCTCAACTGCCATATAACAAATCCAGTTCCATTTTCCCTCACACTCAGAGTCTCCCTCATAGTCTAAGTCTTGTCACTGTATGACTCACTGGCACCCTAAACTCCTTTTCCACGTGTACCGCGACTATCTATCCTCACTGCTCATCACCTGATACCTGACTCACCATACCCAACATCATTGGCATTGTTGGCTTATGTTGGTTCAGTCAGATTCTTAGTAGTACTTGCTTGGCGGCTTCCCCTCTCTTTTAAGGCATGTCACGACTCTGGGTAACCCGCGGGTCACAATGGGTTTACCCATGGGAAAACTTGTGGGTATTTTACTCATGAGTACCATTTACCCGTTGTCTGAAATACTCACGGATCTGGGTGTCATGTATTATCTCTCAGGTACCTGTGTGAGTACTCGCGGGTCACAGCCAAAACTCATTCTCTGTAGATACTCAAATGTTTAATTTTTGTGTGTATGAAATCGTGGGAACTTAGATCATGTGATCTTAAACAAAGATGCGAAACGTTGACTCAACAATAACAGCAACACAAAACGGTAAGCTTTCACAGAAGCTTCACTTTACTGACCATTTATTACACAGAGAATCATGATGAGGACAGCCAGCAACAGCAGCGGCAGTGGCAGCACCACCAACGCCTACACCAATGCCTGCCAACACCCATGCCAACACCATGCCCACACCAACACCACACTCATGACGGGAACCGGGGATGGTAGCAACACAAGGACACAGCAGGGAGTGGTGCATCCACCCCTGCTGCTAAGATAAGTTTTTGTTGTCATCTATTTTATTTATCTGTACTTACCCCCCACAGTTCCATGATGCCCACGAGCGTGGACATGGCAGCAGCCCATGGCAACCACAGCAGCTGTGGCAGCAACAACCGCTGCAGCGGCAGCAGCAACGACAGCAGCAGCGGGAACGGCAGCAACACAGCAGCAATGGCAGCAGTGGGAACGGCAGCAACGGGAACGGCAGCAACAGGAATGGCAGCAGCGGGAATGGCAACAGCGGGAACAGCAGCAGCGGGAAGCAACAATGGCACTGGCAGCAACACAGCAGCAACAGCGCCAGCAGCAATGCAACAGCAACAGCTGCGGTGGTGGCACGGTGCCACTGAAAGGTCCCCCCTCCTCCCCACTCCTCCCAACTCCTTGCAACCCCAGGCCCACATCAGTTGACGTGGCACTGTGGCTTGCGAGGAAATTTGAGGGTGGAGGAGGATGGTTCGTGGTCCAAAGCGCGTCGAGCCCCAGGTCACCTGCGAGTACCCGTGGATCCGTGGGTAGCCAACCCATGGATCCAAGTCCAGTGGATTGAAAAACCCACATGGATCTGGGCTAGTAAATTTTGATTTAAAAAACTCGCAAGTTCGGATCCGGATCACCCACGAGTGCACTCATGACATGCCTTACTCTCTTTCCTTGTTCACTTTACCAAAGCTAGATACTAACTATTTCACCGTCACTTCTATGCTGACACCCCTAGGTTAGGATTTCTGTTCCATAGCCACCCTGACCTCGCCACTACACCGATAGGAGGAGTTCATAGACTTTGGCTTCAATTTTACAGTGAATGATATTGCATACTTCTTCATAGATACCAGGAGGGATAGGGATGTTGCACTGGACCCAAGGTATTACAGGAAACTTGATGGGTGGAAAGAAATCAGTGTGAAACCTTCCGCGCTTGTTGTCGGTCCAAGCAAAACCTTTCTCGTGTTTGCATATAAAGTCATGCATTAGTGCACATTCCGCTGGCCAGAGGAAGTTGCCTTCGTGAACTTTGTCAAATGCATCACAACGCTCCTGCATGTAGCACTCTGTGGGGACAAAAAGTGGAGGATTTGGGTCAAGGGTAGGAAGTTCAGCGAGCGGATTGCCAGTAATTTTGCATATGATGTGGAATTTGTCTGGGAGTTCAGCGATGACAGGTTTGACCTTGCAAGTGACTGGCTTGTAGACTTTCTTTTGGGCAGCAAAAATGCTAGCGAAGTCATCTGATAATGTAGAAGGAGACACAGATGAAACTGAATAGGGAAAGGACGATGAGGGATCCAGAGATGAAGGAGAAACAGAAGTTGAACAGACTGGAATTGGCGGGGAATCATTAGGGAAATTGCAGGCAGAAAGATAGATGTGGGGAACTGTAGACAAAGATGACAAGTCCACTATATGGGTATAAGATTCAATGTACATAGCGTTGGTATGTTTGTCATGCACTATGACTAGCATGATGTCTCCATCATCTCGTGTGCTCAGTTCCCCTTGTTGATAAAAACCGAGGACAAGTGTACAGGTATGCCACATCACCAGGCTTCATTTCTAGGATATGTTGGAATCGTCACCAATCTGTTCGAATTTGGATTGCATATTGTGATTGTCTGGTCTTCTTTGCAGTAATTCTTGACAATGCTCTCTGTAAGTATGTTGAATGGTTGTCCCAGGAGAATATGGTACGTGGGGTCACAGATGACATGCATCTGAAGGAATAGTGTGATGTCGCCAATCTTACAAGGAACGTTCCACATGAGACCCAGGGACTGATCAATCAAACCATTTGCCGACTGCATATTGAGACGAATTGCTGGGTTCTAAACTGACAACAGATGTCTTCCAACATTGTGAATGATCTGTGTAACAGGGTCAATGATGCTACCAACTTGTTCTTGTCCATTGATGAGCAAGTTAACAGCATGTAGAGCATGTGATTCTTCAGCAACAGTAAGGACTTCAGGAATTTCGCCTGGCAAGAGACTCATGAGGTAGGTCTCATAAGGATCAGGTACAATGATGGGTTGTGTCTCAGTGGAGGCATTTTCACAAGTGGTCTCACAAGGTGCAAAAGGAAGTGGGTCCTCGGCGAAGATGTTAACTTTTACCAGCAATGCGCCAGGAGGTTGGACTCACTTGTGCATAATATCATTGTGAAGTTTGGAATGATAGTCTGGAGAAATTGAGAACAATTCCATTGGTGTGAGTTTGACACAGGGGGTTGCCATAGAACGTGAGTAAACTTCACTAACAATCTTAAAATCCTGGATAGGGGCTTGAGTGTGATACATGGGTTCTTTGTCCTTACATTGTTTTTGGGGGCAGTCCTGCAAAGTTATGTTCGTGTGGTGGACAGTATGCAATTTCCGGTGTGGATGCAAACAGATGGATGGGTGGATCTGTGGTAGGGGCTAGTGTTGGGGAAGTTCGGTCTCAGACCGACCCAAACCCGGTTTAGACCGAACCGAAACCGCCGGTTTCGGTTTCGGTTTCGGTTTGGGAAATTTCGGCTGAGACCGAACCGTTCAGTCTCCGGTTTGGAGATTTGGCTGCGGGCCGAAACGGTTTCAAACTCAGTTTGAACCGCAAACCGACAGTCCAAAGTCGGCTACATGGCTGACTTCGAAAGTCACCCAAAGTCACCAACCCCACCAACAACACCCCCGATATACGCCAAACGAAGACGATGGAGCACCCGAGGTCGACAAAACGGGCGGCAGGGTACTCCCTGCTGCCCGCGTATGTTTTTTATTTTTATTTATTCGAACTTAACTAACGCATTTACAAATTACAGGTTGATGCACCACGGCCACCACCACCACCACCACCACCACCACGACAACGACCACGACAACGGCAACGACAACGGCGACGGTTACAACCACCGTCAACGCCACGCCGGACGCGCCCACAGCAACGCCCACGGCCCACCCCCAGCGCCACGCCAAACGCGTTCAAAACGCGCGCCAAACGTACGTTGGAGTGGTACCGAGGTACCACTCCGGGGGCTCACGCAGGACTCGAGGGAAAGGTCGACTGGATAGGAAGGATGGACTGACTACTACATCTGGAAGGCTACTGACTAGGTCAAACCGTGGGAACCTGATCACGTGACTGACCAGGCACAACTACTACAAGTGCCCCTCCTCCTCATGGTGACGTCCTCGTCACCATACCGCTACTAAAAGAAAACAAAAAGCAAAACAAAACTGACCAAGAAAAAAACTCTCCAGTCACGACTCCCAGTCCCTCACGATGCCCCGGGCCTTACACGTGAGGCGGGACCGTATCGTCCTCCAAGATCGTTGGGGGTGGTAGATGACCAAACTGTAACTCTGCTCTGCTCCTCCATCCTCGAATGCCTCTGGGACTCACATCGCAGGGTAGGATAAAAACGTTCAAAACCATAAGTTCTTGTAGCCCAGGGTGTGAGTTCTTGTGATCCGAAAATAGACTGGGTGGTTCGTGCGAAAGTAAATAGGTACGGTGCTGTCGAGCAGTGATGGTTCGTAGATAGGTTGAATATCCAATAAATGTCGAGGGCGGGGAAAGGGGATGGGACGGGACAAGGTACGGTGTAAACGGGGGAAAGGGAAAACATACGGGTGCATTGGGCCATGCGGTGGCATCGGGGATTCTCGATACGAGGGGACTAGCGATGGGGTGCTAAGTGGTCGCGGCGGTGACTCGTTTGGGCCCCTACGGGTCGGGGAAGTCGCCAGGGTCGAGAACGAGGTCGCGGGGAGCTGAACGAGGGCTCGAGGAGCCGGGTATGGTGCAAGAATCCGGCCGAGAGATGGTGACGTGGCGGAATGCGGTGGGGGTCTGGGAACAGTGGGCACGGTGGTATTGGATCGAGGTGGGGTGCTCCGGGATGGTGAACGGTGGGCGGCGAGCTTTGTGAGTCGGTCTGGAGCTGGGTATGTTGGCAGAACGGGGCCGCGCGATGGTGACGTGGCGCCTGGCCCAGGTGTCTGGAAACGACGGCGGGGGCTCGTTTGGCGCAATGGAGGGGGACGGGGGGTCCTGGCCGGTGGAACGAGGGCACGGGAGGTCGAATGGGTCCGTGTGAGGCTGGGGTACACGAAAGAACGGGGGGGCGCGACGGATCCGTGGTGTGACCAAAAACGGCGGTGGGGGCTCGTTCGGGGCGTTAGCGAGACGCAGGGTGCTCTGGGGGGTGGGCCGCGAGATTGGTGAGCTGGTCTGGGGCCGGTTGTGCTGGCAGAACGGGGCCGCGCGATGGTGACGTGGCGCGTGGCTCGGGTGTCCGAAAACGACGGTGGGGGTTCGTTTGGCACAATGGAGGGAAACGGGGGGTCCTGGCCGGTGGGACGAGTGTGCGGGGAGTCGAATGGGTCCGTGTAGGGGTGGGGGTGACGAGAAACGGGGTCCGTGCGGCGGCGCTGCGATTTTCATTGGGTTGTCCTAAACTCGCAGTAGCGGGCTACGTGGGATCCTGATGGGGAACGCGGGGCTCCGGAACGTCGAACGAAGTTGCGGGGGGTTGTCTGGACATGGCTGGGTCTAAAGAAAGTGGAAATTCGGGGGGTCGAAAAAAGTGACGTGGCCTGCCGCTTGGGTGCTGAGAAGGGTCGCGGGCGTGTTTTTTGGGTCAACGGGGGGCGACGCGGGGCCCTATTGGGTTGAACATGTGCACCGGGGGGTAATTTGAGTGTTGTACGGCCGTGAGTGAAGAGAAAATGCGCGGTTGCGCAGCAGTGGGTGGTGAGGCCGAAAAAAGGTCGTCTCGCGAGAAAGTCGTAAGGAGTGGGAACCCGAGAGAAAAAAGAGAGAGGCATGGAGTCGAAGAACACTCTCATCACCACGTTGGAGTGGTACCGAGGTACCACTCCGGGGGCTCACGCAGGACTCGAGGGAAAGGTTGACTGGATAGGAAGGATGGACTGACTACTACATCTGGAAGGCTACTGACTAGGTCAAACCGTGGGAACCTGATCACGTGACTGACCAGGCACAACTACTACAACGTGAATGGGGTGGAGTCAACAAGGTGGAAGAGCAGCAGGGGTGGTGCATCCACCCCGCTCCTTCGTGGTATGTACCTTTATTCATTTTTTCACTGATTTATTCGTCCATTATAGAACGCGGCACCGTACCACCACCACCACGCAACACTAACACCACCGAGGAAGGCCAACGCGGGGTCAACCCGGCCGTCGTCGTGTGTACAACGCGTATGACGCGTCCGGACACCCTCGCGAAGAGGCTCCTATGCCACCACCACCACGCGTCCGCCGAAAACAACCAAAGCGGCCCAGCCGTCGTCGCGTGCACAACGCGTATGACGCGTGGGGCACCACCACCACCACCACCACCACCACCACCATCACGCATCCACCGAAAACGGCCAACACGGTCAACCCACATCGCATGTACAACGCGTGTGACGCGTCGGGACACCCATGGAGAAGCCCGCGTGCGGCTCAATGCCGGCGCAGGGTGTGCCAGCACCCCAGCACCCCAATCTCACCTCGCAAACAGGCTGGCCACGTCAATTGACGTGCGCAGCACTGTTGCGAGGTCAGAATGGTGCAGGGGCACTGAGCACTAGCGGTCCGCGGTTCAGACCGCGTTTGGACCGAAACCGAACCGATGCAAACCGTTTGCATCGGTTTCGGTCTGGTTTGGGGACTTTGGGTGGAAAACCGGACCATTCGGTTTCCGGTTTGGGCAAAAAGGCCCCAAACCGGACCAAACCGAACTTCCCCAACACTAGTAGGGGCGATTGTCACAGCCAAAGGGGCTTGTTTCACAGTTGTTTGTTCATGTGCAGGCTGAGCAGGTGGACAAGGTAGACTGTTGGTAGGCTGGATGGGTTTGTGCTGATGAGGAATCTCTACACCATCAAACTTTATCTTGTTAAGCATGAAAAGCTCACACTCAAGTTCTTCAATGTGCATGTTGTTAGAGCTCATTACCAACGCCAGGACGTTGGCATGAAAAATGGGAGATATGCTATACATCATTTGGCCAACATTGTTGGTATTGGTTTGTTGTGTCGCAGCCAGTTGACTGGGATTGCGACAATGCCATTCATCAATGTGCTCCTTCATAGAATTTCCACGCATTTGGCACAGGCAGAATGCACCAGAGGGTAGTACAATTTTCTTGTCAATATTATCTCAGATGCATCCAGCAATGATATATTGAATTACATCCAAGTCTGACCTAAAGTGACTGGATTGGTTGCAGAAGTGACAATTACCATTCATCGCTGTCATGGACTGGGTTGATCTTGCAGGGGTCATAGGCGGAGGAGAGTTCTTGGATATGCACAGTTCCATGATTTTATTGACCGCTTGGACCACAGTATTGACGATGAGGGTGACCTCGTCCTGTTTGATCGAAGAAGAGTCAGAAGAGGTCAGCCATTGGTTTACCTTCCCTATGTGTGTTTGTGAGACTGGTACCATGAAGAATGAACTGCACCACTGCTTGGATCTCATGAAGTGGATAGAGGTTATTGGGAAAGTGATCAGGTAGTTTTAGCTGTAGTTGCTGTGTGATGCACATGCAGAGACACTTCTGAAAGCTGCAAATATATGCGCAACTTTGCTCAGCTTCAGAGATGCGATTCTTTTTACAGAGAAATTTCGTGATAGTGAGAAATGTGTGATGATAAGTGCCAAGCTCTATGATGTTTGTGATCCATGACTGGTGTTGTTTCTTGATGAGTTTCTCCATATCTGATACAGACCATTTCCTCTGAACCAGGATAAAGCTTATACATGGCCTTTGTAAAGTCTTCATAAGATGATGCTGGCAAGTACTCATCAAGCAATTCCCAAAGTTCAGCAGAGTCTATGTTGAGGTAGCGCAACGCATATCTCTTTTTGACAACAGCATTGGCAACTGTGCACAAACTGAATTGGGCCTCAAGCTTGTCAAAGTACCAGTGAAGTTCATGTGGGTGCCCTGGAGAGAAGCTGGGAGTGGTATTATGACCATGAGTGGGCATTTGCGGTGGTGCCACCATTGCTAGAGTCGTGGGTAGTGGTGTGGGTGGATGTGATGGGGTAGATGTAGGCAATGACATGGGTATGGGTATGGGTTACCTTTTTTGGACCCAGGCAAAACCCGCACCCATGACCGCGGGTCTTGGCATACCCGCATATCAGCATCAACACAAACGGACACAACAACCCAGCTGCAACCGCTTACCAACACCTCTGTTTTCAAGTGCCCACTGCCTCTGCCTCGATGCAAACATCACCCACCAACGGCATCTCCACATTGACCCAAATGGCCCCACTGGCATCCTTGCGTGAAACCGACATGTTGCACGATGCCCTGTTGTCAAATAGTGCCCAAACTTGAACCCCCGTGCCCAAAACCCAATGGGAGACACATCACGCACCCACGTCAGCCCCAAACACACTGTCCCCACTGCAAAACGCGTCCGAACATGTCTCAACTCCCACCCTGGCCCCAAACCCTGCGCCCGTGCAAGAAAACATGTTCAAATGCGTCCCAGACTGCGGTCCCACAACACCCAACCATTTGATGCCCACACAGGCCCCAATGCCCGTGCCCGTGCAACAGAACGTGCCCAAATGTACCCCAGACCCCATTCCCCCCAATTACATGCCCACACGTGCCCACATCAGCCCAGAATCACAATGCTGCTGTCCAGACGCCGCAACTGCGAATGCCAAGGCTCAACAGCATCGAAACACAGGCTGACGTGTCCCAAGGCTGACCTGGACCCGGACCTGCTCAAACCCGTACCCGTCTACCCACGGGTCTTTTTTCAGCAGGTAGATGGCGGGTAGTGGTGGGTCAGGTATGGGTATTGACCCGCGCAGGAAACCCGGTGGGTTCCAGCCCACATCTACCTCGCATTGCTGACACACATGTCAATTGACGTGGCACTGTGCAAACATGAGGAGTGGGGGGGCTGGGAACCAGGCAACAGGTGGTTCTCGTGGGCGAGAGTCTCTCGCCCATTGCATCCATCTCCTCGTTCCCCACACCATCTCCCATTCTCCCCTAGGACACCCGCAGGTATACCCGTGTCATTGCCTAGGTAGATGAGGATGGTATAGAGCGTGGTAGAGTAGGAATAGAAGAATTGAGAATGGATGTGGATGGTAAGTTAGAAAGTGGACCAGAAGAGCACCTGTGAAGCCCACCCTAACCCTCTAGTTAGAGGTTACATCCTATTCGGATGACACCTCTAACTAGAGGGTTTTTATCATAGCTAGAGCCTCCTTCAATAAATCTTCAATAGCTATAGAGTACTTGGAAAAAATTTGGTATCTCCAATGGGTGTTTCCACACCCACCATCCCACTCACTGTTGTCCCAATCTGGACATCCTAATCTAGGTGTTTGGCCTTTATCATAGTATTCTAAATATAGTAACATTGGGGGACAAGGGCACTGATTAGGCAAATGCAGGGGTAATCCCAGGATACATTTGTCTGTATCCGTACTTGTACTCGCCACAGGTATGGATACAATATCCGTGAATTTTACCCACGGGTTCCTGGTCAAAATGAGCCTGAGATCACCTGAAATGGTCAAGAATTGACTGAGATAGAGTCCAATCAATGTTTAGTCTCTATCTCAGTCAATTCTTGACCATTTTGGATGATCTTAGGCTCATTTTGAAGCCCACGGTTACGAGAATCCGTATCCGTACTTGTACTTTTAAGAGTACAGATACCTGCGGATCAGGGATTACCCTTATCCCTGCATTTGCCTAACGCTGATGGGCTTGGGCTTTCCCATCACTGTTGCCATGGCCCTGCCCATCACTCACAGGCATGCGTGCTTGTTGTCATTGTTGTTGAGCTCAACTATTTCACTGTCTCACCATATTTTCTTGTGGATTTTTTTACATATCATAGATATATTTCTCTACATGTTGTATATAGACTAATATACATGAAAATAAACAAAATAAAAGAGAAATAAAAGAAGTAAACAGTAAGGATACCTGGGGCGCTGCTGACGAACTGGTGGGTACTCACCTTTGCAGAGGTGCCAGATGGGGTCTGAAATTGATAGCAAAGGGTGCCGGAGGGTGAGTGAGGGGTGATATGGATGATGGGGGGTGGGGAAGGGTTGTTACGTTTTTCAACTCCGCAACTCCGATCCCGACTCCATTACCCACGATGACGATTCCACTTTACCATACCTTCCTTTTTCGTTCCCCTTTACCTTTTGTCTTCTTTTGGACATTGTTGTTTATTCTTGTCCTTGTTCTCTTTTCTTCCTTTCTTCTTCTAGAACAATCCAGACCGACCATGGACACATCCCCACGTTACCTTGCTGTACCCGAATAGTCTCCTTGCCGACGGACATCATCGCTATTGTCTTTTCCCTCGCCCTGACATATTGTTGACTTCATCCCACGACAAACCGATTCACAATGGCTGTACTCCCGACACAGCTCATTACCGTAATTGTTATTGGCAGCATTGCCATCACCTTCCTGATCGGTTTCTACTTTGTTATGATCTATCTTTGGCATCGGCATCGAAACCCTTCTGCCATTGATACTTCTGACTTCCACCTCAACAATATCTCGACATGTAATTGACAATTGCCATTCCCGGATATATGGTTTCCACTTTCGTATTCTGTGCCTACCATCATCCTCCCTGACGATCCGACGACATTCCTCACCTGCACGCATGCCCTGGACAATCCTCGATCATGGGACATTTCACTGTTCTCTCTAATCCGACCATCGCCGGAGCATACTCTTTTGGACTTTGACCACAGACCATACGACTTCCCAAACAGTGAACCAACCCCTATCGTATATTGTTCGCACGACACCGCTTCAATGCAGTACCCGACGACTTGTTCCCACAGCTTGTCACTCATGCCATGACTCGAAACCTGGACCCACATTCATTTATCCTTTTCCATCTTTCATCTTGATACCTCCCACACTCGTTTACAATGATACCCTTTCTTGGACGAATACCGACATCACGTGGACCTTCTTGTTCCACAAACAGGACAAGACATCACTCCTCGATACGTCATCGACACAGACATCGTCATCCGGTACAGCTTATGCTGTTCACATGTCTGACCTCGACTAGCCCACCGTCCTAGTTGGTTTTCCTTCCACACATTCCTTTGTTTTCTTTCATGCAAACCTTGCCACTACATCCACACCACCTCAAGACATTCTCATCACCAATCCCACATTGGACGATACCCATCTTCGACCCGACCGTGCAACGCATTTGCCAGACTGCGCACTTGCCTGTTACAGCAAGTGTAGACCCCGAATAGGCAATTCTGCACATCACATGATCTGATGACAAATCATCCTAGTCATCCGGACCCCCTCTATTCCTCAATGACACCCGGGCCTCCAGTTGGATCGCGAGAACATCGACATGAGGACGCCTCATGTGCGCCTCATGGTGAACACATGGTGTAGTTGGACATGTTGTGGCTTCATGGTTGCGTTTCTATTTACCTCCCCTCAAGACCAGTCATTATATATACTGTTCTTGTTGTTGGTTCGGACTTTTTCTTCTTTTCCTTTCTTTACGTTTAGTCTGGTTCTTGGGGCAGACTCATCTTGTTTTGGGTAACCCCCACGGCTCGCAATGACATTAGACCTTGACCCCCCCTTCTTAGCAGTGTTGTCTTAGCTGTAAGCAACAATGAAAGCTGCTGTTCTCCCCTCTGGAAACCGATCCCCTGTTAAGTTGATTGTTGCCAGAGCCCGCTGCTAAAGCGATCCGTAACAAGGGTGCATGTTGTGGGAGGTGGCAATGTGTGGCAAGGAAAGGTTAGGGAAGTGAGGTGGATGGGGGAAATGGAAAAGGGATGGATGGGGGAGGGCTGCCAGCCCTGAATGAGTGGCAGGAAGGGGTGAGTACGTGGGGAAAAAGCAGGAGGGGTAGGTACTCACCTTCACCCTTGGGGCCCCCCACAGCCCTCCCCACGATCCACCATGGATAAATCCAATGGAGACATCACCTTGGACATCCCCATCATCCCTGCTGTCATTTTCATGGTCCAGATTGGTCATGCCATTGAGTTGTGCAAGGGTGGTGGCACCAATGGTTGTGATGGTGATATCTCAACAACACCACTGCTGTTGACCATGCCATCATCATTGGTGACCCTCCACATTACCTTCATCATTGCTGTGACTCTGTGCCCATCCTGCTGCTGCTGGTTCTGACGATTGAGGCCAATGATTGAAAAACTTGGGCGTGGTCCTCCATAGTTTTGAGGATGTCCAGGGTGGCAATCTTGGTGTGAATCCGTGCCATTGTTATCACCATCACCATTTCCATTGTTGTTGAGGCAGTCGGGAGTGGTAGTGTGGCAGGAGACAAGTTGGGAGGTAAAGCACATGTGACTGAACACAGGCCTTTCAGCCTTTGACCACCATCACCCTCCCCCGTTTCGCCACTCTCCCACCTTCCACCACCTCAACAATGACAGGAATGAGGACTACAAGGATGACAAGGATGATTTGCACCAAGTATGCCCCCCTGCACACCCTCAAAACTGAGTAGGAGCGCCCCTGCCATCTTCAACCAACAGGCTCAAACATTGGAACTAGTGGCGGCAGACAGGGCACATAGTGATGAAGGTGGCGAAGATGATGTGGAGTGTTTCCCATGGCAATGGCATTATCATCATTGAGATATTGTTGCCACAACCACCACCATCACCACCCTCATGCAACTTGATGACAGGACAGATTGGGATGGTGAAAGCCACAACAGGGCCACTGGGGATGTTGAAGATGACATCCCCAGTTCTTCTATTAATGGTGAAATAAAGGGAGGGCCATGGAGGGCCTCAATGGTGCAGGTAAGCATCCACCCCCTCCTCTTTTCCTCCATGGATTTACCCCTTCCCACTGCTCTTTTGGGGCTGGGAACCCTCCCCCATCCACTACCTCATGTTTTCCACCATCCACCATGCTTCCCCACCCCTTCACTGTCACCCACATCCACCCTCACCTCTAGGTGCCCTTCCCTGCCCCCCAGCATCCATCCCTCCCATCACTCACCCTCCAGTGTCCTTTCTCCTTCAAGACTAGACCTATTCCGGACCCCTCTGTGAAGGTGAGCACCACCCAGGTCAGTGCCAGCACCCCATGTATCCCCTATGTTTATTTCTTTTATATCTCTTTTATTTTGCATTTTTTAGTCCATAGACACTATGTAGTTGCACTAATACATGATATATACTAAAATCTATGAAAATAAATGGTGGGATAATGCATTAGTCAAGCTCATCATTGTTGTCATCAAGCATGCATGCCTGCGGGGCCATGGCAACAGTGACAGAAAAGCCCAAGCCCATCAGTGCCCTTGTTCCTCAATGTTACTATATTTAGAATACTATGATAAAGGCCAAACACCTAGATTAGGATGTCCAGATTGGGACAACAGTGAGCAGGATGGCGGGTGTGGAAACACCCATTGGAGATACCAAATTTTTTCTAAGTACTCTATAGCTATTGAAGATTTATTGAAGGAGGCTCTAGCTATGATAAAAACCCTCTAGTTAGAGGTATCATCCGAATAGGATGTAACCTCTAACTAGAGGATTAGGGTGGGCTTCACAGATGCATTTTTCATTGCTTCCCATATATCTAACTCTTTTTCATTTCATTCTTTCTTTCCATCTCTTTTCTTTTCTTTCTGTCTTCCTCTTTTCTCTTTGCTGGCAGCAGGGATGCTGCCATTTTAGAGGAGGGAACATGGGGTAGGGAGATCGGGTAGATCATGTGACCTTCCCATGGTTGGATTTAGTAGATAGCCCTGTTTGGTAGTCAGTAGGATCAGGATTGATCTTAGCCACTCGAGTTTCACGATTGAGCTCAAGGACACTCTGCTAGCCCACCACGTAAGGATCAGTGATGATTGCCCCAACCCCACCACCCAAATACTTGCGAAACCTGCTGCATCTATAGGCATGTGCCAGCTTTGTGAGGTATGGATGGGTGTATATGCCTACCTGCCAAGATGATGATGGCAATGGTGATGGCAATGACCCCAGAAACACCTTGCAAAACATGCTGCCACATCCATTGATGTGTATGCCAGCTTTGTGAGGTATGGAGGGCCATCAGCTGGCAAACACTAAGTGACACACGGAAAATAATCTTTCATTTTATTAACTCGTTACTGTGATCTCTACTACTATGTATAAATTTAAGAACCTTTTAAGGTTACCTACCCTGGACCCATGCCCAGGAAATAGCAGAGGGGCCACCCTCTCTGCTGGTAACATGTTAAGGTCTATGAAATGGAGTGCAGATCACACCACAGGCTGCACTCTCACCCCTGGCATCAAGCAGAGAGATTCGGCTCTCTCTGCCAGAGTGAGTGGTAGTGGGAGAAGAGCACTGAACAGGTAAAAACAAAGGTTTCGGAGTTTTTGAATACAATTGAACCATCACGTGATATTTTGAACATGTGATTGTTGACATGGGAATTTGCCACATCACTCAGTTGAAACTCAAGTTTACTCCGATTTCTGAGTTACTACTGTTCCAATTTGCAAGGAAAATCTGTTTTAGCTTTCAGAGTTCATCCTAACTTCCCTTACCACTTCTATTTCACTCATCCTCCAGTCTACCACATACTGAACTACAAATGGCTTGGGCTACTGAAGAAATCCAGGCAATTCTCATGTCTCACTATAACAAATATGTTTTCACCACCAACAATGAAAATAAGAAAAAAAATTCAAACTGAAATCATCAAAGAGTTGCATCAGCTTCAAAAGGAGAGGAAGGGAGCCAACAAAACACCACTTGTTCTGTCTGATGATAAAGACATTATTCACAAGGTTAATATCATTTTAATTATACTTCTCTTCATTTTAAACAGATTCACCTTGAGTAGAAATTTGCCAATTGGTTTAAGAATAAGTGACAATCCCAACAGAACAAGAAAAAGGCTAGAGGTGATGCTCAGGAGTTGGAAAGTCATGTTGAGAAGAATAATGGTGTTGGAAAAGGAAATGATATGTGGGGCAATCAATGGACACAGAGAACAGTAGCAGGATATTTATTCAAGAGGGAAGTGGAGGAAGAAATGCAAAATTTGATTAATGCTGGCAGCCACACTCTTATCAGCCTGCACTCATGAATGTCTGGAATGGCCTATCAGAGGAGGATCAAGCACATTGTGATGATGAGGGTAGAAAATGGAATACAGAAGCTTGGCCATGTGAACAGCAAATGGAGTATGTAATTATACTATGGGAATGTGAATATTTGATTGACTATTCTAGCAGAGAGGCCAAGACACAACTCCATAGAACAGTAACCAGCTCTATGAATGATCTCCATTGCAAAATGGGGGTTCATGTTGTCATCTTAACTACTGATGTGAATGAGAATGATGAAGCTTCTGTATCCAAGTAGGTTTTCATTTATTTCAAGAAGTTGAACATCAACTGAAATGTAACAAGATTTGAGACCAATGATCCTATGGCTAAATTCTCCAGGCATTTTTCCAAATGGAAGGATAGTGATTTCTATAATGAGTGGTGTAAATTTGCACAATCTTTCTGCAAAGGTAATTGACAATCATGTTTCACATGTGATGATTAATTCAAATGACATTGTAGAGAATGAAGAAGACAATTCCAAGCTTTCACCTTGGGCCATCACAACATTTGATGATGACAAATATCCATATCTGCATGAAAAGCCAGTCAATGCTGACCCTTTGGTTGTGTGGATGGTGCTTTGCAATTTTGTGAAATTAGTGATGGGTATGTCCTCACAATACTATTGATGCTTATTTATTGTTAATGTGTATACAGCATTTTACACTCAATCCTCCACTGTACACTGGAAGGAAATTGAGGCCATATCCCCAGGATTTTTTCAAGTCCACATCCATTCCTCATGACAATGACATTACCATCAAAGAGCCATCATGCATGACAAATCAATGTGAAAATGGGCTATATCACTTCTGGTATATGAGGCAAGAAGCTGGAAAATGACCATTGCAAGTGAAACAAGAGTTACATGCTGTGGAAAAGAAAACAATAGTTCCTGTAAAATGGGCAAAAATGTTGTATGTTAAGGTGGACAGCGCTGAGGGAGAAGAGGTAGAAAGTGCTCCAGCTGCAGGAGCAGCTCATAAACAATCACCAGCAGGCACCTTGTACAGCAGTCAAGCATTTCTCAAGATGTTATCATCTATAAAGGAGCATGAGGATGCCTTGGCACTGATAAAATATGCAATTTGTTATATTTTCCTCTCATCACTCTTCAAATCTTATTTTATCACAGGATAAGCATGGTTCAAGCCATGCTGAAGTTCCTGCTTCATGGGCAAGCTGGAACTTTTCCCACAAATATCTTCCAGCCAAATTCTTTGCAGATAGTGATCACCCAGACAGCTTCAAGAACTTCATTTCTTGGATTGCAACACAACCATGGATTGATCCTTCCTCTGGAAAACTCCATTGTACTTCATCCATTGAGAAGATCCTTCTTGACCTTGAATTAGCATTGCGGGCATATGTGGAGGCACACTTTATTCAAGATGATGATATACCAAGTGATTTTCCAGACTACACTTGCAAAATAACACTTGGGAAATACAATTCCATTATGAGGGCTATTGAAGTTGTGCTAGAGGACATTGAAAGGTTGAACATTTAAATATACTCTCATGCATAACTGATCATGAAAACTACAGGCTAAAAAAATTACCAGCTCCTCCAAAAATTATTATCAAGACAACAGGTATTCCAAGAGAAATGTAGTGTCTGGGTTTGGAAATTGGTCTTGATGAGAACAGAATCTCCAAGCTGGGTCAAGATTGGAGTCATCTTTGTGAGGCTTGAATAGGTGCTGAATTAGCCCTGGTTCACTTGGTGGTCCCACCACACCACCTGCTTTGGAATTCAAGCCCCCTTGATCCTTAGTGAATTGGAGCTTGAGTCGATCAAAGAAACAGAATGATATCATGGACTTGGATAGAATTGAAAAACAGATGGAAAAGTGGTGGCAATGGTGTACCTTGGGTGGTATATCTGTAAATAGTGTTCTGGAGAAAACATGGTGTAGAAGAGGACTTGAAGGAATTGTTCTGTTCTTGGTGGGACTAAAGGAATGGGGAAGTCAGACAGGCAGAACATGAAAGGTGGATGAAAGTCATGCTTGAGGTGAAGTCAGTATTAAGGTCAACACTTTGTCAAAATTTGAGTATATCTCCAGAACTACTGGGTGGATTAAGATGGTTTTCTAGGCAAACTTTATCTATTCTCTGAGGGCTATACAACCATGTTATTACAGCAATGTTTGACAGTTATTCTACAAGTGTGGTGTGAATAGGACCTATCTGAGTTTGAAAAGGCCTGACAAACACACTAACTCAGTCAAACAAACTGACTGAGCTTGCATTGTCATCATTGTCAATCCTCTTATATCAACACATCAATTTCTAAACTGAGTCAGAAACTGCAATGAAATCTCATTTGAAATGCTGTATGTGGCAAGAACACCATCAAACAGGTAGTGTTGCCATGGCTTGGCTAAAACCAGCTAGCCATTTTTTAGTCATTGTGAATTAAAAGTCCAGTAAAATGGCAGAACTCTGAAGATATTTGAGCATGTGCACCGATGTGATTTACATCCATGACAATTTACTTGTGATTTTATCGATTTTACTGGATTTTTAATCCACAAGAGCTAAAAAATGGTGTAGAGGGCAGGGTCCCTCTATACATGAAAACCCGACATATACAACACAACCCAAATCTGCACAAAAGACCTATAACGAACCCAATCAAAATATGTACCAAAATCCACCAAACCTGGATCTGGACCCGATCTGCAACACAGTGCAACACTCAACCCAATTGTATACGTTCTCATCATGATTATCATCGACACCAGTTCACTCCTATACTACAGCTCCTATCACGTTTCGTAGAGACACTGATCGGGTTGATATGTTTCAGTAGATTTGATGTTTACTGCCTCTTCTCCTAACTAGCCTGTGCAGAGCACCGCCTTGTTTAAGTACTATAAAATGTAGAGATAGTTGTACCAATAATACAAGTTGACTCTTCACCCCAAAATGCACAGAACTCTTTCGTACTAAGTCTCTCATCACCTTCTGTTATCCCATAACAAACCTGCCTTTACTATATCTAAAAACTCTCCGTCAACTCCACAACCCAACCAGATCCGATTCCCAAATCAATCCGGAAACCAACCTGACCAATCAGATAGGTCCAATCCTCTCTGGTTCCCACTTACATGACCTCGGATTCTCTACTTGCCACTCCTTTGATCACTTCTACTAGCTGATCACCCTTCATAGTAGATTCCCATTCGGATCTACAACCCCACTCGCCGTCACAACTGGAGCCCACCGCGAGGAGTGGTTCAAGTACAAATCAACCCAGGTCCCCTATTGCTTCCCAACTCTGGTCACATACACGAACCCTTCAAGAAGAACTTTCGCTTTCCGTTAACGATCTGACAAACCAGGAGGAAGTATTATTTGACGTACCCGAGCACCTAGCTTCGCACACTGCCCTTCCACTTGTGTCAGGATCCGGCACCCCTTTATTTACTCTGTCAATAGTCCAGAACCTATTGATTTACCCCTCGAAATCCCAGTCATCTGCATCTCTTTGGACGAATCTTCTGAATTAAGCTCACCCCCTTCTAGGGCAGGTCAAGGGTATGCAATACCCCCAGGGGTTAAGAGTACGGGTACCACGGGTTAAGGGTACGAGTCCAGCCTCAGAATACCCGCAGTACCCACGCGGGTATGGGCTGTATTTTTTTTGGGAGAAGAAACATCAAAAACTCAATTTTTGGGGTATTTTTCGCTATTTTTAAGGGATATAATGAGAATCATTGCTTGTAAAAATATGTAAAAATGCTCTCAACACTCCCCACAGTATTTTGAACATTGTGCTCCTTTACACTAAAGGGATCCGACCAGTATTCCGTCCACAATAACCATAAAAACCACCAAAAACAGGTAAAAATGGGGTATTTTGCATGTTTTTGAGGGATATAATGAGAATCATTGCTTGTAAAAATATGTAAAAATGCTCTCAACACTCCCCACAGTATTCTAAACATTGTGTTTTTTTACACTAAAGGGATCCGGCCAGTATTCTGTCCACAATAACCATAAAAACCACCAAAAACAGGTAAAAAGCATGTTTCTTCCTGTACCCCTGCAAAACCCGTGTCATACCCATACTTTTGGCCTCGGGTACGTACCCATGACGGGTACGGGTCCGAGTACAGCCCCAGAGCACTGCGGGTGTACCCCTGACTGGCCATACCCCCTTCCACACCAACTTCGTCGTCTTCCGCTCAACAACAATCGGCTTCCGTTTCTAGTACCATTCCATCTATTGTCCCATCTTCAATTTTGTCTCCTGATCCCATTCTGACATCTAGTATCGTCTTGTCTGCCTCCTCGGCTTCGTTATCCACAAATTTTAGTGTTCTGCCTCCCGATTTGTTGAATATTGTGATCTCGTCTCCTATAGTTTTTACATCATTGATTCCAGTTCCTGTTGTTCCCATCCCATCTACATCTACGTCTTTGATCCTTGTTCCTACACCTGTCATGTCCACTACCCGACAAATGCCTGCATGTGGCCACACCACGGCTCCGACCTTCGACAGGAACCCATTAAATCTTAAATGTTTCTTCGATGAAGTCAACCTCTTAGCAGACGAGGCCAAACTCGACGACAGGGGCAAAATTAAACATAGTCTTCAGTATGCCAGTATAGCCGACTTTGAGATTTGGGATCATTTACCAACAGCGGCCAGTGCCAATTTTGATGATTTTCGAAAAGCAGTTATACAATTATATCCCGGTGCTGAGGACGATCGATGATATTCGGTCGCGGACCTCGATCAACTTACTATTACACAAGCCTGACATGGGATCCGTACCTGTGCAGAGTTGGGAGAATATTATAGAGAATTCTTCTGTATCGCGGGTTTCTTACTTGACAGGAAATGGATCTCAGAACATGAATGAAATCTGGCGTACGAGGCCAGATTCGACCCTGAGCTCAAACAGCGGGTCAAAATGAGGATGCAGTATAGCAAACCCGATCATTTCCATGACGATCCTTACGATTATCAAGAATTTCACAATTGCACTCATTTCCTGTTGGCCAGAACCGCAGCTGACCAAGGATCCTTTACCCGATCCACATATACTCATTAGTGATGCCAAAGTTCAGTTCGGAACCGAACCGAACCCGGTTTGCGGTTCTGGCACTGACATGCGGTGATATGCAGTCTCTCCCTTTGGGCATGGAATCTCTCATAGGATCCAATTCTACTTTCCCTACAACTCTTCCGCGTCCCGCGTACATGCGAAACATTGGCGCGCCGCCCGCGACTTGCACGACTTACGCCGATTGACGCGCATGTGACTGCGACATTTTCACTGTATCTTAACCGCGCACCCCAGTCTCAATACACTGAAACATGACCGTTAAACACATCCTATATGTTCGGACACCAAGTCCGATACCAGAAATGTAATTCATCCGGTTTATCTTCGTCTTTTCGCTGACTTTCATGTGATATTCGCCGTTATTTCAAATCCTTCACTATTCCATTTCCGTTTCGTCGCTTTCATGCGATATTTCGCTGCATTTCTATTTCACTCATCCACCCTTTCCCCCTATCCCTTTAGAATATAAAATGTCCTGTAGTAGAAAATAAAGGATGAAGAACCCAGTTCTCCCCTCCCCACTAGTTTGCGTCTTAAGTTTAAAAATCCAGTCATTCCTACTCAAATCTGCGTCTTTTCTCGTTGCGCACTCTCCGCTATCGCGACCTAAGTCGTAGCGTAGAACCCTCATCTCGTTGCGTCATTGCTGCGTATCACGCTGTCATCTAGGACACCCAGTTAAGCCTTCTGATTCTTGTTTATCACTGTGTTGCGATCTCGCGTTATCTCGCGACTCTCCACGTTTGTTTATTTGATCGCGCATATTATCGCGCATTATCGCGTTATACTTGGGAGTGTCCCAAGTCCCGTTCGCACCTTTGCAACATTTCCATCTTTTATTATCTCTTTATCCAGGGTCATAGACATGGAAACCATATCATTTTCTGGAGCCGACTGCGAGGGGACTTAAAATCTAAATCACTCCTTCGACTAACACATCTCGTTCAAGCATCATAGCTACCAACAGATATCGTACTCATAGCTCAGTACAGCGTCAAGCGCAACAATGTGCGACGACCTCTCGAAATACCCCTGACTTCGATAGCGATCTCGACGAACTCACCGAAAGTTCCTCCGATTCTGAACACGATACCTCACATCGATTTTGTTCTCATTCACCTCACACGCCTCTTGATTTTCACGATTCTCCACGTGATTACAATCTCCCACACCAGCTAGCGGTTCTTTATCTCGACACACTTCCGACCCCTCTTCCGGTCCACTTTCTAACTTACCATCCACATCCACTCTCGATTCTTCTATTCCTAATCTACCGAGCACCTCCTCGTCGTCTACCTCATCGCGTCCACCCACGCCACCACCTGCAGCTCAAACCATGGCAACACCACCACAAATGCCCGCTCACGGTCATAATACCGCTCCCAGCTTCTTGCCGGAGCACCCACGCGAACTTCGCCGATACTTTGATGAGCTCGAGGCCCAATTCGATTCGTGCGCAATAGCCGACGCTGTCGACAAAAAGAGATATGCATTGCGCTATCTCGACATAGACACCGCCAAACTTTGGGAATCGCTCAATGAGTACTTGCCGGCATCGACTTACGAAGAGTTCACAAAGGCTGTGTATAAGCTTTATCCTGGTTCGGAAGACAAAAGGAAATGGTCCATATCGGATATGGAGAAACTCGTCGAGAAACAACATCAGTCGGGAATCGCAAACATTATGAAGCTTGGTGCTTATCATCGCGCGTTCCTCACTATCACAAAATTTCTCTGTAAAAAGAATCGCATCTCCGAAGCTGAGCAAAGTCACGCGTACATTCGCGGGTTTCAAAAGTGTCTCTGGACGCACGTCACGCAGCGACTACAGCTGAAGCTACCTGATCACTTTCCCGATGACCTAGTGTTGCCGTAGTCCAGTTCGGAACCGATCCGAACCCGGTTCAAACCCTGATGTAGAGGGTCGACGTCCCTCTGAGTCCGTATCATCGATATATCACGAATCCAGACCAACCCGATGCCGCCATTCGACTTGCATTCGAACCCGACGTAACCCGACGTGACGTGACGTGACGTGACCCGACGTGACCGATGTAACCCGACACATGCCGCTTTGTGATGGCCGCTTTTGGGCTAAATCTGGCAGCCTCAAATGCCTCGGAGTTCCAATTCCAGGAGATGGATCTCTTCGGACTCAATCCCCGACTTCGGATTTACCTTAATTATGCATCCCCTCGTCTTTTCAGAGATATGTAGGACTTTCTAGATCTTTTCCTTGCATATTCATTTTCCCCTCCATTTCCTGTCTTCGTTGCTTTGCAACCCCCCATTTCCATATCCCCATTCCAACCTTTCTTTGTAGCTTACCATCGGCCGAAGTAGACATGTCCGAAAGTAGATTACTGTTTCCTGTACTATAAAAACGGTCCCCGACGACCGTACAAAATAACATACCCTTAGTCCCCGTTTCCCTTTAGTCAGAATCTTCTTTAATCCCTTCAAATGCTTGTCCATGTAGACCCTTAGCTTTTTATAGTCCACTTCGTCATCTTTATCATTGTTTCCGTATATTCATTCATTGTTTCCGACCCGACCCGACCCGACCCGCCATACCCGACATTGTCGGCATCGTCGGGTTCTTCCCTCTGCGCTCCTGAAATCACAGTAGTAGGCCATTGCTGCACAACAAACGGCCGTTTACCCGACGAAGAGAAACTAGCCACGATTTGTAACTGGGGCCCTTGCCACAACCTGTCTGATGTCCGTTCGTTCCTTGGCACAGTAGGCGTTCTTCGAATCTTTATCCGCAACTTCGCGCAGTGTGCGCATCATCTGGTTAAACTCATGCACAAAGACGCACCCTTCGAATTTGGTCCCAACCAGATCGCCACTCAGGCAGACCTGAAACAAGCCATTCTCGATTCACCTGCACTTCGTCCGATCAACTACACTTCAGATTCGCCGGTCATTCTTGCTGTCGACACATCCTACATCGCTGTTGGATACATCCTCTGTCAATGTGACCCCGACAACCCTTCTCGCCATTTCTACAACCGCTTTGGTTCTATCACACTAAATGATCACGAGTCACGCTTCTCTCAACCTAAACTAGAAATCTTTGGTCTTTATCGCGCGCTCTGCAACCTGCAGCTGTACTTAATCAGCGTTCATAATCTCGTCGTCGAAGTAGACACGCGCTACATCACAGGCATGCTACGCAACCCAGACATCGCACCAAGTGCTAGCGTTAACCGCTGGATTGCCACGATTCTCACTTTCCACTGCACTATAGTCCACGTCCCAGGTACGCACCATGGCCTGGATGGTCTTTCAAGACGTGTACAACAACCTCTGGATTCTCCGCCGGAAAAGGATAGCGTAGAAGAAACTGAAGACTGGATCGACTGCCCCTATGGTTTCGCGTATATGATCAATACTCCTCATCCGTCCCTGCGTTCGTTGTGATCTTGTTCCACTTTCGCTGCACTCGTGACTGGGGACAGTCACCATCTCAGTGAGGAGGAAGGATCCAATCCTATGCTTACCTACGACGACGTACCGCGCACTGACGCTGCTCGCAAAGAAGACGATCGCATAACCCTAGTAAAGAAATGGCTCAGCGACTTAGAGCGCCCGATCGACCTCGCCGATTCCGACTATGCGACCTTCATCCGATACTGTACAGACTTTTTCCTCGACAGAACTAGACTATGGCGCAAAGACCAGAATGGTGCGCACAAGTTAGTTATATCACGCGATCACCAAACATCAATTATGTGACAAGCCCACGACGAAGTAGGACACAAAGGATTTTACGCGACTCACGCTATGATCGCAGAACGCTTCTGGTGGCCACACATGCAAGCCGATATCCACTGGTTCGTTTGCACATGTCATCTTTGCCAGCTTTGCCAATCCCGTCAGATTCTCATTCCCCCTGTCGTCGCAACGCCCACCCCACTTTTCACCAAAATATTCATCGACACGATGCACTTGCCGACATCTAGCGGATACAAATATATAATCCAAGGACGCTGCTTGCTTACTCAGTACCCCGAATTCAGAATGCTTCGCAACGAAAATGCTCGCGCAATCGGAGATTGGATATTCGAAGATATTCTCTGTCGATGGGGTTCTCTCTGCGAAATCGTTACAGACAACGGACCCATGCTTATCAAATCCCTCACTTATCTTATTCGCATCTCCGGCTACAATTCCCATGCAAACGGTCTCGTGGAATGACTGCACTACGACGTCCGACAATCTCTCTTCAAAGCTGCGGACGGCGACCAGTTTAGATGGGCCAATGTGACGTATTCAGTATTTTGGGCCGAACGTATCACTATCCAACGACAAATGGGCTGCTCACCTTACTTCGCAGCAACTGGCGCTCATCCCCTATTACCACTCGACATCGTAGAAGCAACATACCTTCAACCCCCGCCAGATTCGGTCCTATCTTCTACAGACCTTATCGCGATGCGCGATCGCACTCCAAAAACGTAGTGACGATATTAATCGCATATACTCGCAAGTCTATGACGCACGACAGAAAGTGGCACAACGTTTCGAAAAGCAACACATGAAGATGATTCGCAACTTCGATTTCAAAAGCGGTGACTTAGTACTCATTCGCAACACACAGATAGAGAAAGCGCTAAACCGGAAAATGCGCCCGCGGTATCTTGGTCCCCTCATTGTTATTTCGCGCAACTTTGGCGGCGCTTACATTCTCTGCGAACTTGATGGATCTGTCTTTCACCAACCAATCGCAGCATTTCGAGTAGTCCCCTATTTTGCTCACCATTCAATCTCACTCCCACCGCGCTTCCTCGATATTCCCACGCAACAACTAAACGAACTCGAAAACACTTCCGACGACGATCAACCTCCTGAAGCACAGGAACCCGGTTCTGATGTCGACGACAATCAACTGAATTTCTATGCTTCTCTCATTTTTTTTACACTTATCGCTTATACCTTGTTTTTCTTTTATTGTAGCACAAGATTCAAGTCGCAATAAAAGCGAGACTTTTGTCGCGCAAGACTTCATCTTTGTGGGGTTTTACGGTGATGATGATCTACTGAGCCTTTCCCCTAGATAAGTTTATATTTGTTTCTTCCACTTCCTGTGGCTTTATTTTTCATTCAATTCGAGAGCAGACTTGTTATTTATTATACAGATATAAAAACAACTAAAAATATTTTACATATATGTGACACAGATAACTCACGCGCGTTTTCGCACCTCCTCCCATTTACTCCTCACTTCCCCGTATTCCTCCTCCTCGTCCTCCAGCTGCGCCAACTCTCGCCTCATTTTGGTCTGCGCTCTCACCCACACCGCAACCCGTTCTTCGATCACCGAGATCTCTTCCCGTAAGACGCGTTTGCGCGCTTCCACGTCCATGACCCATACACTTCATGGTGGATGGGTACCAATATAGGCTATGATGGTCAGTCAGCGCGTTCGATACCCTGTCGTTTTAGCAACTTACCTCGGGGGGGCGGCTCGTTTCTCTCCCTCCCTTTCCCCTTATTCGCCCGCGCCTTGCCCTTGTCCACGCGACCTTTGCTGGAAACCGGCTTCCTCGGCGTGCTCCACCTGCGTTTCCTCTCCCCCATCCGGTTCACCCCGTTCCAAAAGCATCCCTGCTTGGCGTCGTGGCTAGGGAAATGCAGGGATAAGGGTAAATCCTTTTCCGCAGGTATCCGTACTCTTAAAAGTACGAGTACGGATACAGATTCTCGTATCCGTGGGCTTCAAAATGAGCCAGAGATCATCCAAAACGGTCAAGAATTGACTGAGATAGAGACTAAACATTGATTGGACTCTATCTCAGTCAATTCTTGACTGTTTCAGGTGATCTCCGGCTCATTTTGATCGCAAATCCGTGGGTAAAATCCGTGGATATTGCATCCGTATCTGTGGGGAGTACGAGTACGGATACAGACAAATGTATCCTGGGATTCCCCCTGCATTTCCCTAGTCGCGGCACCTCTTGCACCGTGGATCCTGCTCGTCGAACTGGCAAACAACGTCGGCGGCCCTCGCTGCGTGGCAGTGATCGCACTACGAAGTTCTCATGAGTACGGAACGAATGGTAAAAGGTTACTAATTGCTTACCTTGCCTTGGACATCGCGAAGGTCCTTACCGGGACCGACCCTCCTGCGCTTTTTCGACGGCCCCCCCTGCCCTTCGTATTCCGTTTCGAATCCTATCTCATCTTCCCCCTGCGAGCCCGCTTCCGTCTCACTACCCCCGTTCCCCTTGTTCGCCCCCATCATCAACCTCGCCATTTCGTCCCGTGTGATCTCTTTTGGACCTTGGCGCGTTCCTTTTGCTCCGCAGCTCTGTCCACAGCCTCCTTTGCCAACCTGGCCCGCTCGATCTCAGCCTCGCGAATCTTCTTCTGCTCAGCTTCGTGTGCCTCGCGTTCCTTTTGCTCCACCTCCTTTGCCTTCCTCGCGTCTTCTCAAGCTTTCTTCGCCTTGGCATGCAACCTCGGGAGCAAAATCTCCCCACCCCATTGCAATGCCTTCTCATCCTCTATAAAGTCTAACGCCGCGACGGCGTCCCTCCGCATCTCCTCGACTTCCTCGCTACTCTCTATTGGCCCGGTTGTTCATTCAAACTCAAGATAATTGTACTGTTTGATCAGAGGTAGTCAGCGAAAAGGTTAGCGCAGTTGCAATGACTTACCAGGAGTTCTTTGAAATCCTGTCCCCACGTGATCCACTCTTCTCTGGCAGCGCCCTCTGCTGGTTTCGCGTCCGTGTGCGTCTTGAGGGCCTCGAAGGCAGCGGCGACGAATTCGGCCATCGGGTGTGTCATCGTACGGATTGGTGGTGAAGGTCGAAGACGAAGGTTAGCAAACATCGACGCGTCACTTCTGTTTATAAGTCAGACTCGCATGTGACTTTCCCACAGCCCACGCCATTGACTGAGGACAGTCAAGATTTCAGTAAGGAGGAAAAATGATATGCAGTCTCTCCCTTTGGGCACGGAAACTCTCATAGGATCCAATTCTACTTTCCCTACAACTCTTCTGCGTCCCACATACATGCGAAACATTAGCGTGCCGCCTGCGACTTGCGCGACTTACGCCGATTGACGCGCGCGTGACTGCGACATTTTCACTGTATCTTAACCACGCAGCCCAGTCTCAATATGCTGAAACATGACCGTTAAACACGTCCTATACGTTCGGACACCGAGTCCGATACCAGAAATGTAATTCATCCGGTTTATCTTCGTCTTTTCGCTGACTTTCATGTGATATTCACCGTTATTTCAAATCCTTCACTATTCCATTTCCGTTTCGTCGCTTTCATGCGATATTTCGCTGCATTTCTATTTCACTCATCCACCCTTTCCCCCTATCCCTTTAGAATATAAAATGTCCTGTAGTAGAAAATAAAGGATGAAGAACCCAGTTCTCCCCTCCCCACTAGTTTGCGTCTTAAGTTTAAAAATCCAGTCATTCCTACTCAAATCTGTGTCTTTTCTCATTGTGCACTCTCCGCTATCGCGACCTAAGTCGTAGCGTAGAACCCTCGTCTCGTTGCGTCATTGCTGCGTATCGCACTGTCATCTAGGACACCCAGTTAAGCCTTCCGATTCTTGTTTATCACTGTGTTGCGATCTCGCGTTATCTCGCGACTCTCCACGTTTGTTTATTTGATCGCGCATATTATCGTGCATTATCGCATTATACTTGGGAGTGTCCCAAGTCCTGTTCACACCTTTGCAACGTTTCCATCTTTGATTATCTCTTTATCCAGGGTCATAGACGTGGAAACCGTATCAGCGGTTCAAATGGCGTTCAAACGCGGTTCAAACCACGAACCGTAATGTATAGTTACCGACGTAGACACTCATTTAGATACTAAATTTTTCACATTTTTTTCTATGCAGTCGCGTGAACTTAGGTCATGTGACCTTAAACATACTCGCGTGACACCCCAATTTTGACTCAACACTAACGTTACTCAACAACCATGGTAAGTAACAGCTTCATATTATATTTTACTGACATTTTCTTACATAGAACAGCCCCCCATGGCCCACCTTGACCGCATAAATAAGGCGCCCGCAGTCAACTCCACCCAACAACCTCCCTCGCATTCCAATGCGAGTTGGAGTGAATCGATGGCAGCAGCAGCAGCAGCAGCAACGGCAGTGGCAACACCACCAATGCCACCACCCTGATGACGGCAAAATGGCCCCAAGCAACAGCAACAGCAACAGCAGCAGCAGCAGCAGCAACAGCAACACCGGCAGCAGCAGCAGAGCAACACCAGCAGCAGCAGCCACCTGCCGCATCAAACATGGATGATCGCGACCATTGTCACCTCCACCACCACTTACAACACCAACACCAACACAACAACAACAACAACAACAACAACAACAACAACAACAACAACAATGATGGGGAGTTGAAGGCTTGGAGGGTGGTGCGCCCACCTACCGGCCCAGGTACGTCCCCCAAATCCAGTCCCAACGACATCAGCTAACGAGGGGAATGGACGAGGCGACGACGAAGACCCACCTCACGAACACACCCTAGCCGTGTCAATTGACATGTGGACGCCCATAGGAAGTTCCCAGCTCCATCTAACCTTGCGAAAACAGACGGAGCGCGTCAATTGACGTGCCCCATTCTTTGCGAGGTCATCAGCATGCACGGATGCCCATGGAAAGTCCCCGGCCCCATCCAACCTCGCAAAAACAGATGGAGCATGTCAATTGACGCGTCCCCGTTCTTCGCGAGGTAGGTAGCATGCGCGGACGCCCATGGGAAGTGCCTGGCCCCAACCCAACCTCGCAAAAACAGACGGAGCGCCCCCCCATCTACCCGTGAGGGTGACAGCTGCATCTGGCCCGCACAAGGTATTTGGAGGTTAGTTCGGGGTTCGAACCACGTTTGAACGCAGACCGAACGCCGTGAAACCGTTCGACACGGTTCCGGTTCCGGTTTGGCATTTGGCCAAACCAAACCAACAGTTCTGGTTCTGGTTTTCCAAAAATAGCGAAAAACCGGACCAAACCGAACTTTGGCAACACTAATACTCATCCCACTCCCGAACCCGTTGTACCAAAAATGGAAACACCCAATAATGGCATGGCTGATCTTATGTGGCTTATGATGCAACAAATAGCAATGCTTACCCAGACCATGGCCACCCCGCATTCGCGTCCGAATCCTGTACCACGTCCCCCAGCTCCCCATCTTACAGACAATGGATCAGTGCTGGAACCGGTTGCCATAACACCACAAGATGGCACAAACTGGACTCAACCGCTCAGAACCGGTCTCTTGCAGTTCAGTTGCTGTCTTCTAACCAGATTTAACTGGTCCTTACATTAACCGGTTGCTAAACCAGTTGAAACCGGTCAGAACCAAAGTAAATATACTAAACTGAAGTAAATATACCAACTACCAACTAATGTATTAAATTTTAATAAATAAAATGGGGCGTTGGCGGCCCCAGCATGTTCAAGTTGGTAATTGGCGGCCACGATTGTGAGCACGTCGGTGATCGCGTTGGGCGCACAGATAGGTATTGTAATTTTAATTAATTAATTAATTAATTATATAATAATATTGTCCTTATATGGTTATACAATCAATGAAGATTGGAACACCCGAAGCAACTTATAAAACTATTTTTGTGCATTTTTCTGAGCTTTTCATGAGTGGTTTGACCTTTTGCAAGGGAACCTAGCTTTAAAACAGTGAAAAATCTTGTGGAAAAGAGTAGTCCTTTTGAACCTTTTTGCAAGAGTAATCCTCTTTTTCAAGAGAATCACCTTTTCTAAGAGAAGGGACCTAGCTTAGAAAAGGTGAAACATCTTGAGAGCCTTTGAGAGCTTGTGCACCTTTGGCCTCTTGCAAAAGGGTCTCAAGGTGTGGGAAAAGGACCCCGGAATTTGCTGATGTGGGCTAAATCAAAATGGCAGGCCTACAGCAGCACATTTGCCCTCGGACTTTGTGTAGTGTAATTCTAGCATGTATTAGCTGTTTGTAGCCAGTAGCAATAGGGCTGCAGTGATGTGGATCTTGTCCCAGCCTCCAATCAGTGGGCAAAGTGGGTAAAAATGAAAATTTATTGACATTATCCAACACTCTACCATGGTTTTGTGATGCAAATGACAATCTAAGAAACAATCAGTGATCAATTCCATTCCATCCAACTCTTTCTGATGGTGAATGAGGTGATATTGAAGCCAACAAAGCCATTTCGCAAAGGAAGTGAGTAGTCATGATCAGTCACGTCACGTATTGCCTAATTTGGCACACATTATTCCTCTGCACTTTCAAAGATGGTGGGCCGCACTAAAAGCTCAAGGCAGATAAAAAAAGAAGCAGCCACACTCAAGGAGACTTGGATGCAAAGGGCCATTGAAATCTATTGGGAAGAACATGCACCAAAAGCAAAATCACTTGAAATGATCTGCAGACAAGCTGAGGAAGAGTGTTGTCAAGAAATAAAAAAGGTGGTGAGATTATCATCATCTACATTGGATTGACATGTAAAAGGAGAGTGCTGGAAAATGAGGGAGACAGTAACGGCAATGAAGACAGTGGGGGCAACGATGAGATCAACGTCAATTAGATAGTTGGATGGCCTAGCTGGGCATGATTTTGGTCACAGCCCAAATGGCCATGTTGGCCCGATAAGAGAATTTTGTGATGATCTTGCTCAATGTCACCCATTCCTCCCCCGATTAGCCTTAAAACATTATGGGATTGTAGTTATAGCCCTATATACATGATTGGCCAGTAAATATTGGGCACTTTTGGTCTGAATATCCATTCCGAGGCCAGATATTATTTGGCCAGCTCAAATGGTCATGGAACATGGTAATTCCAATACAAACTTTGATATGTCTTTTTACAAAGCTGGTGTGTGCAATAGTAGCGGTACCCAATAATATAGATACACTGTTTGAGATCCACAATACAATGAGGAGAATTCAGCCAGCCATGACTCCTGAGATGTACTGTTCCACCAGAGTTGGTTTTCCTTGTCTCATGGGATTCTATCCACAAGCGAGTGAGGCAACCATACAAGGATGGGTGGTAGAAATCCCATGGTGTGTGGGTTGATACTTGCAGTCAGCAGAGAAAAATGGGTATGGAGACCCATCAATGCATATATTTACATAATAAACTATTACAGTTGTTCTGTAAGCATATAAGTCAATATAGGAATTGAAGCGATACTCAGATAGAAGCTACCAAATCACTGTACATGACTTATACACATGACTTATATATGTTTGGAGGTTGCGCATGGACCATTTGCTGATGTTTGGCAAAATGCAGTGCCAAACATGGTCTAAAATGCCACTTTCGGTAAGTTTTGACTTGATATTTTTCTCACTGACCTTTGACCACAGACACGACAACGGCAACAACCACAACCATGACAATGACCAGCACAACAACAAGGAGGGGTGCAAGGACACCAGGCTGCTAAGGTAAGTACCCAACACCTCCAACCCCCGCTAACCAGGTTGATGATGGCAGCAGCAGTGAGGTGACCAGGACCACCAACCAGCACTGTCTGGCAGCAGCAGGACGATGACCGCAACCACCACCACCACCACCAACTGGCAGCAGCAAGCAGGATGGCAGCAACGCCTACCACCACTGCCAGCTGGCAGCAGCAACAGGGCGGCAGTGATGACAATGGCTACCAAGACCGTGCAGCAAGAAGCAGTGCGTCATTGTCATCGTCAGCCACCACTGCTGCCAACTGGCAGCAGCAACAGGATGATGGCTGGTGGTGGTGGTGGCATGACAATGGCCACCACCACCACCAGCTGGCAGCAGCAAGCAGGACGACGATGATGATGACGGCTACCACCACTGCCAACTGGCAGCAGCAAGCAGGGTGACAGTGACGGCTACCACCACCACCAGCTGGCAGCAGCAAGCAGGATGACGGCGATGATGGCTACCACTGCTGCCAACTGGCAGCAGCAAGCAGGGCGACGGCGACGGCTATGTTTGCTGCCGACTGGCAGCGGCAACAGGACGATGGCGATGGCAACCATCACCACCACCACCACCACCACCCACTTGCACCAGCAGCAGCAGGACAACATTGGCAACCAGTGCCAACCACCACAGCCACCTGGCAACAGCAGCAGGATGACTACGCCAGCCACCATCACTGCCAACTGGCAGGGTGACAATGACCACAACCACCCACTGGCAGCGGCAGCAAAATGACGACAATGATGAAACCATCAGTGGCAGCAAGGGTGATGACAACGACAATGGTAGGGGGCTCCAAATTACTATACCATTTATTCCAAAAATTACCAATACTGCTCATAATCCAAACTAAATAACTTTTAAAAAAGATCTAACAAACTGAGAAAAAGGTAAGGGAAGATGTTATAGAAAAAAGTCCAAAGACTTGACAAAAAAGTTCAACAAAGTTCAGAAGTAGCACAAGTTCTTCAAGGGTTTAAAAAGGTGGACCAAAAACCTTGGCCAAAAAGCTCAACAAGTTCAGAAGAGGTGCAAGTTCTTCAAGGACTTAAAAAAGGTGAACAAAAAAACTTGACAAAAAAACTCACAAGATTGAAAAGAGGCACAAGAGCACCAAGGGTATGAAAAGAATCTAATTACATCAGGCACTAAAAGTAATTCTACCTGCTCTTCCATTCCTCTCTATACCATAAGACAGAACCAAAAAGCAAAGAAGTGAACAAAGAGAGAAAAAAACATTCACATCCGCCAACAAAATTTGTCAACCTGTCCAAGTAGCTAAAGGTGCAAAAGTCATGAAAAAAGGTGTCAAAAAACCTTAGAAAAAAGTCCAAGAGGTTGCGAAAAAGTGCAAGGCCACCAAGGGTTTCAAAAAGGACCCTGGATTTTGCTGATGCAAATGGTCATGGTAGCCCAAATGGTCATGGAACACAGTATGTGGAATCTGCCACTCAAGTGGAGAATTGTATAGACTTATCTGTCATTTGTTTAGATAGATTTGTTTTGTAAATGTCATTAGTTTTGCAAATCACAATAAGTTCCAAATCTGTGATTCATCTTGAAATGAAGATTGGACTTGCCACCATTCATAGACAAGCATTTAGGTACTTTCTGCATTCTACGATCCGTCGCAGTTGAGTTTGTCAAATGCACAAATCAGCACACACTGATTGTTTTCGTGTCCACCAAAACCGATTGTAGCGCTCATGGCAGCGATAATGCCATCCCACTTCAAAGACGTTGGGGATGGAGATAATTTGAGGAAACATAACGATCGGACAATAACGAAGGATGGATACTCTTGATTCTCATTGATGTCGGAACAGAACGATGTGAGGCATCCATCTTTTCAGATGGTTGTTCAGGTCAAGGAACAAGGTGTAAAAGGACGATCTAGTAGAGCCACACTCGATTTTTGCTAAGGGCCAGGTTTGCTGTCTTCTTCAGTTACGCCGGCATCAGCCCCATTTTGTCCACCCATGTTGAACAATTCTTCTAAGTTTAGTTCTTGCGTTGGAGGATTGGCGAAAATGCCCGCACTCAAAGTTGAGAGGTCGAAATCGAAAGGAGTGTCCGGAGCTACGTCTTGGTGAGGGACCGACAATGTGTCGGCGGGATTCATACGAGATGCCGATTCGAAACTTGCGAGAAGAGACGCTGGTGATGGTGCTATTGCAGAGGGTGAAGAACCCGCAGCAACCAATGAAATATCTAGGGTGTGACTTGGTAGATCCTGATTCGAATTGATATTGTGCTGAGAGTTTGCGCCAAGGGAGGCGAAAAGATCTTCGTTTTCACCGGTCTCGCTTACAACGGAGAGCGCATCGAGGATTTCCATTCCGATGTCATCCCTCTTGACAGATTTTTCATCCGCTATCGTACCAGACATGATGATGTCTGGAGTGGCGGTCGGCGGTGAGAAAAGCCCATCCACGGTATCATCTGCGGTGGATTCCGCGGAATGACCAAAAATATTCGTCATAGCCATGTCCATGTCAATTTCCATGTCAAGCTCAATCGGCTTGTCCGCTGAACTTCCCAGCCCGGAGTTCAAAATCATGTCCACGCCGTTTGACCCCGTAGTTATATTTTCTGAAGGATCGGTGTCATCAGGCACGGTGAGATCGATGTCTACTGCTTCGGCGTCGGAAGATGCAGAGGCAAAGGCCATCAAGTCCGGGGGAAGTTCGTTCTTGGTGGAGGGACGTGCTGATCTAGGGGCAAGGGTCACCGGTGAAGCAAGGCCACTGGAGAACAATGATGATTCTTCTGCAGTTATCCGAACAATGGCAGAAAGATCGAGTTTGGGAGGAGGAAGGCGCTGAAGGGAAGAGAGGAAGATAGAAGAAGGGCGACGTCCTGGAAGATGTGAAGCAGCCAAGAGAACGGAAGTAGCAGATTCCCCGGAGGGAATCTGAGTAGGAGGGGGAATATCGCCTTGATCTTGAACGGATGCGCCGGGTACCGGCGGGAGTGGTATACGGCTTGAGGATGGGGACAACGAAGCGGACTTGGAGCGTGTTCGGGTTGACACAGCTGCGGTTTTGGCCTCTTCGATACGCCGCTCTTCACGGGCTAAATCTCGTTCCAGCACAGAGATAGCTCGAAGCTGATGAAAAATTCAAGGAGGGTATGGATGAGGCGCGAAATACTTGCCAGCTGAGATTCGATGGCATCGCACAGCTGATCGAATTTCTCCACCTCACGGCCCAGTGAGGCGGTCAAAGATCGGGGAGGATGCGGTGCATGTTTTTGAATACCCCTGGCAAGGTCATGTCTCCTTATGTATCAGCCATGTAAACATCGAGAGTTAAAGCGCACAGTCTCTGAGTGTCAGCATAGAAGCCGTATATCTGCCCCGTCTTCACAACCGCATTCTGATATGAAGAATAGAATAAGAAAGGCAATTGAGGACTCCATACTGCCTGAAATTCACCTTGAGGCAAGTAGAAAGGGCCTTTATTTCGGGCTCAAGGATTAGTGTTGGAGGTAAGGGATCCGGAGGTGGTGGCATGGAGGCTTTAGCATCCTTGGTCGTGAGGGCTGCATCCCTTGATGCTGTTGAACCTTTTCGAGGTACTCGAGGTTTTGGAGCCATCGCGATCGTAGCTGAGCGCTGAGCAGTGAACACTGCCAGTGGGTTATAACGAAAATTACGTAAATATGGTACGTACAGATAAGGCAATGTTCCCCGTTAATATTGCCACAATTGCAACCTCGCGGCTTAAACAACGCCAGCCTTGTCGAATCCCACCATCAGAGAGCCACCGTGACGGTACCGCCTTGCGGGTTCATGAATGGCGAAGCAAATGGCAGACACTCTCCAAGTCCAACTGCCCAGTTCTGATGAGGACCATGACGACTGCGGGCTCCCACAAGTTGAGTGCAGTTCATATCGACGGTTCATCTCCCAAAACAACACTAACCGCGAGCTGCAGCGTCGTATTCGACATATTACGGCCATCCAAGTTCGGAATCTCACGCCTTTCCCTGTCCGTGATGCTTTCGCGTCTGCATTGGCACAACCAGCAGAACAATCTCAATTCACTGCACACGGCCACTTATCTGATGACCTCGATGTTACTCTATCGCGGAGACGCAGTCGAAAGATCTCTGTGAATTCGATCAACACATTTCGGAGTCTGAGGTCGGAAGAGGGCTCAGGCGACGATTGGTCTCATGCGGTTGGTACGGGTGAACCTAGAAGGAGAAGGGCAGGGTCGAGAGTGAGCTTCTCTGGTGCGGCAAGCTTAGGAGCTAGCTCTAGTGGTAGCTCAGCGGGGTGGGCCCTTCCAGCTTCAACTGCGCCTACCATAAGGGCCACCAACCGTCATCGGACAACTTCCATAGCTTCTTCTGTTACTTCTCCCGGGCCCTTTGTTGCAAGTGGTGCGCTTGCGCCATCCGCATTACCGGCCAGTGCCACCTCCATCAGTTCCTTTCTAACGCTGCTACCAGACAACTCACAGGCCGCCCTAGAGAAGGTCATCAAGTCTCGTTTAGTGGAAACATTTATCGCTGTTACCGTACCACCTATTTCCGCTCCCCCAAGGGATTTATCACGCACTCGGTCTCAGTCTGCAACCCTGCCACAAGATTTATCTTTATTTCCCCAGCCTTCTACCCCTCCTCGAAGTGCCCCACCCACGAAGGAAAAGTTTTCTGCATCACGTCAGACACCAGCCGTCACTAATGGTGCTCCTCGACCAACGCCGAGGTCCTCTCCTTTGAAACCCACCAATAAATCTGCATTACCCCCTCGACGGGAATCTCCCAATTCGCCTCGACCGAATTCTGTCAAGGCGACACCCCTCCTCCAAAAATCGGTCTCCAATTCGTTCCCGCGTCTGAACGGAAAATCGTCGTCGTCATCTCTCACCTCAGGAAGATCTCCTGCTCCGTCTCCTCCGTCAACACCGCAGCCCAAAGCTCTCCCTCCCAAGCACTCATCGATACCAAACTACCTTTCCGCGATCCACCGACCCTCCACCAACCCTTCGTTTTCGCTCGATGCGCGTTCGGGTTACGAGTTTGCGGAGTGGACAGATCTTGGCGCAAACAAGTTGAAGATCGAAGTGTGGGGGAGAGTCGGAGCCCGAGGGCGTGGCGATGGATGTATAGGTATGAATGGGAAAGGAAAGGAGAAAGAATTGGATGGTGATGTGCCTGACGAGGGCGAGGATTGGAAAGTGTTGGAGGAATGGAGTGTCTCTCTTACGGACTTGGTGCCTCTACCAGAGGATGTGAGTCAAGTTCAGCGATAATACTGACGGTAACGCAATAATGTTTCCCAACGTTTTATTAGCTTGCTTCCAACACATCCCAGCTCCCTTCCAACATGCTGCTCATCACACTTTCTCCACCTGGACAAACGTTCTATCTACCCCCTCCTCGCGCTAAAGCTCGAACACCATCACCCTCTGCAGGATACACATCAGATCCAGAATCGGATGTGAGGAAAGTGAAGCAAGCGGAAGAAAATGCTTCCCTTTCTTCGGTGACTGATCTTTCATTGGGAAATGTGGACATACTGGTCCGTTCAAGGCGCCGACATCGAGGAGGCGGTACTGGAGATGGGAGAGAGATCTCGACAACAGCTGGGTGGAAGGATCTATTCAAGTTTGTTTTTCGTCCACCCGGCTTGCTACTTTCTCAATTTTTTTCGTTCCAGATTGGTCACCCTGCAGTGTTGCATCCTTGACAATAAAGAATCCCTTTCTGATGTCGTCCATGAGATCGACAAGATTCTCAAGGAAGATGTGATCGGTGGTTTGGTAAGTTCATAGTTGTTCTTTTTGGTTGATGTGTTCTTCTTCGGCACCATTTTTTAAAATTCTTGCGTGGTGTTTGACACGGTCTCAAGCTTAATGGCTGAAAAGAAACGCGAAGTGTCGGAACGCGAAGCTCGAGTGGAAGAACTTGAAGGCCACATTGACGTCGTAAAGGGTGCATCGGACAAATGTGCGGGCTTTGGTACTACTCTATGAACGGCGAGGCTGACCAAGTGACAATCGGACGTTGCCAGTGCGTAGTCAAATTCAATTCCGTCGAGAACAGCTTCAAGAACGAAGACGGCTGCTCGCAATGGCGAAAGAACAAGACGAGCGCGAGGTTTCTACGGAGATTGAACAAGAAGCAGAGGTCGCGAACGAAAGGTAGGGATTTTTCCTGATATAGGTGGAACTTGGTCCCCGCCAATATTATCTTGTTGACAGAGAACGACTGGAATCCCTCCGGGCTAATTTCACGCCGACACGCACGACTCTGCTTACAACCGTTTCCACCATCTTTCCTATCGATTTGTTCTCGCCACCCGACCTGCTCTACACCATCCTTGATGTCCCGCTTCCCATTCCGCTGTCATCGACGGATCCCGCTCCGCCACTTACGCTTGCTTCGCACAAAGAGGTGACGGAGGATGCAGTGGCCACAGCTTTAGGCTTCGTTGCGCAGGTGTTGCAGCTGTTGGCTGCGTACCTTGGCAAGCGCTTGGTGTATCCGGTGACATGTGTTGGGAGTCGGAGCTTGATTAGGGATGGAATTTCAGCCATGGTTGGTCCAAGAATGTGAGTTGTTCAATTATGGGACATGAGGAACGGCCATGCCAATCATTATTTTCATTTGGTGTTTGGCAAGGTTTCCGCTTTACTCCCGAGGCGTTGATACATATCGATTTGAGTATGGAGTGTTCCTGTTGAACAAGGACATAGAAACGGTGACTTTTTTTCTGTCCTTGATCATTCGCATTTAATAGTGATTACACCCCCTCCGCCTAGCTCATGGTCGATAGGGAGTTGCGCGCTTTAGATATGCGGCACACGCTTCCTAATCTCAAGAACCTGTTACTCACGCTCACAGATGGTGATGGAGCTCCTCTACGGTGAGTGATTCTAGCCTTGCGTAAATCTGCCAGCATTATTAATATCTAGTGTAGCAGCACAGGACGGCCGATCAAGTCGGCTTCTGTGGATAGTTTGGAATCACTCCCTGCAGAAGGCTCATCTTTGGCACCAAATAAGCAAAGAACACCAAAAGGGAGTCCATCCGTTGAGGACGTTGAGCTGCCGCCAGAGGGCAGCACGCCACCGGATAGCGGTTGCATTACACCGACGGCGTCGACGCCAGATGCGTTGAGGCTCAACAAATCCCGACCTTTCTTGGGTCTGTCGCCTCTTGCGGGGTTTCTCCGTGCACATTATCCGTCTTCTTCTTCCTCCGGTTGGACAGCGTCTGTCAAGTCAGTGCCAGAGACGACGGAAGAAGCGGAGGAGAATGGTGATGCTTCTGATGGTGGCTTCTTGGATCCCGAAGAGGAGGGGGAGAACGACGAGGAAGAGGATCGGCGCACGATTAGGGGAGTTGTCATTGATGAAGATGATGAGGGAAAGAAGGTCGGCAATGGGCATGCCGACATGGGGAAGGAGGGTGCGGCGACGACGGGCCGGGTTGGTGTGATCTTAATTAATAAATAAGCGCGATCGATCACCTGAGTGGTAAAATCAGTCATGTGACGGAATGCGGATTGTAGACAGAATTATTATGAAACGGATTCCAGCCATGGGCGAACTGGACGTATATATGGCGGTGGAAGGCCGTGTGGAAATGAAAGGTTGGTGGATTCAGACTAGTTGTTGCTCAGGGCCCTGGCTGTTGCAAATTCGGTGATGCTAGTGTAATTTGCGGCAAACTTGCAAGCGAGTGTTGTGAACGGGCAGACGGAATCAAAGTGATGAGGACTGAAAGCAGTATGCCGTCGCCATCAGATGCTGGATTTGTCGTCAGGCTGGCACGTTTGAGGAGCAGCAAGTGAGCACCGGTACTGCCACTGTCGTTGTTCAGGTACGAGGCTAACTTTGTGAAAGACATAATATTTATTATATAAAACTTTTTTTTCTGTCACCGTCACAGAAGGAATTTCAGCGGCGACTTAAAAAACGAGGGTTCTTTTTGAGGTCGGTGTTCGGTGTTCCAGAGCACTGAAGATAATTCATTCTGCACATCAATCCTTTTCCCCTCAATCCGCTGCCAACTTTTACAAAAGGGTGCGCTCTCTCCCTCTCCCTCTCGCCTTCCACCCCTCACCGCCCCTCTCAGCTCACTCGGCCGCATCGCATTGTACCAACAGTCTTTTCTAGACGGGCTCAGAGTCAACTCCGGTCGGTGTGCGCCCCACCGTCTCCTCTTCACCTTGCCAACCCTTAATCCAGTAGGATTACCCCCCCTAAACTTACCATTTTGTCTATTTCATTGGCCTTTCGTTCTCACAAAAGTTGTCGTCATAAAAATGAATACGTCTGTGGAAAACCCTACATCTACTACTGATAATCACCCAACCTCCGATGGCCGGAAGCTAAGCCCACCTGCATTTTTGGATCTTGCGGACTCCGTGAGTGCGGTATCCGTTTTCGTTGGCTCTTCCTATTCACTCTGTTTTTTTGGCAAAGGCTGCAAGGCTGGGAACTAATATGCCTGATCTGACCGCCGTGAGCACACTTCGTCTTTCACTCCCATTCTCAATCTCTGACATGCAGCATAAGCGGGTTGAGCTCAAACGTCTCGAACACGAACGGCAGCGCCTCCTCCAGCGTAAAATGTTCGAGGATCAAATGCGCGTCCTCGAACAACAGCAAGCACAAGAATTACTCAGCATTCCTTATGACCCTAACGCTCCAAACGGCACAAGCCTTCAGCACCTAGCTGTTTCCGCCCCTACCACACCACCGCGCATTAACGCAATCCTCAATGGCGAATTCATGACTGGATTGAGGTCCGGTCGTTCGCCCCAACCCGTCGATGCCGAGTCTTTACTGAAAGCCGTCGGTTCTGCGGCTTCCAGCAAGCGGAAGTCCGTCGCCTATGCGCCGCCCTATGCGCCCTCTGACCACTCTCCCGATCCTCCCCGGACTAGCGTTCCAAACGGTCAACAACCCTTTTCTCGAACAGCCGGTGCAAAGAGTATGCCCGCCAGTCGACGCACGTCCGCAAGCGGAGACGACGATGAGCTTGTCGGTCATTTGCAAGGATTGTCATTGGCCGGAGAGAGGTCCAACAGGGTGTCTCCAGCGCCCGCTCCCGTATCCGCCTCACATTTAATCAGGAGCTCCTCTAGGTATAACGATGTAGATGGAGTGAACTACGGGAATGCATTCAATGCCGGAATTATGCTCGACGAGCAACTAGACCAAGAGATGCACAGTAAGCGTCTTGTTCGCTTCTTGGAACTATGTCCTTGACTCTCGTCGCTCCAGACGCCATGAGAAATTTGCCTACATCCGACGACGACAAGTATCACAGCTCGTATTCCAACAAGGTGCCTTCCATATCATCTTGTTAGACTATTTGTGGTTGAAACTTTTCCACCCTCCTTAGCTGTCTGCATCTTCTGCGGCGTTGGACTTGGCCCACATCTCGCAGACGTCTCCCCGTGCCCCATTCTCCAGCCGAACAGCTGATTCTCGGGAGAAATCATCTGAATGGCCCCAGTTCACTGGTGCCCCGCGTGGTCATGATGGTTTACTTTCGCGCAACGATAGACGGGTTGTCACCAACCCAAACCTGACCCTGTCCGCCCCTGACGACGGCCACGGTACCGGCTCGGCCTCGCCAACGCCACTCCTTCAGCAGCATCCCCAATTCGTGGGGCACCCCCATAACCAAGGTCTTACTTCCCGTCGTGGCTCACCACCGAATTCCTTGGAGGGATTATCCACCACCACTCGTTCGGTCCCTGCTACCCCACTCGGCATGGCCAGCAACCCACCCCATCTGATCAAGACTCCTGGTACACCGCGCACTCCTGATCCGCAAGCTATGAATGGTCGCATCGCTTCTCAAGGGTCCCATCAACTCGGCGAGCATCCTGTAAATGCAGGCGACTTGCAGGCTTCCTTGTCTAGGATTCCTTCTGGTCAATACGAGAATGCTTCTGTCGCCTTCAGTTCTATCCAGCCTGGTCTAGATGATAATCTTCAAGTAAGTTCTTGGGACCTGACGCTGGGGCCAACCCGCTATTTATAATAATACTCTTGGCACATTAGCAATATCGCGGTGATCCTGTCTACAGCCTCAATGATCAACTAGACAGTCGCTACGATCCTTATGGCTTTGAGTCAAATAATCGTAGCAACCCCAACGTCAACAGTACGAGCGGTTCGACAGCTTTGTATCACCACAACGGGTCTCGATACGGACTAGGGGTGCCTGGACGTGCGAATGGGGGTGGTGGGGCGGACAGTAAGATGAATGGTTTACATGGTCCGAAGCACAAGCGAGGGGACGTAGATCGTGAATGTGAGCCAACTTTCATTTGTTATTGAATTCCACTTCTGATATCTGGTTGTTTTACCCCTCTCCCTCCCCCCTGCTAGTCAATCGTTTCGCCGGTACCCGTTTAGAGGACATACAGAGTGAGATTCCGGCCTTGTGCAAAGACCAACACGGCTGCCGTTACTTGCAAAAGAAGCTGGAAGAGGGCCAGGCTGAACATCGCGACATGATCTTCCGCGAAACCTTTGGGCACTTTGCAGATCTCATGACTGGTTCGTATTTGTTTGATTTGGGCAAGTGAATAATAGGTTTATAATCTAAATGCTCTTCTTCGACGGGTACAGATCCTTTTGGTAATTATCTGTGCCAAAAGCTTTTGGAGTACTCGACAGATGAGCAACGGAACATGATTTGCGAGTCTGTCGCTCAGGATCTCGTCAACATATCTCTCAACATGCATGGTACGCGTGCGGTACAAAAGATGATTGACTTCCTATCAACGCGAAGGCAGGCGAGTCTGCTTCCTAGCCTCATTTTCACCACCTTCCAGACTTACGGGGAATTAATTAATTTTTTTTAAAACAAAGCAGGCTGACCTCAGGTACAACGCTCAGATACACTCCATCATCGTTGCTCTCAGCCTTCATGTCGTCGTGTTGATCAAGGACTTGAACGGCAATCATGTCATCCAGAAATGTCTCAACAAGTTGGCTCCGGAAGACAATCAGGTGAGTCGAGTTGGCACGCTGCTTGCCGCTGCTGCTGCCGCTGCTGCTGCTTGGGATGATGATCGCGGGCGGTGGGAATTTTTTTGAACTGAATGTGTCGTTCCCTTTAGTTCATTTACAACGCAGTAGCCGCCAACTGCGTCGAAGTCGCCACACATCGACATGGCTGTTGCGTACTGCAACGATGCGTCGACCATGCCTCGGATCACCAGCGCGTCCAGCTCGTCCACGAGATCACGTATAATGCTCTCACCCTCGTTCAGGATCCCTACGGTAACTATGTGAGTTGGATGACATATATTTGCTTTGTTTGCATTGGCTTTTGCATTCCATTGCTCTCTGGATCACTTTTACGAACGAAAGTCACGCAGGTCGTCCAATACATTCTTGACTTGAACGACAATCGTTTCAGCGATGCGGTCATTCGACAATTTACTGGCAACGTTTGCGCGTTGTCTGTCCAAAAGTTCAGCTCCAACGTTATAGAGAAGGTTTGCCGGTTTCACTTCATATGTGGTTACAGTTATTCTAAAGGTTCTTTGTGCGTAAAGTGCATCCGTGTTGCAGAGCATAGCACGCGCAAGATGCTCATTGAGGAACTTCTTAATCGCACTCGCCTTGAAAAGCTGTTGCGTGATTCTTATGGCAATTACTGTGTTCAGGTGAGAGTGCCATCATGTTTTTTCCTGTTTCCTTCAAGACTTGACGTTTTGACGACATATGATTTCGTGTGTTCAAAAAAGACTGCGTTGGATTACGCAGAACCCACTCAACGCGCCCTTCTTGTTGAGGGAATTCGCCCTGTGCTTCCCTTGATCCGCAACACTCCCTACGGCAAGCGCATCCAAAACAAGTTGCAGCGTGAGCAGATGGACCAGTTTACCGGGTATCACAACCAGCAAGGCCTTGTGGCACTTGGGCATGGCCCTCACGGCAGCACAGGCCGTCACATACCTCAGGGAATGCATCAGCCAAATCATCTATACGCTGCTCAAAATACCATCTACGCTCTGCAGGGTGGTCCGGGACTTCAGAGCCAAGCTTCTTTCGGCCAATCTCATCCTCAGCTGCATGGCTTGCAGCCTCAGCCGATGGACGGATACGTCCTGCAAGGAGGCGGCGCCAACCACACTCCTCAAGGCATGTCTTCTACTCACGGTCACGGAGGCGGATTTTCTGGTGCCTCTGCATTTGCGGATGTGAGCTCCTTCGGCGTTGTGGTATTGGCGGGAACGCTTAATGACCCTTACCAGAGGTCGTCATTTGGGTATGGCATGTAGACGGGAAACAAAAACAAAAACAAAATTTGCTTGCCGCACATTGCCCAAAGTGTACGCTGGCCGTTTTCCGAATTGTCGTTTTGCCCCTCCGTGCCCCCCCCTTCCTTTATTTCTTTCTTTTCGAACCTTTGGGGGAGGGGAGGGAGTGTTCAAGTTGATTTCTCAGCATGCTCTCTCTCTCTCTCTCTCGTTCTCTCACACTCCTTTTTTTTTTATAACTTGATACCCGCTACACAACCTACCTTACACCGCCTCGCATTTCAATTGTCTGCACTCTCTCACTCTCACTCACATTCGTCGTGCGATCTGTCACCCGGGCATCAACACCTCCCCGAATTTATTCATACCAAACACCCCTCCCACCGCATTGTATTTTGCAACCGGCATATTTCATCCTCTTGCTTTTTACACAGTCCCCAAGTCTTTTGTTCTTTCTGTCTCGTTTTTTGTCTTTTTTTGTTTCCTTTTTTTTTGTGTTTTGTTTCTGTTTTGTTTTCGAACAGTTCATTCCAAGTCTGGCCATTTGTATACAGATCTTTCAGACCCAACTCTCAACCTCCACCTCCACCTGCCTAATAGTATATGTCGTCGCAACTAGTTATTCCTCAATTTGTATACACTCATTCAACGTTGGATTATTTCGAAATTTATGTGTGGTGCAAAACTAACCAACCAACTAGCATTGTGCCTGAAGCCAAATGCATTGTCTGCAGAATTGTATCACATACAGGTTGTAGGAAGAATGGGGTCATAATGTATTATGGAAAAGGTCTTCACCGGTTCTAGGGAATGTATGAATGTTCGTCAGTTTTTATTGTAGGGTTGGATGTTATTTTTTTTGGTGTTTTTGACTGGACGCACCTTTTGAAAGCCGATGGCGGCAGACTTTTCACGAAAGCATTGACGGCACAAGTCGAGGCCGTATTTGCGAATTAAACCAGCTTGGTGGGCACAAAGGCGGCTTGAGGGTGGGAGAACCGTCACCTTCACATATAAAGACCGAATAGCGGTCCACTCACCATTGACGGCTGCCTTTGCCGTATTTACGTGGGCGAGAGAACCAAACAGCGTCGTGGGTCATTTCAGAGTTATTGGGTTGGCTATCAGGTACAGGCGTGTGTGTGTGTGTGTGTGTGTCAATACCGTTAGTCTGGCTTGTGGTTTGAAGGTCACCTTGCTCGAGAAACTTTGCTTTTGCTTCGCCCGGTATTAGCCTGAGTGTTATTCCTAGAAGGTTGTTGATTATGTAAACTATACAGTTATACGGGAATAAAGCTCCGCCCAATTTGCCGCAATGCCGAGCGATTATACCCGAACGCGTTATATGACTGTAATAATGACACCCTAAAATGGTAGTCTCGAGACTCGAACCCCCGAGCGGAGTGTGAAAAACATTTGCAAGGGTAAGGGTAAATTTAAACGTCTGGTCCTTGAGTACAATGGTAAAGTGCAATGTGCAATGATACATGTTCAACCTTCGACCTTCAAAGCTTCAACGTTCAACGTTCAACGTTCAACCTTCAACCTTCAATGTGAAATGATACATGTGCAATGTGCAATTAATGCAATGATACATGTTTGGAAAAGTACAAACGCAGATATAAATTCGTCCAACGCTCAAATTTACCGAACAACTTATATGTAGGCGATGGAGTGAGCTTGCGTTACCCCGACGACTTCTCCCTCTTATTTGCTCGACATGATTTGGGCGTTGATCAAAATTTTCCTCGTTCTCCTCCTCGTCCCCCTCGCCAGGGCGTTGTGGTGGATCGTCAACACCGTCTTGATTGCTCCATTGTACGACCCCCTCAGAAATTTGCCTGGCCCGGATGCCTCCATGTTTAAAAGTCATATAAGTCAAGTAGCGAAGTGAGAGAAATCAATTGGTGTAACCACATAATTGACACGTCTTTTAATTTCTAGCCCTAATATCACTGCAGACACAAATACTCAGTGGGTCAAGACATATGGCAAAACTTATCGCTTTCACGGGTTCGGCAAAGTAGGTTCATTGGTGTGTTTGCTTGTTTGAGACTCATCCCACGTCTGGCGTAATGTCAGTACGATTACCGCTTGATGTCTTTTGACTTCCGGACCGTGTCTCACATTCTTAATTCACCAAATTACGAGAAACCATGGCAAACTCGCAAATTGTTGTCGACGTGGTTTGGCCAAGGTGACATCAAAATTTTCTTTGCCCTCTCAATATCTTACACGCGAGCTTCAATGTCTAGGTGTATTTTCTGCGGAGGGCGCCGAACACAAACAACAGGTAACCGTCATCTTGACAAACACATCTTACACGTACGACCTGACTGGTCTTATATCCCTAGCGAAAATTAATTGCCCCAGCATTCACAGTGGCTTCTGTGAAAGCTCTGACACCTATATTTTCTCTAAAGGCAGAAGAGCTCCGGGATCGCTGGGATTCCCTTGTTTCCCAAGATCATGACGAATCTGGCACCGGGCCCCAAAAGACCACATCTGATCATGAGGATGTCACAATCATAGATGTAGCTCACTGGGTGGCCCGTGCTACATTTGACGTGGTTGGCCTTGCTGGTTTCGACCACCACTTCGACTCACTCCGTGGCGAGTCCGAAGAGTTGTATCTTGCGTATCGCCGGATGTTCAATGCCATTGAAAAAAGTGTCGGAATTAGAAACCTTCTGAACTTATATTTTCCTCTTTTGGAGAAACTTTGGGCAAGCCCGCCAATGTATTTGTTTCATTTGGTTGTTGTATTTATTCTTTTGATTACAGCCGGACGAAGTCGCTAAGGTAGTCCGCACCAGTCACCCCGTCATCCACAAGACAGGCCAACAACTAGTCGACGACAAGAAAACTAGAATTCTGGCAGAAAAATCCAGTCCAAACGATATCCATGAAAGAGATTTCCTCAGTCTACTGAGTAAGTTCAAACTTCCAGCGCTCATGCGATTTCTAATCCTAAGTTATTACACAGTCAAATCAAATCTCTCGACCGACCCGTCTAAACGACTGTCCGACTCGGCACTTCTCGAACAAATCTCCACATTCCTATTTGGTGGCTCAGATTCTACCTCACTCGCCATCGCCTACTGCCTCCACTATCTCTCCCTCCACCCCGAAGTTCAAACGCGTCTCCGCGATGAGATCTTTTCTGTCCCTCTCGATCAAAAGTTACCCTCCCCTGACTCAACTGCACCACCCCAAACCAGACGTACCGATGCCCTCGATGACCTCCCCTACCTCGACAGTGTCGTCCGTGAGACCCTCCGCATGTCCCCTCCAGTGCACAGTACCATCCGTATCCCCATCGCCGACGACCTCATTCCCATCTCGCAGCCTGTACAAATGCGCGACGGCACCGTTATACCCGCCGGCGGTCACATCCCGATCCGCAAAAACACCTATATACACATCCCAATCGAAGGGCTGAATCTGAGTGAAGACATCTGGGGAAGTGACGCAAGTGTGTTCAAGTGCGTGACATTTTGCAACCCCCCGTCTTTAGTCGAGTTCGTTGCTAATACCTTTTCGACAGTCCCGACCGCTGGAAGAACCTGCCATCCACTGCGCGCGCGCCCATGCACCCAGGCCTCGTGAACCTCATGACGTTCTCCTTTGGCCCGCATTCCTGCATTGGGAGCAAGTTCTCAATTTCGGAGACCAAGGTGTTCGTCGCAACACTGGTCCCACACTTTGTCTTTGAGCCTGTGGAACGTATTGCCAAATTCAACGCGGTGTTGACAAGGCCGTATGTATCTGACACGTATTCACTTGGATCGAGATTGCCTCTCAAGGTGAGGAGGTATGTTAGATAGGTGCGAGTCTGGGATTGGGATTGGGTGATACCCTCGGTGTACATGTAATCTAACGTATCTATAGTGGCCCCGAAATTGTATAATATTTCGGTTCTCCAGTCAAAGATTAGATATATCCCAAGGTATATAATGTCAAATGTTTCCATCCATGTACTCAGTCGCAAGACTACGACCAAATTCATCAGAACAGCTATCGTCTCGTTTTTTCATACTTCTGGCAACTTGCCCTTGTTAAACTCGCGAATCACTTGCTTGGTCTGCTTGTGTGCGAGACATTCTGAGGCAATGAATTATGGTTACGGTGTCTCAAAGGAATGCTGGTCAATCTGCACTTACTTGGCTTGTGAGACTTCCAGTCGGCCTTTTGACAAGTCGGGCCGCAATAGGACACCTTTGCGAAAAAAGTTAATTCAGACTCGGTGGATAGTTCTCCCTCTCGAACGGTAACACAATACGCACCAATTTGCAAGAGGCACAACGCTTGAATTGGGCAGCTGTTGCTTCAGTTGAATTGCACCCCTGTCGAGAACAGATCTTAAGAACGGATTTTTTTATATCTTGAGTTTCGTTTGCCCAATTCCACACGTCCGGCTCCATCCAGAGATCTTGAGTGAGGTACAAATAATCGTGTGCGTCTTCGGTTCCGTTCAAGACCCTCGGTGACATGTTAAGCTCGGCTACAATTTACCCAGTCAACTTGATCAGGTCAGTTGAATATGTTTTGGAGTTGAATCTCACTGGGTTGCCGAATGTTAGCCAGGATCCGCATGAGGATTGTAGGATTGACTTTGGCGGCAATGCGAAGGTATTGACAAGCCAGAGGGCAATTGCCCCAGATCTTGAAAGCTGCTAGCGCAGCAGTGTAAACGAGGGCACCAGTAGAAAATTCAGAGCAACTCTTTTCCGTTTCGGCCGATAAGAGTTCATTGGAATTGGCACTGAAGACAGTCCCTCCTCGAGGGAGGATTCTTCCTGAGCTTTCTAACCATTTTCGAGCAAATGAAAGCGCGTCTGATTCACGGCCGATTCTGATAAGTATCGATCCAAGCCAGGTGCGCTGGGACAAGTTATCTCCTGGGCAAAGCCGGAGCATCTCGATTATGGTATCCCTTGAATAGATCGCTTGAGCATGTCTGATTCGTTGAATAAATGAAAACACGCACGCGGACTTATTGTACAGCTTGTTTAGGTACGCAAGACGAACCAGGGCCTGGAGGACGCGGATATAGGGACGCGTTTCGATCAGTGACCAGAAATTTCCCACAACGGGTCCATCGTCGTCGAAGCAGTTTTGGCCCAAGTGCTTCAACAATAATTTACGCCCTATAGCAGATGTTCAAAAATGGTATTCAATTGAGAGTAATAAGTAATCAGATGTACCTATATCCCTCGCACCCTCAATATATTCTACAGCGTCATCTGGTGTTGGTGCTAAATATGCAGCCTGCACATATGCGTCAAGGTTATTAGGATCCTTCAACGCTTCGGCGAGATATGGAACAGCTTTCTCAGGCTGACGCTTCCGACACAGTTCTTCCGCCTTGTCGAGGCTGGGCAGGCAAATAGTGAGGGTCTGCTTGATGAGGCACACGAACATCGCATACTTGCGCTGAGACGCCTCAGAAACTCTCATGCTCCCACCGAGACCTACTTTTTTCTCTGATCCAATTTTGCGATTCATTGTGGAAGTGAAATGTGGAGGTGAAATAGATGAAGATTCTCACGTGACCGCGTACAAAGACATAACTTCTTTCATAATAAATGCAATCTAACAAAGATGTGAAACATCAATAAAATGTAGTCAGATAAAAGCTCTAATATGATACTTGATGAATGATAAAAAAAAGTCGCTGAACAAGAGAGCAAGTTTGTACTTATCATAAAAACACATCGAGAGCACATTGGCATGCTGTCCCTACAGGAACAGCTGGCAATACTCATCAGTCAGCGATTGTAAGCTGGCCTCCGAGTGCAGTCGTAAGAATCTCCAAATCCGAGTCTGAGTCCAAATCCGAGTCGTCAATAAAATAGACGACCGGATTTGTGGATAAATGAGTCCTCGTTCCGGTAATGCCGGCACCATCGGTTGACGGTGGTGGACGACGGTTGATGGAACGCGGCGAGTCTGAGAGAAATGTGTCAAGGATGACTGAATAAAGCAAACGGAGGGGACTCCTTACCCTGGGATTTTCCTGCCGCCATTCGGCTATCCGCTGTTGTCTTGGGTGTTTGCGCACCCTTTTGGGGCACATTGAACAACGGTACGAGTTGGCCAACCTTGCACGCTCCGCAAACTGGTCAATGCAATCAGATAATGAAAAACTAGTATGAGTCATGCAACTGACGACACTCTTGTGGACGGATGGACTTGCTGAACCGACCGTAACTAAACAAAAAATATCAGTATATGATGTCTAACAAATTCCATTAAAACCATTCTTGAGGTGTACATTTTGGCACATTGCTGACATTCTAGTTACCAGCCAAAAAATTATCAAACGGGTTCTGCGATGTGAAACCACTCTGTAGCTCACCCCATTTAAATGGATATGCGATGTCATAATTATGTTTTGTCTGCGTCAAATAAGATCTTGGTAATCACGGTAGGAAGCAGGCGTAATAAAACATACGGTAATGTCGATATCTGGGCGTTTCCGCATGACTTTGGCGACCCTATCAGTAGGATTGGGAGCCGTCAACTTCGACAAGGACAAGCGACGGCAATACAAAATAGAATCAGTTTTGAAACTAACCATCCTTTCCAGATGTTCCCGTGAGACTCCTTCGGATTACCATCAATGACCCAAGTCGCCAAGTGGCACATCTCATGAGAGAGGGTACTTCTGATACGTTCTAAAAACAAAATGGACTCGTTGCATACAAAGGGTAGAAAATATGGGAAATATCTGCGTACCATCACAATCGAGAATTTTTATGGCTAGTTCAACTTCAGTCGTCTCAACCCCATCCTTGGAGCTGTTCGCCATTTTAATACCCGACATCAAGAAACTAGGAAAATAAATCACCGATGCCATTTGGCTCTTCCAGCCGTCGTCAGTAACCGTTTGCTCCAATTCAACTTCGTCCCTTTCGGCAGACGGTTATCAAAGACATCCCGATTCAGCTCGGAAAATAAACTTTGCGCGTAGGCCTCACGTCGGGCTTGCTCAGCTAACGCGCGAGCGGTCTTTGTCTGGCGAGGATTTTTTTGCTTCGTGGGTACACGCGACGGTGTGCGGCGAGGTATGGGGTCTGCCGTCGATATAACACCTTCGTCAGACTTTGACGCGATAGTGATCATGCCTGGCAGTCGCTTGCGTGGCGTGCTTGGCCCTGGAGAATCTCTAGGACCATCATCGGGGAGTGGTGGAAGCCGTATAGGCTTGCGAGCGGTTTTTGGTTCACTACTTGCACGTTTCCAGGTTAGCGGTGCTATTAGAGACAGCGGACCAATGAAAGAAAGCTCACAACGTTAAAACTGCGTCGTTATCATCGCTCTGCGGTTCATCCTCGTCGACGTACAATGACAGACGTATCTGGGGAGAAAGAGGCACAGCTTTTCGTTCCAAAGATTTTGGGGTCGTCTTGGATTTCGAAATTGCTCGTTCAGGCGAGCTATCGCTGAGCTCGTGCACATTTCCCTCTCCACAAGAATTTCCAGGGTCGCTATCAGAAACTTCAGAACTTGAACTTTGGATGATGCGGCGAGAGCGTAATATTTGAACTTTCTTGAAAGTTTTCGGGAAGTTTCGCGGAGCTAAATTGTCGTCACAGCCACGTTCTATTGAGGATGATCGGACGATCGAAGGCTCATTATGTGGCCCACTTGACCTTTGCAAAGACTCAACGCTGACGGGCCAAGCGCCAGGTATCTTTTCCAAGAAATGATCTTCTATGTTCTCGATATTTTCGGTTCTAAAGACGAAGTTCCTGGTTTCAAATACTTGGCAAGCGGTGAATACACACCCATTCTCTTCCTCTGAAGATATTTCTATCACTTGTGCGTTCTGAGAGACTTTCGCACTCTCTTCACTAAACCAGTTGAAAAATAGGCACGGGAGATCAGATTGGCTGATGAACGAACAATGAAAAGAAGAGTGGTAACCTACCGCAATCGCTCTTCCTCGCTATCGGAGATTATTTCCTTGCTTGAATGTCTGGACGTTTTCAACTTGGAAGCCCCATATCGAATATTCTCCGATCCAATACGTTTGTTAGATCCTGAGCGCCACCCGGGAAGGTCGGTAGAGTTCAGAACCAAGGAAGATACCCCACTCAAAGACCTGCCCTCTCGTTGATTGATTTTAGAACCAGCATTGGACATAATAGATGTTCAAAATGGTTCCTTCGAGCTGATGAGCGTGATGCGAGTGAAAGAGATACAACGCGAGTTGAGTTCAAGGACCTTTGTGTTTTTGAACTCAGTGAAGGCGTGACATGTGACACATATTGTCACACGTTCGCGAACGCATATCACGTGCATTTACTTTCCCCTCTTCAAGTTATGCCTTCTCACAAGGAATGGTTATGAGTCTAGATGACAATCATTATACGGTGAGCACTGAGCACTGAGTACTGGGAATTACAGTGGGAAATATTATTTTTGCTCATTTTGCTACAGTCACTGACACCAATGCCTCTAGCTCTTGTCTCTGCCATGACATTTTTAGCGGCCATCTGTACAGCCCTTGGGTCAGGCCAACCGGCAAGGGCATCAAATGGGACCTCCTGATCTCGGCGTCGATGTTATCCTCATTTCTTACTTTAAACTCTATCAATAATCAGCGGTGAGTTTGATGTCTACGAATCCGAATCGGCAGTCATACTATAGCTGTGGCGAGAATAGGACCTATCTGAGTTTTAAAACCTATACACATACAAACAAAAGTAACACGGTCAAACACTGCTTGGTGATTATCGTTGAGCGACGGTTGTTGGACGCGTCACGTCGTTCCTCCTTAACAACCTTCATTCAAGTGCAAGAATTCGTCATGGGGGATGGCGCCAGGAAACCCGGCCGCCCAAAAGGCTCGAAAAACGGCCCAAATGCCAAGAATGTGGGCAGACCACGGAAGAATGGCGAGCCTCCACGGAAACGCCAATCACACCGTATGTAATCCCTGCAGTGTGACCGTGGCTTTCTCACATGTCGTTTTCATCATTCCAGACAATGAAATTGCAAATACCGATGGTTCTCAAGCTCAGGCACCTGGTTCTTCGGGGGGAGACACTGTGGGTGCGTAGTAGTAACATTTGCCGCTGTAAAAGTGTATTTATCTGCATACAGATACCACTGCCGAATGTGCCATTTTGATTCCCCCAAACACCCGCGGTGTTAATGAGAGCCTGCGACACGAACAAAGTTTGTGGATCCCCTTCTTTTCTTATCTCCCGTCTTCACCGCTCATTGAAAAATAGTTGCAAGTACGTTACACCGTGCAGTGACTGTTGATGCAAGCCCTGGAGTGGTTGATGGGACCACAGACGTCCCGGGTGATGAAAATATGGCTGTGATTGCGGGCACAGATGCACATCAGTGTGCAACAACAACAACAACGACAACGACAACGCGAGCGAGTGAGAGTGTGAATACTCACACTGACTTGCAAGTGAGCGTGAATCGGGGCATGGTTGTAGGTGAAACTCCACATGTGGCTGCAGGCATAACTGCGGGTGTGACGGTGAGCATGAGCGGATGAAAGAAGGGTTCCAGCGAGTAACACTTCCTTGCAGATGACAGGACCATATGACAATGCCAGTGGCATGGCGAGTGGCCTCAGTAGTGCTCACTTGGAGGTGACGGGATTGTCATCGGGTATTCGGGACATTGATGACATTGATGAAGTACCCGATGGACCTGGTAAGCAGGTGCTTGACAACAGCTTCAATATCTCACGATATACACATAGATTTACCACCCAATTTTGATCGGTTGAGTCGGAATAATTATGGTGCGTTGGGACTACATATGGGATCGAGAGCCGATTCAATGTTAATATGTCTTGAAGTCACGAATAGGCAAATTCAGCAGCATGGGACATGGCTGCCCCCGAAAGGATCATCTATGGGCATCGTAGGTACTCAACGTCTCCCTCTACATCACGATTGCTTGCTCATGGTTGCTGTCAGGATTTGAAGAATAAGAGCAATATGATCAAGAACTCGATGATGATGTGGAGTCTCTATTCGAAGGAATGAGATTGTCAAATGAGCAATCTGGTGACATCGACTTCTTACCAGTGCCCGATGATGATGAGGTGGACGATTGCTTGGATAATGTCACTGGCGGTGTGGAACATTGTATGATGGGCAAACACATGCCTTCTAGTGGCAAACATGCATCTCCACAAAGATCAGCTATGCCCAAGTGGTTGGGTGATGACTATGTTGATACGCGAGAACGACTACTCCAGGAGATGAGAACCAATGCGTCCCGCCGACCAACATGTTATGATCGTGGCACCTTCATTGATGGAACTCCATACGCCTTCTTTTCTGCCGATCGAAAATATCAACCTGCACCTGAAGACTTTTACCGACCATCCTATTTCATATGGTTACCTCATCTACTTGTTGATCGGATTCCCTGTCCCGCTTGTTCATCTGCGTCACGCAAAACTGCTGTTGGCAAAACTGTCTATCTCCGCTGCAATGGCTGGCCTCAATCTCCACGACGTATTGTGGATCTCGAGCAATGTCTCTACATAATTGGTTACCGCTATTATTGCGGCCACGATGATTGCAAGAAAGCTTATCAAAGCTGGAGTCCTGCAATTCTGGCAGCTCTTCCTCGAGCGCTTTCAGCTCATTTCACACACCATCTCACATATCGTGGTGGACTCACGGATCAAGTTGTGGCACTAATGTGTGCTTCTTTTCGTCATGGCATTGGTCCTGTGCCTTTTTCACAAATGATCCGAACAAACCATATTCAACACTACGAGAAATTACATTTGCAATATCTTGAGATGATTTATGCTCGGCTTCATTCAGCATTTGCAAACATGATCGGGAAACATCAGCCTTTTGGTCTGTTTGATGATCGTGATGGCTATGCGGGATACACACCATCGGCACGATATTTTCGTGACTTCTACGTCAAGTTCCTTGCTTCGCATTTATCTGAAATTGATCAATATACATCAATGCTGTCGGCAAGGATACTTCATATTGATCATAGTTTCAAGGTATGTTTTCCATTATTTCAACTGTCTTGTCAATGTAATGTGGCTGAACTCAGGTTCCTAAACATCTCGGCCGGATAAATGGTGTTCCTGTCTTCAATGCCCTACATATATGCACAAATGAACACTCCGAGCTTCGATCTCTACTTCTCACTCCAACAAAAGCTCATGATCAGTATACCCCTGCTCTCCGTGAGATAGGGAAATCATTGGAAACCTATGGTCACAACCCAGTTCAACTTGTTTACACTGACAATGTTCGTGCCGACAAATCAGAGCTTGAGAGAATGTTACCTGATCTCTTGGCTGATGTTACACCTGTTCCGGACTCCTCGCTCGAACATCTCACTCTCCCCACCAATTTCTCCATCATTCTACTGTCATCCACATATCAAGTTAATACTCGACTCAACAGTATTATGAATGACTTTCATCAAGGAGAAGATGTTTTTGCTGCCATTGATATGGAATGGCCTGTTGATCTTGTGAATGGAATTCAAGGACGTGTTGCCTTGATTTCATTAACCTTTGAAAAAGATATTTTTCTTTTGCCAGTGAGTCCCATTATAATAGATAATTATTTGCAGATGACTGATATAAATTTAGCTCTCATCTTATTTGCAGAATGATGGATTTTTGCACCTTCCCAGTGCTCTTGTGACATTTCTCCAAGCATCACATATTCGAAAAGTGGGAGTTAAAGTGTCTGGAGATTTGACCAGGCTTTTCAATGACTGTGGATTTTCAACTGGCAAGAATACAGCTTTTACTGGTGCTCTTGAACTTGGTTCTTTTGCCAAGGAACGAAATGCGACTTCAAAAGCAAATATTGGACTTGCTGATTTGACTGCCCAGATCCTTCATCGATATCTTTCAAAAGATCCAGCCATTCGTATCAGCACTAACTGGGCCAATCGCACATTAGATCAGGCACAGATCAATTATGCTGCTCTGGATGTTTTCGCATCATGGGAAATCTTCAAGGCACTTGTGGCAGTCCCACAAGGAGAAACTGTTGACGCTTCATCACCTGGAGGTACAGCCGTCTCCCTCTATTCTTCCGATCAATCTCGTGTGGTTGCGCATGGCCACATTGCTTTAGAACGGCCGAAAAAGTATCAAGGAATCAATATTTCCAAAACCCGCATCCTTGTCAATGTGACATCCATTTGCATTCCAGGATATCTTGTACCAGGCGAACTACTTCCATCACAAACACCAACTCCATTCTCTTCTTTCCCCCCTCCCCCATTTTTACTGCTATACAAAGCAAAACATCTTCGAACATCTACTGATAATTCTATTCCCCGACCATACTACCTTTGCCCCACTCATGAGCCAACACTTTCATTGCCAGAACTGGACTTGGAATGTGCAGTCGCAGCCCAGCTTGACTCCAGGTTGGAGGAAGTGTCTAATTCGGAAGATTGGTGTCATGATCTAGACAGTGTGGAAAGGCCGGAGCAAAGACTTGAAGATTCTTCATCTGATCCATCTGCTGATATCCGTGCTCACAGGCTCTCCCATCTTGTCAACGAAAAAAATGATGGTGTTGGCATTGTGCGCTCTCGTGTTTTGGGAGATATTTGGCACCTCATGCACCAATTTCCCATCTCAATGCATCATGGTCTTCGTCGTCCATTTGCTCGAGCTCTTCGGGACACATTTTTCATACCTGATCCCAAAGACAAAGCCATTGTTGAGGCCTTTTTGGCATCAAAAGGGGTTTCTTGGAACTATATGCTTCAAGGTCATTCGGGTTGGCTATGGCAGCGGATCAAACGGTTTGTACCTCCAGCCGAGCAGCTGTTGCCTCGTATTGCAAAGGTGTTACAAGCCTATGGCCCTCTTAAAGATTCAAAGACAGCGCTGCCACTTTTCAACGACAAAGCATGGGATATTTCCGAGTCGGTTCTAGAGAACATCCGTCGTGGCTACTATTCGGACCCTCCAAACATCGAACTTTATTATACCCGTGGCCGGGACAAATATGGGCTCATGAGATACAAATGTTGTCGAGGCACCAACACCATTGAAGGAGGAGTCCACCAAAACATCCATCGTTGGTTTGGATCATTCAATGCCGGTCCTGATCTCGCAACCGAGCTTCTCCGTGACTATACCTTGTATCACAATTTGAAGGTGAGTGGATCTTTTCGTGGTCAGTCATGTGTGCAACTTGGACTTATCTGTGCTGTAGGTGGGAACATTCAATCGCACCGGAGTTCCATATCATGGTTCATTTGACATCTGGACAATAAATCGAATATCCCACCTGCTTGATCTGACCGCCAGCAAATTCGTGTCCCTCCCTTCAAATTTTGGCCCTGGGGGTTGGGTGAATGGCGACCGATATGTTCGATCAACGGAGGTATTTGGCATTCTCCCCCTCTCCGAGCATGCTAGGCAAAGCCTCGGCATGCTTGTCTACCACCCTGGTTTTGCGTCAGAACAGAAGATTCGTCATCATTACCTTGCCATCAAACAGAACACTCGTGTACCCATTTTGCCAATACACACAAAGGCAGAACGAGCCCTTTTCAGACTACTCGTTGCCGACTCGCAAGGGCTGTTTGCTGGGAGAAAAGAACCCAACTGGCAAGCTGTAGCCACGCGTTGGTCAGGCCATGCCGATGGCATCAGCATTTTTTACAAGGTATGGATGCGTCTTTAATCGTTTTTTTCCTGATATCTTTTCCTTTTGGCCACACAGATTCCCGAACAGCTCAAGAACTATTGGAAGACGTGGAAGGAGAACGTCAACGAGAAAACATCGGTGCAACTTAACCAAGCAACTTACGATGAGATTCGAACCATCCTGGCACCTGAAAATCACCCCATCGCACCAATACCCGTTGCGCGACCGATGCCGATCAGCCGCCAAGTCAATGATAGCGGTCAGCGACCGCCCGATGAGATGGTATCCAACTGGCATGTTGCGGATCTCCTCGGTCGTCATAGCCTCGGTCAATCGGCAATGCAATACGTCTATGGCGAACATCCGCCTGCTCAGCGACTTGAACCTGTAAATAGGAACAGGAAAAGGCCGTTACGCGAGGATACCGAGCATCCCGTCCTCGTTTCGAAACGAAAACCACGTACCTGCGTGCGGTGTCACAGAGCCGACTGCGAAGGCCGCTGGAACAGCAAGCCATGCGATTTTGTAAGTTTCCTGTCCAGGTTGCCTGTTGACAACGTACTCACCTTTCACAGGCAAACGATCGCGGTGAAGGGTCGTCCCGTCACGGCCAAATGACCCAGCGCAGTCTGTTGGATTCGTTCTATCAGAGTAGTATGGATACATCGTAGTAGGACATGCAGAAAATTGATATCGATGTTGACCCGTTTTGTGCGCTTTATTAATTAATTAATTAATTAATTAATTTTCTGTCGAGAGCCACAACTATAGGTCTACCGCCTACGAATCATATGTTTCGAAACTTAACAATCGCTAGGCCCACCATCACATTCCCACAGGGTCATTCCCAACAATCGCTGCCAAGTGCGTGTTTTTTTTCCCGCAGCCCAAATTTAAACTTAGTTCTCACATCGACAAAATCTGCGGTATCATCCCCTGCATTACCCTCATTCCAGTGTCCCCCTCTCCGGGCCACTCTCTCCGCCTCACTCTCTCTTGCCTCAGTATCTCCCTCCTCAGTTTCTTTTGCCTCAGTGTCTTCCACCCCATTACATTCCCTCCCATTACATTTCCTCCCAATGGCTTCCCTGACAGAATCTTCAGCGTCTCTCCCTTTACCCCGTCACCCAACAAGGCTATGCGTTGTTGTGGCGTTGCCCTCATCTTATTCACCCCCCGTGTCATATTCATCTTTTTGCGGAAACGCAGACAACATCCAGTCACGCCATTTCAGGTGAGTTCCTGTATTCCTCCCTGGGTCCATGTCCTCTTTTTATCTTAGATCGCGAAAGACACTTGTCACACACAGGCGCCATGACAGAGGAGATTGATAGCAGAGCATGTAGATTATGTGTTCAATCACGAGATTCGTTAATAGAAGAAGGAGGATAGGCGCTAGGCCGGTGTCTTATGGGAGAACCATGAAGCATAAATATGTGAAATACATAAGAGAGGACTGACCATAACTAGAAATTCAGGGTAAGAACCTAGTGATGATCACACTGGGATACTTGGTAGTACCCGAATTCGAGTCCACGACGATAACATTATTGGCATGGTCGAGTACCAAAGCCTTGTCGCTAGGGGGTTCGCCCACGTGGGCCATCATCTTTATCTTCGGTGCGGCGGTGACCGAGAAGACCACTGGCAGTACTCGGAGTATAAGTAGCGGTACGGTCCACTCCTTCTCCTAGCCCTGTTTTTTTTCTTTTTCTTTCGCTTACCGGCGTGCGTCCTGCTGCGGGATTTATGCCCCGTTCAGTGAAAGTAGCGGTTGTCGGTAGTGGTTTGGCTGGCCTTACCGCTGCATATTTACTGACAAGCACACCGACCACAAGCGATGTCGAATTCGAGGTGCATCTTTTCGAAAAGGTGAGCCCACGCGGCATGTTGAGGTTTATTATCATTATATTTACAAAGTTGCAGTCGCCATCCTTGGGGATGGATTCGTCCTCAGTCTCCTTGCCAGTTTCACAAGGGAAGGAATGGAGGATCGACGTTCCTATGCGATCATTTCAAGGAGGTTCGTCGCAACTTGGCGCAATACACCACAGGCATATGCTCACATGTCGACAAAGGTTATTATCTTGAGCTGATTGCCCTTTACAAACGTCTCGGGGTGGCCTTTCTCCAGAGAGATTTTTCTTATTCGTTCTCTCTGCTTTCTCCCCCTACAAAAGCCAGCCGTCGAAAAATAACCACTACGATGATATACAATGGATCCTCCGGCCGTGCAGGTGTCAGCATGCCCTCGGTACTGAAAGGCCGTGGCCATAGCAAAGAACTCGCGGATCGCCTGGCAGCCAAGGCATTCACATGGGCATTGTTCGCCATTCTCACTCTTCAGGTTCTGCTCAACTATATACGATTGATATTCCTCTCCTTACCATTCTTCCGCCCGAGGAACATTCGGACGATGAACTTCAGCGAGTGGGCGGAGCACAGCGTTCCGACTGGTATTTTAGCGCGATGGGTGGGATGGGACACTTCTTGGCGGGACTTCACATTGAGAGTACTCGTCCCTTTGTTCTCTGCTGTGTGTACGGCATCCGAGGAAGATGTCATGGCGCACCCGGCAGAAGAGATGCTCGGTAAAAAATAAACTCAATCTGTGGTTCTCTTTAAATTGATATCCCGACTAGATTACATCTGGCTTACGCTGGGAACACGCCATTACGTCGTCGTGAACGGGTCAAGGGACGTCGTATCTCGGCTAACGTCTAACGTTCGGCATATCCACCTCTCCTCGCTGATATCAGCCATACACCACGACACAGAGGATCCGCAGCGAGCATCTATAGAATGCAGAACTTCCAAGGGAATAACAGTGCATTCTGGCTTCAATCATATTATTTTTGCCACCCAAGCCGACCGGGCGGTCCCACTTCTACAATCATATCTCTCTTCCCTTCCTCTTAGCTCCCCACAACGACAACCAATAGAAGATCAGATCCGTTGTCTGCGGACTTTTCAATATCGCAAGACCATAGTGATTAACCACACTGATGACACTTTGATGCCTGATAGTCTGCGGGACAGAAGGGAACTGAACCTTGTCTCCTTAGACGAGAGTGGTTCACGCCGCCGCACGACAGTCGACGACAAGTTTTCGCCACGTTGCGTTTCCTCGACACATACCATGGCGACACATATATTGCCGTGCCCGGCAGAATATCCCGCACACTTCCCTCAAGTGTATCAAACGACAAATCCGATCTTAGCTCCTTGTGAGGAGAGCATTGTGTCGGTGGCGGCTCTGGAACGTGCAGTGCTCACGTTAGAGGCAAAGGAGTCACTGCAAGGTTTGCATAGAGAAATCGGGCGGCCGTGGTGGCAATGTCGTGGTCAAACCAGCGGCATGCTGGGATCATTGCAAGGAGGTGGTAGGTGGAACCAGAATTGCAACATTAGTGGGGCTAGAGACATACCAGGTATGTGGATATGTGGATCTTTTGCTTACACCGGAATTCCATTATTAGAGGGGTGTGTGGTTAGCGCAAGGAAGGTCGTAGAGCAGGGTGTGTTTGTAAGTGAGGGTGTCACGAATACCAACACCCCGTGGTAGCATGGAGTCATTTGTCTTTCAATTATTAAACCGTGAATTTGATGTCGCGTTCGTTCTAATCATACGATGGCAGTAATCTTACACTACTCGAAGCTTTTTTTCCATTTCTCGGTGGATGTTTGTTGGCGCCCTAGCTTCCATGTCTGACAAAGACGGCTGAATGTGAAAAACAAAAGTAATGGTGACATTATAGGACGGACCATCAAATATATCCGCCGGCTCTAGCGTCTCATCGCGGCCCATCAGGATATCCAGGTGAAGATTCGACTGCGGCATCCCTGGAAAATGCAGGTTCTGACCAGGAGTAGTCGTCAATGTGATGGAACATAGACATGGCTAAGTTGCTCACAGATGAGACAATCTGACGTTCCATCAGCTGCCGTATGGGCGCGTGCATGCCGAAGACGTTGCGTTGCATAGTCAACTTCACGTTGTCTTGGGTCTCTTCCCACTGCCAACCAAACATGCGTCAGTATCTCATAAGCAGGAGTGGGCCGACGCATGGAGACACAGAGACGTACAGACTCTAGACGTTGTCTCAGACTGTCAGTCTTGATCTCGGTGGCAATGTTTCGGAGGCCGTGTTGCAGGGTATCGTGTAAGCCAAACGAGCCCGCAGTGTCCTGTACGGAGGCAGACTTGGGTGTACTGGCAGGGACAATGCGCATTGAGGGAATCTAAACAAACGATATTTTATCCAACGGGTTTTTGTTGAACCTGAATACTGACCATCGTGGTTCTGGGTTGACGCGCAATCTTGCACAGGTGGTGACATGTGACAGTGCGTGACAGTGTGATCGTTCCCTATAACTTGACTTCACAGCGGTGCGATACGAATCATCTTTGGCGTTATTGGCTCCCCTTTCCCTGTCCTTTGGCCGTCCAATTATCGTACAAACTGTTGAGAGATCTTGACTATTTTTACTGACCCTTGCGAAAGGCCACAGATCTCAGTATGACGAGTCGTCCCACACGTTCATCCAGCATTCCCATACCCCGCAGTACCTCCATGGCATCTTCTGGCCGCAACGCCAGTATCGAAACCGCCATTCCAATAACCTTCACAGCCGGCGTAAGGCCTCGCATCCCCAATGCCAGCTCGTCAGCTCTGTGGGTCAGTCTAGCAGACGACCAGCGAGGTCTCCAAGGCACTCGTGGTAGCAGCAGCATCGCCACCTCCTCCCCAATACGGACGACTGCGCGCTCTTTCACGCATACGCCCGGCTTACCGAGCAGAACGTTCCTACGACCACCCCCTCCATTTGAACCGAGGATAATCCGGGCAGAGGCACCTCGCAGCCCAGACGCCCAATGCTCACCATCAACCTCGACATCTCCCTCTCGTACTCGCAGGCTCAGCGGTGCCGGGGTCAGAACGCCCAGCACGCAACGACTATCCCCTGGTCACACTGACCGTGTACCTCTGCCACCCCCCACTGTCTTTCCCCGTCCCGCGTACCTCGAGCATTCCGCATTGAGGCATCTCCTTCAAACGGAAGCACCGCCCAGTCTGCCTCCCGCTCGCAAGGTCGAAGGCACCGCCACCACCACCGAGGTACAATCACCCATCGGACGCAGGCGCACGTCGATGTCGCCCTCGACGGACAGCGATGATGAGAGCAATGTCAGTCCCCCTCGGGATGTGCCACCCAGTCCGCCTGCTGCTCTCTTTTCATGTGATCCCATTTTGTACCTGCCAACCCGCTGGAGCGACCAGGTCCGACATCCTTTGTTGTCGGTGTCAAGCGATGGGCGCGATCTGACCTATCACGGTTCGTTCCAACATTTATTATTTTTATATGATATTAGGGTTTTATATATCTCCTACAGGCCCATCCAGTAGCGGAGATAAGGATGCCGCTGCTGCCCGAACTACGTATCCCATTCCGTCTGCTTGTGGTATTTACTATTACGAAGTTAATATCCTGAGCAAAGGGCAAAAGGGGTGAGTGTGCCCATGCGTGACTGCACCACAAACTTATTAACGCGTTTCACAGGCATATTAGCATTGGGTATGTAGCCGTTCGTCCAATCAGTTTCCACTACATAGTTTACTTCTCCGCTTTACAGGTTTGCGGCACGCGAAGTCAGGTTGTCCCGGCTTCCTGGATGGGAAAAGAATTCGTGGGGTTATCATGGCGATGATGGATATTCGTTTGCCGCTGAGAGGAACGGCACACCATACGGGCCAATCTTCGGAAGTGCGCAAATCATTTCCTCTCACCCCTGATGTAATCTAACTTGAAATGTCCATTTCCTAGCTGGGGACTTCATTGGCTGTGGAATTGATTTTAGCCAAAACAAGGTATTCTACACCAAGAACGGCACATTCCTAGGTGCGTGCTTCTCGCTTCTTGTGGTTGTCAGATAGTTATTTAAATATTATTTTTTGTAGGTCCAGCATTCGACAATGTAGGGAAAGACTGCGACGTCTACCCTTCTGTCGGACTTCGTCATGCAGGCGAGGCGATTCGCGTGAATTTTGGGCACGAACCGTTCAAATTTGACATCGAGTACCACGTTCAGCAACAACGCAGCCAGACATGGAGCAAGATCCAGTCTACATCGCTCGACAAGCTGTTCGCAAACCGGGACAAGGGTGTCAAGACTGAGACCTCTCGTGAACATCCGCACATCTCCGAAGAGAAACTGAAAGGCCCCATCAACCGGTTGGTGCTCTCGTATCTGGCCCATCACGGGTACGCCAAGACTGCACGCGCCTTCGAGGCTCAGTGCGAGAGACAGCGGGGGATCAGCGAAGAAGTTGTGTGGTGCGAGCGACCGAGCCTTGTGGCCGCTCAGGATCATGATATGGAAATGGATGATGTGCCATCGGGAGGAATGCGTGGGTGTGGGGGTGTGGTGGGGATTGGTGGCGGAATTGGCGAGGGGGACATCGAACTGCGCACGCGTATCGTGAACGCGGTGATTGCCGGGGATATCGACACGGCGCTCTCGGATACGCGGGCGCACCACCCTGCCGTGCTAGAGCAAGAGGAGGGGCTTATGCTCTTCAAATTACGGTGTAGGAAGTTTGTGGAGCTAATTTTGGAGGCCGCGGAGATGAAGAAACGAATGCGGGCAGAGGAAGGAGCGGAGGAGGAGGAATGGGTTATGTCCCCGGCCGTTGGGACTGATGGGATGGATGTGGATGATGATGCGGTGTTGCCACTGCGGTCAGTGCATACGAATGGCTATGGTGGCCGTGCAGGGATACCGATCAGGGGTAAGAGACGACAGTCGGTATCTCCCGGGAGGGGGTGGTCAAGTGTGGCCGTTGCACCGTATGAAAATGCGCTGAGGAAGGCGATCTCATATGGGCAGAGGCTGGACACGGATTACAAAGTGGATCGAAGGCCCGACGTGCGTTCTATTTTCACGCGGACCTTTGCGATCGTAGCGTGCGACGACCCGATGGAGGCTGGTGGGGAGGTAGCAGAAGTTGCGGGGCAGGAAGCACGAGTGACGCTGGCGAATGAGCTGAACCAGGCCATCCTGAGTGAGTTTGTTTTCGCATTGTGTTGATGCTGTGCCTTGCATTCTGATCGACATTGCAGAATCTCAGGGACGACCTGAGAACCCTGCATTGGAGATGCTCTATAGACAGACGTCTGCGTGCGTTGTGCAGCTTGGGTTATCAGGCGTAGGGGCTGCCGCGTTTGCGGACATGCCTAAGGAGTTCCTGGATGCCTGATGACGAAGAGTTGAAGTTGTGGCAATTCTCAGAGGACTGTTATTCTGATGGTTTCGTTTGCTTCATGTACCTGCTGCGATCGTGTACGGAATATAACCCCTCCTCCCGTGATTCCCGGATCCGCGAACTGCAAAGTGAAGGCGGGCTTCGGTGCCGAGGGATCAATCGGTGCCGAGGGATCAATTGGGGAACTCGGGCTTCATACCACGTGACTGTCGTCTCTTTTGTCCTCTCCATCATGGGCAAAGCCACGACAAGCGTATGTCTTCCATCTCACGGCCAAAAAAGACTCCTGTTCTGCGTCTCACATATGGCTAACTCACAGTCTCCTTGGGCTTGCGTATTTTACTGAGGTACATTCATCTGGCGGCGTAATCGAAATGTGCAAACGTCGCCGCTCGCTCGCTGCTCATAATTATTCGACTGGACCGTGACATGCCAGCCTTTTCCTAGGTCTATAGGTTCTCCGAGATGGCCGGACAAGGTCTTTGGCGCCCAGTCTGGCAGTCAGTCCAAAAAAGGGCTTACACCTATAGAAAAACATAGTCTTGCCGTCTACGCCCTTCTGTGCTCTCTGGCAACACTAAAACCCTACCATGGGGTTTTGGCGACATATATAACCACCATCCATGAAGAATCTCTCCATCATCGTCTTCCCTCTTGCCCACCACCATCTTCACTTGCGAGCTCTCTTTCACCCCAAGGACCCCGAAAACTCATGTGGTACCATATGTCGAAGTCTCCTCCCCCTTCCCCGCAGTTGACACCCCCGCCTCTCAATCACGAGGGCTCTCCATACTCGCGTGCACCACTGCCGCCAGCGTACGAGCACGATGACGACTGCTGTCACCGAATGCCAGTGTCGATCCACCCAATACTTAGGTTTTCACTTAAACCAAATGTCAAATTCGACTTCCTACTCCATCCTTCCACCGTCACGACGACCACGCTACTCGAACATTGTGCACTCCCATACCGCACGCTCTCAGAACCCGCCACCAACCCGCCGCTGCGTTGCGTCAACATCGCCTCGCCTCACCTCCCATGGCGTATCACAGTGCTGCCATCCTCTCCTAAACCGAATAAATGTGTCACGGTGTCAGATGTCCTTGTCACGCTTCACTGTACACTCGGCATGCCGGCCACGTGGGAGGAATATACCAGTCTGCCTTCGGATGAGACAGCTTCTATGGTGAATGCGGCGTATGAGCATCGGGTAGCGGCGATCCCTGACAGGCGGGAGCGTGCGTTGGAGAGGTGTATCGGCGTCAAAAGGGTTGATTTTCTCATGGGTCGTACCCAATTTATGGGGCTTTCCAGAATGGGGAGGCTACCGGATATTTTCGTACTCAATGTTTTCTGACTTGTTTTTTTTTGCCGTCTAATCGACTCTGCTCGAGTTGCACGTGTCGATTAGCCAGGTGGGACATGAACTTGTTTGGAAGGATTCAACTTCGCGGCTAATCGACTCTGCTTAAGTGGAGCACGAGGGATAGCAAAAAATCGGAGCTTGTTCTTCCGGCTTGAAGCCAGGAGAGAACAAGTCCATAAGGTAGATATTTTGGAGTTACATTTGTGCCGTACAATCGGTAAAGGTCTATGTAAAAAGATGGGTTCAATATTGGGTCAATGGAATGAGAGGGGAAAGATCAGAGGGAGGCACGGAATGTCCAAGAAAGATACAACCAAAGACAAATCATGAAGAATGCGCCGGTCTGCCATGTATAAGCGCCTGCAATACAAAGGGGTTTTTACGGATGTAGATTTGAAAAGCTGTAGATGACCAGCCGAATCGTTTCTCGCACACTTGCTGGATGCAAACGCTGCTTTGGTTCGCCGACAACACGCAAAGACCCGCTCTCTCGCTCAGACCTCTGCATCGCAACTGCAAGCATCCACGATGGGTCATCTCATGATGACCGACTTTTTGTTGCACAACTCCTCACCGGATTCTTTGCACTCCTGCGCCTTGGTGAACTGACCTATCCTGACCATTGCCGTTTGGACGATCCTCGCAAACTCTCACTGCGGCACACCGTTTCTTTCACACACCTAGATTACGGTTACACACTGCCTACACACAAAGCCGACTCCTTCTTTCAGGGCAATGTCGTCCGTGTCCAGCGTCTCCCCGATCCTGATGACCCTTATCGTTTTTTCTTTGCCTACGTTATGTCCCGTGATCGCCTTTTCCCGTTCCACTCACCACTCTGGCTAAAGGCCGATGGTACTGTCCCCCGCCGTTCTTGGTTTATCAAACGCATGCGAAATATTTATCCTATCTCCCTTGCAGGCCAGTCTATGCGTGCTGGAGGGGCCACTTCTCTCGCCATCTCAGGTG
>OY744463.1:6451233-6511858 GCA_963556145.1 Hygrocybe punicea
ATAAGCGCCTGCAATACAAAGGGGTTTTTACGGATGTAGATTTGAAAAGCTGTAGATGACCAGCCGAATCGTTTCTCGCACACTTGCTGGATGCAAACGCTGCTTTGGTTCGCCGACAACACGCAAAGACCCGCTCTCTCGCTCAGACCTCTGCATCGCAACTGCAAGCATCCACGATGGGTCATCTCATGATGACCGACTTTTTGTTGCACAACTCCTCACCGGATTCTTTGCACTCCTGCGCCTTGGTGAACTGACCTATCCTGACCATTGCCGTTTGGACGATCCTCGCAAACTCTCACTGCGGCACACCGTTTCTTTCACACACCTAGATTACGGTTACACACTGCCTACACACAAAGCCGACTCCTTCTTTCAGGGCAATGTCGTCCGTGTCCAGCGTCTCCCCGATCCTGATGACCCTTATCGTTTTTTCTTTGCCTACGTTATGTCCCGTGATCGCCTTTTCCCGTTCCACTCACCACTCTGGCTAAAGGCCGATGGTACTGTCCCCCGCCGTTCTTGGTTTATCAAACGCATGCGAAATATTTATCCTATCTCCCTTGCAGGCCAGTCTATGCGTGCTGGAGGGGCCACTTCTCTCGCCATCTCAGGTGCGGCACCTCACATCATTCAGGCCGCGGGGCGCTGGTCATCTACAGCTTTTCAAATCTACATCCGTAAAAACCCCTTTGTATTGCAGGCGCTTATACATGGCAGACCGGCGCATTCTTCATGATTTGTCTTTGGTTGTATCTTTCTTGGACATTCCGTGCCTCCCTCTGATCTTTCCCCTCTCATTCCATTGACCCAATATTGAACCCATCTTTTTACATAGACCTTTACCGATTGTACGGCACAAATGTAACTCCAAAATATCTACCTTATGGACTTGTTCTCTCCTGGCTTCAAGCCGGAAGAACAAGCTCCGATTTTTTGCTATCCCTCGTGCTCCACTTAAGCAGAGTCGATTAGCCGCGAAGTTGAATCCTTCCAAACAAGTTCATGTCCCACCTGGCTAATCGACACGTGCAACTCGAGCAGAGTCGATTAGTCGAGTTTAAAAAATAATTTTACTCAAGTCTAATAGACGAGAGCTTTTCTACTACACGCGATCTCGCCGTATCCCGTTCTATGGCGTAATTCCCTCACGCAGGCGTACCTCCTTTCTGACAAAGCGTAACCCTACCTTTCGGGTGAACCCAAGCTCGCGCGGAGAAACAGGAGTTTGTCTCACTGTTACGGATCGCTTCTGCAGCGGGCTCCGGCAACAATCAACTTAACAGGGGATCGGCTTCCAGAGGGGAGAACAGCAGCTTTCATTGTTGCTTACAGCTAAGACAACACTGCTAAGAAGGGGGGGGTCAAGGTCTAGTGTCATTGCGAGCCGTGGGGGTTACCCAAAACAAGATGAGTCTGCCCCAAGAACCAGACTAAACGTAAGGAAAGGAAAAGAAGAAAAAGTCCGAACCAACAACAAGGACAGTAGATATAGTGAATGGACTTGAGGGGAGGTAAATGGGAATCCAACCATGAAGCTACAACATGTCCAACTACACCATGTGTTCACCATGAGGCGTACATGAGGCGTCCTCATGTCGATGTTCTCACGATCCAACTGGAGGCCCGGGTGTCATTGAGGAATAGAGGGGGTCCGGATGACTCGGATGATTTGTCATCGGATCATGTTATGTGCAGAATTGCCTATTCGGGGTCTACACTTGCTGTAACAGGCAAGTGTGCAGTCTGGCAAGTGCGTTGCACGGTCGGGTCGAAGATGGGTATCGTCCAGTGTGGGGTTGGTGATGAGAGTGTCTTGAGGTGGTGTGGATGTAACGGCAAGGTCGGTATGAAAGAAAATGAAGGAATGTATAAAGGAAAAAACCAACTAGGACAGTGGTGTTACGGATCGCTTCTGCAGCGGGCTCCGGCAACAATCAACTTAACTGGGTGGCGGTTTCCAGGGGAGAGAAGAGCAGTTTTCATTGTTGCTTATAGCTAAGACAACACTGCTAAGAAGGGGGGGTCAAGGTCCAATGTCATTGCGAGCCGTGGGGGTTACCCAAAACAAGATGAGTCTGCCCCAAGAACCAGACTAAACGTAAAGAAAGGAAAAGAAGAAAAAGTCCGAACCAACAACAAGGACAGTAGATATAGTGAATGGACTTGAGGGGAGGTAAATGGGAATCCAACCATGAAGCTACAACATGTCCAACTACACCATGTTTTCACCATGAGGCGGACATGAGGCGTCCTCATGTCGATGTTCTCGTGATCCAACTGGAGGCCCAGGTGTCATTGAGGAATAGAGGGGGTCCGGATGACTCGGATGATTTGTCATCGGATCATGTGATGTGCAGAATTGCCTATTCGGGGTCTACACTTGCTGTAACAGGCAAGTGCGCAGTCTGGCAAGTGCATTGCACGGTCGGGTCGAAGATGGGTATCGTCCAGTGTAGGATTGGTGATGAGAGTGTCTTGAGGTAGCGGGGACATAGCGAAAGGTCGATATAAAGGAAAACAAAGGAATGTATGGAGGGAAAACCAACTAGGATGGTGGGATAGTCGAGGTCAGACATGTGAACAGCATAAGCTGTACCGGATGATGATGTCTGTGTTGATGACGTATCGAGGAGCGATGTCTTGTCCTGTTTGTGGAACAAGAAGGTCCACTTGATGTCGGTATTCGTCCAAGAAAGGGTATCATTGTAAACGAGTGTGGGAGATATCAAGGTTATAGATGGAAAAGGTTAAATGAATGTGGGTCCAGGTTTCGAGTCATGGCATGAGTGACAAGCTGTGGGAACAAGTCGTCGGGTACTGCATTGAAGCGGTGTCGTGCGAACAATATGCGATAGGGGTTGGTTCACTGTTTGGGAAGTCGTATGGTCTGTGGTCGAAGTCCAAAAGAATGTGCTTCGGCAATGGTCGGATTAGAGAGAACAGTGAAATGTCCCGTGATCGAGGATTGTCCAGGGCATGCGTGCAGGTGAGGAATGTCGTCGGATCGTCAGGGAGGATAATGGTAGGCACAGAATACGAAAGTGGAAACCATATATCCGGGAATGGCAATTGTCAATTACGTGTCGAGATATTGTTGAGGTGGAAGTCAGAAGTATCAATGGCGGAAGGGTTTCGATGCCGATGCCAAAGATAGATCATAACAAAGTAGAAACCGATCAGGAAGGTGATGGCAATGCTGCCAATAACAATTACGGTAATGAGCTGTGTCGGGAGTACAGCCATTGTGATCAGTTTGTCGTGGGATAGCGTAAACAAGATATCGAAGGGAAAAGACAATGTCGGTGACGTCCATCGGCAAGGAGACTATTCGGGTACAACAAGGTCACGTGGGAGATGTCCATGGTCGGTCTGGATTGTTCTAGAAGAAGGGGCAAAAAGAGAACAAGAATAAGAAAATACAAGGATGTCCAAATGAAGAAACAATGACGTTGAAAGGAAGACAAAGGACAAAAAGAAATGAAAAAGGAAGGTGTGCAGTGCAGAATCGTCATGGTGGGTAACGGAATGGGCATCGGGGTTGGAAGCGGAGTTGGAAACGTAACAATACCCCCGGAACAAGGGGAATCGTCCCGATTAACCGGAAGGATAAAGCACAAGGGAAACAAAGAACAAGGAAAAAAATTACAAGAAAAGAACAGACAGTTTAACGACATGATCAAGGTCGGCAAGAAATCAAAGACAAGATGAAGGAAAAAATGTCAGTCCAAAGGTCATTAAATCATGAATCATGAAGACATTACTGAGTTACAAGGGTTAAAAAGAAATATATTCGGGTTCGTCCAATTGTTTTTTGTCATTGTGGATATTCAGAGATCATTGTTATTTCGTTATTAAGTCGTCAAGGGTGTCGGGTTGAAAGGAGGTAAAGGTTGTCGGGGTCCAGGTGTTCATTCAGGGTTTTCGGTTCAAAGAGAATTAGGTGGTCGGCATTTTTGGGATGAGGGAGTTCTGGATGTCAGAGAGTTCTGGGTGTCAGAAGTTTATAGTCATTACGGACATTCGAATGAGCATAGATTTGTATCGTTTCAGATATCGGTGTTGTTGACTGATCGTGGATTTCCTACACTCAAATGGTGTGCAAGATTTCTTCATATTCCATGAATGCAACAGGGTCTGGTGTCGGTCAGAAGATGTTTGGGAATTCGGGATAAGGAAGATGAAAGAGTTGCCAGTTCCAAGTTGTACATTGGCAAAGAATTTCGGATGGGGATTCATTCTTCACTGTTTCTTTTTCTGGTGCATTTACTGCCATACTGGTCAGCAGCACATCGGGTTCCTTTCCACATGGGATTGGAGGTCATTGGTTTGATAACCAGTATCCTTCTGGTTCAGTTCTGGTGTCCATAGACATCAAGGTTCATTCTACGGCTTATAGCGATCATGCATGCGTCTGGAGGTCATAGATTTTATATCATTTCGGATATTCATCTCTTACTTATATAGCTGGTGAGAGAACCTGCTGCTTTGTCTCTTATTTGTATAGCTGGTGAGAGAACCTGCTGCTTCGTCTCTTATTTGTATAGCTGGTGAGAGAACCTGCTACATGTTTCTCTATGGTCATGTTCCATCTGTCCATTCCATTTCTGTTTCTTCTCTTCTGTTTCTGGGTATTCTGTTTCTTCTTCTGGGTGTTTTTGTTGGTGTAAATAATGTCGAGGTCGTTTACATGCAGGGGAAAGTCCATTCTATGAATCATACATGACAGGGGTGTATCCTTTCACAAACAACATCAATCTCCAATCCAATCCATGGATGTCATTCTCCTTCCCCTTCACCATACGCTCATGCATTGCACGAAATAAGGCATGACGATGATAATTGGGTTCTTTGGTCCCATGTCTCGAGCGTTTGTTCTGCATGTTATGGTCATCAGAACGGTGTGCACGGTCGAGTTTCTTTTTCTGGGATTGGGGAAGAAGTGGAGAGCGGCGACGTGACTGGGTTTGGAGCGAGACAAGAGGTGGAGAATACAACCATGCTCGGTATTCATCATCCATCTCTATATGCAGTCGGTGGGTTACTTTTCGAGGGGGTGTCGGGAGATCAGTGAGACTGTCCATGTACGCATCAAAGTCATCAATGGGAGGAGTCGGATGTTCTTCACCGCAAATGTTCACTGCACCAAAATATAGCTCATTGTCCAGATCATCGAAGATAAAGGGTACGTCGAGACTCATTGTCGATGTCGACGGTGGGGACAGTGTCGAGGATGCTGGACGATACGTGTGTCACGATGATTCTGGGGTACGGGTGCAAGACGAGGAGCGGGGATCCGAACAACAAGTCGATGGAATGGTACGTCAAAATCGAGGAGAACTTGTAATTCGTGGATGAGGGTCTGGATGCGCGATTTCTTTGTGCGGTAGGCCGTAGACGGTTACGAAGTCGATGTAGTTCCTGTAAGATAGGACCGAGGAAAATATCGTGGATGGTGACCAGGTGGGGGATACGAGGATCGTTCCAACTGATATAGTCAACCCAGTCGTCAGGACGGTCGAGCAAACACCAAACGTAGGGGTCACTCCAGGACCGGCGGTCAGGCCATGGGTAGGGATGGTCTGGAGGGCAGAGGTTGGCCAGGGTGACGACAAGTGGGTGGTTTAAAGAAGTTTTCCGTCTTCGGTAATTACCATGCCTCGTTGTCAGCATCGTGTCGGAGTTTCCAGTGATCGGTCCATGTACCAGGGTTTTGGTTGCCTCGTGGATTCGTATGTATGATCGGGGATCAAAGTTCCAGAAAAAGAGGGTGTGTAGCGGGATATCACCTGATATGCCGATCCGCGCTATCCAGATTGGTAAGGAGTGGTATTTCGTATGTGTTCCATTCATGACAATCATCATAGTCTTCGTGGTTCGTTCATCCATGTCAAACAAAGAGGGTCCCCTTTCATCTGTTCCAACAGACTACTAAGATCAACCACTTCTCTTTGTCACATGTACAGGTCATTTCAGGAATCAGGGCTTCATATGCATACTGGCTTTCTCTGGGCTTTCTGCATTTGGTGAGGAGATGGGAGGGAGGAGGTTGAAGGAAGAGTAGGAAGGCGGTTTGAAGGGTTCGTTGATTTCAGTTCGTCCAGGGAGAGGGAGTCGTAATATGTCTGGTACAACCAAAACATATTTGATTCATGAAGGTGAGATACCTAAGGCAATTGGTTTGTCTAGCAGTGTCCTTCTGCATCTGGGGCAATGACAAGTCTTGTCCATTGCATCATTTCATGTCGTAATTATCGTATCGAAGTGTGGAATGACAGTGGTGACGTTAGTCAGGGGTTTATTTCGATTCGGGTTCCAGGTTTGGGCTTGAGCAATTATTATGGATAAACCATAAATAATTCGCAGGGCGGCAGTCTTGAGGTTGACCATTCGGAGTATTCAACATTCGTTCAGGGGTCCGGGTGGCTAGTGTACATCAACAGATTTCAGGTCTGCATCAATAACAGGCTAGCATCGTTCGTTCGTCCATTCGTGTGGGGTCAGGGTTGAGGGAGGAATAAAGTCGAGAGGAGGAGGAGAGGGAGAGGGTGTAGGGGAGGACGAGGGAGAGATTTGGGAGAGAGGAGGGGGTTCATTCGTTCATGTCAAAAGTTGAATGTCGAGGGAGTTGGGAAACGTTTAGTCTTTTGTTACGGATCGCTTCTGCAGCGGGCTCCGGCAACAATCAACTTAACAGGGGATCGGCTTCCAGAGGGGAGAACAGCAGCTTTCATTGTTGCTTACAGCTAAGACAACACTGCTAAGAAGGGGGGGGTCAAGGTCTAGTGTCATTGCGAGCCGTGGGGGTTACCCAAAACAAGATGAGTCTGCCCCAAGAACCAGACTAAACGTAAGGAAAGGAAAAGAAGAAAAAGTCCGAACCAACAACAAGGACAGTAGATATAGTGAATGGACTTGAGGGGAGGTAAATGGGAATCCAACCATGAAGCTACAACATGTCCAACTACACCATGTGTTCACCATGAGGCGTACATGAGGCGTCCTCATGTCGATGTTCTCACGATCCAACTGGAGGCCCGGGTGTCATTGAGGAATAGAGGGGGTCCGGATGACTCGGATGATTTGTCATCGGATCATGTTATGTGCAGAATTGCCTATTCGGGGTCTACACTTGCTGTAACAGGCAAGTGTGCAGTCTGGCAAGTGCGTTGCACGGTCGGGTCGAAGATGGGTATCGTCCAGTGTGGGGTTGGTGATGAGAGTGTCTTGAGGTGGTGTGGATGTAACGGCAAGGTCGGTATGAAAGAAAATGAAGGAATGTATAAAGGAAAAAACCAACTAGGACAGTGGGCTGGTCGAGGCCAGACATGTGAACAGCACAAGCTGTACCGGATGATGATGTCTGTGTTGATGACGTATCGAGGAGCGATGTCTTGTCCTGTTTGTGGAACAAGAAGGTCCACTTGATGTCGGTATTCGTCCAAGAAAGGGTATCATTGTAAACGAGTGTGGGAGATATCAAGGTTATAGATGGAAAAGGTTAAATGAATGTGGGTCCAGGTTTCGAGTCATGGCATGAGTGACAAGCTGTGGGAACAAGTCGTCGGGTACTGCATTGAAGCGGTGTCGTGCGAACAATATGCGATAGGGGTTGGTTCACTGTTTGGGAAGTCGTATGGTCTGTGGTCGAAGTCCAAAAGAATGTGCTTCGGCAATGGTCGGATTAGAGAGAACAGTGAAATGTCCCGTGATCGAGGATTGTCCAGGGCATGCGTGCAGGTGAGGAATGTCGTCGGATCGTCAGGGAGGATAATGGTAGGCACAGAATACGAAAGTGGAAACCATATATCCGGGAATGGCAATTGTCAATTACGTGTCGAGATATTGTTGAGGTGGAAGTCAGAAGTATCAATGGCGGAAGGGTTTCGATGCCGATGCCAAAGATAGATCATAACAAAGTAGAAACCGATCAGGAAGGTGATGGCAATGCTGCCAATAACAATTACGGTAATGAGCTGTGTCGGGAGTACAGCCATTGTGATCAGTTTGTCGTGGGATAGCGTAAACAAGATATCGAAGGGAAAAGACAATGTCGGTGACGTCCATCGGCAAGGAGACTATTCGGGTACAACAAGGTCACGTGGGAGATGTCCATGGTCGGTCTGGATTGTTCTAGAAGAAGGGGCAAAAAGAGAACAAGAATAAGAAAATACAAGGATGTCCAAATGAAGAAACAATGACGTTGAAAGGAAGACAAAGGACAAAAAGAAATGAAAAAGGAAGGTGTGCAGTGCAGAATCGTCATGGTGGGTAACGGAATGGGCATCGGGGTTGGAAGCGGAGTTGGAAACGTAACACTCACCCTCCTTTCTCTCACCGCATTGGTTCACCCAGGTAGCGTATCCCTCTTTTCCTGTGAGCCGTACTCACCACTTTGGCTCACCAGGAGTAGAGATTATTTTTTTATTCTCTTTTTCAAAGTGGTGAGTATGGCTCACAGGAAAAGAGGGATACGCTACCTGGGTGAACCAATGCGGTGAGAGAAAGGAGGGTGAGACAAACTCCTGTTTCTCCGCGCGAGCTTGGGTTCACCCGAAAGGTAGGGTTACGCTTTGTCAGAAAGGAGGTACGCCTGCGTGAGGGAATTACGCCATAGAACGGGATACGGCGAGATCGCGTGTAGTAGAAAAGCTCTCGTCTATTAGACTTGAGTAAAATTATTTTTTAAACTCGACAAAATAGCCTTGTATGGATACATAATTATTGGTTCGATTTCTACGAAACTATAATATTATTATTATTCTACATCACGATCCCACAGTGAAGGATTCCCCGCATCCACACGCATCCTTGATATTAGGATTCTTGAACGAGAACTTTGAGCTGAAGAAAAGTGAGCAGCGTTCCGGAGAGAAAGCTCGATTCAAAAACACACCTCAGGGCGTCTTCAGTCCAATCCATCTCGCTCCCAATTATAGAGAAGAGGGCCTTGCTATCTATGAGTACCCGCACGCCATCCTGCTCCACCACCTCGTCGAACTTGCCCGGCTCTTCAGCATAGTCGAGGTGGTATGACAGTCCCGCGCAGCCCTTGTTCCGCACGCCGATGCGGATGAGCTGCGGTGTTGGCCCTGCGAGGAGTGCGCGGAGGCGGTGTACGGCGTTTGGTGTCTTTTTTCGTCGAGTACAGGGAGGGGGGAAGGGAGAATGATATGTAAGTAAAGTGAGGGGGGGAGGGGGGAATCGCGGATGCAAGCGAGTATGGAACGTACGATGGAGAGAGCGGCCTTGGTGGCTCGCAGTGTTGGTCGGGGTTTCTCAGTCTTCGGAGCAGGTGGGGGGCGTGCGGCTGTTTGGGGAGACAAAGCGTCAGGTGATAGGGTGGGTGTGGCGGAGGAAGTTGGGGTGGAGGTGGATGGAATGACGATGGGAGGTGGTGAGTCGGGGAGTGGTGGTGGTGGTAGTGGTGATGAGTGAGAATGCAGTGCAGATATCAATGCCCGTTGGTGGTTCCGAGAGGCGTTGGGTTTTAGAAGACGGAGCGTAGAACGTCGAGATTGGTGTTGGAGATGGAGAAGTAGGGAGGGCGACATGGGTGAACCAGCGTTGGCTGTACGAGTACGAGTACGAGTGAACCGGGTGTGTTGTTTGTTCCTGTTTCGCAAGCCTATTGCCGACGGGATCCTCCGATCATATAGGCTATTAATAGTATTATTACAATAATATATTAATACTTGACAACGCTCGACGCTCGAGGCTTTTAGTCCCTCACAACTCTTTCTCTGATAATCATGCAGACCCTGGTACGCCAACATTCTTTCCACATTCACTCATGTCACCGTAATCTTTAGTCTGTCTCTCTATGATAGCCACCTGAGTTTCGTGCAAAGCACGACCAGCTTCTCAACGTGGTCGATTCCAGGACAGGCAAACCCGTAACCGATTCTCTGGGCCCGCCTGCTCACGGCATTGAGCCTCATCTCTCTGGGGGTGCTCGTTTTTGTTTCTCTGGGGGCAGTTTATATTCCTTCGATCACACAGGTAGAAAAAAAAAAAACTGACTCGGGGAGGCTGATCACGTTTGTTCTGAACCATTCATATATATCTTCAGGCCGATTTCCAGTCGTAGCAGTCTGGGGAGAAATATACCGATACTATAGCCACCTCGCGAATTTCGGGGGTGGATTTGGACGACCCCTCACCGATGTCACCGACTTGCAGGATGGTGGTCGGTGTTGCATCTTTGAAGGTGGCCATCTGCATGAATATGGTCAGAAAGTAGAGCCGTGAGTCGAGAATATCGCCTCAAATCACTTATATCTAGTAAAATACCTTTTCTCTATTGAAAAATAAGATTCCCCGCGTTTCGTTGCGTCGCACCATATCAACCTCAAGTGCCTCCTTTTCCATTCGGTATAGGCCCTGCCGGAATGGTGAAAAAAATTCTTTCTCCCACACTGCACGATACGAATAACCGCCGTTAATTTTTTTTCTTTTCGTCGCCTACTCATCCAGCCCGCGGTTTTCCATCAAAAATGGATTTCTCTTTCATTGCAGAAGGACCCAGACGGCCGAAGCATAATTGAGCACCTTGGGTTGCCAAACCTAAAATTGCTTTCAAACGCAAATGGTGGCCAAATTTACAATTTCCTGGGAGGGGAACTTGTGACCCTTGACAACAATTCTCCTCCTGTGGTTTGTTATGGTGTTTTCAGCCGGCAAGTTGTCCGGTTTTGCGATACTCGTTTGAAAAGTGCCCCGTGCTCAATTCGTTTTTTTTTTAGCGCGTGGTCCAACGTCGGTCATGTAACTGGCGGGTTGGGCCATCCTCTCGCTGACCCACAAGATATCGAGGGAAGACGCTGTCAGATCTTTCAGGGCGGCCACCTTCATCACATTGGGAATTCGGTTCATACGTGTGTTCACATTGAAGCACACCAATCTCATCATCGAACTTATTTTGTTACGTCTTGCTAGATCCTCGCCCGATAGATGTACAACAAGTTATACCATCAGGTCACCGCCCAGTTGGAACACGATGGTACGCCCCTCGCCCCCTCGAAAGCCCACAATTAACAGTACATTTTTTCTGAAGCCCCCTCATTTCCAACGCAAGTGGACTGCCCTGTGCTCTGTCACCCATCCCCACACTCGAAACACTATCGCTGAAAGTAGGTTCGATTGAGAAACGCTCAACTTTTTCTTTCATCCTTGACCATTGCATTGCAAAATTTTCTTATCACAAGCCTGCACACAGTGCTAGATCGACCTTGCTTGCTTTTAAAAGACAACCCGAAGGAATTGGGAGGCCAGCTTTTCAATTTCTTGGGGGGCGACTTGGTCAGCCTTTCGATGAATCCTGACGTTACACCGTTCTCGAAGCCTCCGATGGTTGCGTATAGTACTCCCAACACATACAGCGGTTACCCACCAACTAGCCCTCCAGGCGGACATCCATATCCACCGGACTACGGTTCGCCCTCACGTCCGCCACCTTCTCACCCATTCGACGGAGTGGTAGACTCAAACAAATCCTACGGCGCGCATGGTATGCCCTCGCCTTCGCCACCTCTAGCACCTCCGTCTTACAACCACGGCTTCCCCGGTGGGCCGCAATACGTTCCTGGGCTCGCACCTCTTGGGGACGAGAAACCACTCGTGCTCACCGAACCATTTTATGTGACTGGGGTCATTGCACAGTTTTGGAGAAAAGCAGGGGGTATTGAATCAACGTATGGGAGACCCTTGTGCGTCATCCTCACTTTTGTTTTTTTTGTCCCCAATGTGGTATCCTAATAGCAACCTTTTTTTGTTTTTGTTTTTTTTGGCTGATGTTGCTGCTGGCGTCAAAGATGTGATGAGCAGGATTTACCTGACGGGGGTAGGTGTAGCATCTTTGAAGGATCGCATATTCATTTGTACAACGGAGAGGCTCGCGGGTACGTGTCACCTGTCTTTTGACAAGTTGCAAGCTGACTGATCGATCGATCGTATAGAGTTCCTGCCCAACAATGTACCGCGCCTTACCAGCCAACTGCCCCGATACGCCTCGCTGCATGGCCCACGCAGCCTGGCCCACAGGCTCCAATGACGACCTCGCAGACACAACCGGTCCCCCAGGATGCCGGTCAGCCTCCTCTCTTTTCTCTCTCAAATCCAATGTTCACTGCATGACGATATATGCTCTCTCTCTCTCTGTAGATCCTCAATCGGAAGGCTGTTGTAAGACCCTGCTGAAGCTCTGCGTGTGCAGCGTCGAGAGTCATGGGCGGACGGGAGTGTGTAAATGTGGGGATTGTGTTTGGGGTACCTGGTCCACGTATTGATCTAAACTTGAAAAAATGCCCCACACTCTCCTGGTGACATAGCCCGTGTCTTTGTTGATCAAGGAGTTGCCAGGTAACTAACTAGTAACGACCAAGTGTACTTCGTGTACAGCCGGAAAGTCAACATCAATAGAATCCTGCAGTCCAGGGTACGTAGACTTCGAATTCACAGTGTCAACGCACACAGCATTATCGAGCCATCGAGCCAATCTGATCTGGCCCGATGATCGGATCAGCAAGAAAGACCTCCGAGTCTGAAGCAAACCTTACAGACTCATGCCAGTGATCTCAATCCTTATTCTATACAGGGCCCACGGCTGGTTGTTCTCTCAACCCAGGGGCAGGACTTTCCCATAGCAACGACGTTTCTGCCGCCATCCACCTCACGCAGCGGGCTGCTAATACTGTACTACTATACTATGTCTTCGACTCCTAGCCCTGAGAATCCGATAGCGCAGCAGCGAGGGCAGGCAGTCTTGGTGTGGGCTGTAGGAGCGTTCGTGCCAGATCTTTTGTGTATATATTTTTCCCTGTAACCAGCTGACGTCTCCTCCTCGACTGCGTTAGGTTCTGCATATATGGTTGGGACTGGCTCCTTTACCTGCCACAGGAGTACCAGCGCATCTGGAAGGAACCATTCACGGTACATTTTTCAATATCATGGTTTAAAAGTTTGTGCACTGATCGTCCGGGATGACCGATGCAGCCCATCAGCATTCTATACCTCGGTTAGTCACACCGGCTCCTCTACTTGTAACCGTTGACACTTATCGATGCAACTTAGTTAATCGGTACTTTGGATTTCTCCAGTGTGTATCATTTCGAATGCTTCCAAGTCTCGATTTTCTATTTTGAAAGATTTGCTTTTGTTATATCCTTGATGGCCGAGGCTTGGAGTCCCGCAGCATGCAAATGTGAGCCTAAACGTCATTTTCCTTGCCTCATACTAATTGATTTACCCTCGCCCTCCACAAACAAGATATGTTTTATTGGGATCCAGTAGGGTTTCTGATTTCAACCGTCCTTTCCCACATGATTCTCGGAATCCGCGTATATGCTGTAGGTTCTACCTTCCTGATTTGCGTTGCCAAACTCAATGCTAAGTTCGCGGGGCCAAAACTAGCTCTATTCGCAGAAACGGGCGGTGGCGATTTTTCTCTCCTTAATAATTATTGTTGAAGTGTGTCTCGGAGGGGTTACGATTAGCCTGACGTCTCCGCCAGTCGGTACGAGCCCTGCGTGCGTCGCAGTACCAGCTCCCCGTGGCTGGATGATGGAATATTGTGTGAGTAATATCCCTAGCGGATTTTCGTAGCTGCAATCTTTCGGCAGAGGCTTATGTGACATGGACAGTTGATGCCCCTTTTCTACGATACCGTTTCTTTCGGGTAAGTGAAGCAGCTGGTTATTTATATAAAATTGTAATGTTACTCGAGCTGACCACGTCTGTCGTTCAGGTTGACCGCCTGGAAAACGTACGATTTCTGGCGGAAAGAAATCAATACACCATTGCTTTCCGTTATATGGAGAGATGGCATTTTTTACTTCTTTGCCATCTGTACCATGAACTTCGTTAATGTTCTGATATTTTTGATTGCCCCAAATTCGATAACATGGGTTGTCAATCTCACGTGAGCCCCTCCGCTGCAGCTGTCTTCTCGCAATTGATCACTCAAACTGCTTTTTTTTCCAACGGTAGCCCTACACTTATCTTCACAGTCATGTTGTCATGCCGCCTTATCCTCAACCTCCGGAGTGTGCCAGTCAATGTGGACTCCTCGGATGGACTGACATCGAGCGTAACCCGAACCACCAGAGTGATGTCGACCGTGACACCACATAGACCTGAATGGATCCAACCATCAATGCATACGCCGGTCAAGTCTGATTCGGTGCCTGGCCTTTATCTTGGCGGGGTTGGGGAATTTCCCAATCGAATTGTATAATGACGCCTGCATGGACACGATTCGGACAGTGTATCTATGCAGCACAATCCGTAGCTGTCCCTAATAACCATGAACCTGGTACCTCTCCTCTGTTCACATAATTCGTTGCTCGCTGCAACATTGGAATTTCTGGCCGACCTTGGCTTGATGCTCCTACAACAGCCTTACAAGATCTACGCGACCAATAATTACCATAGTGTTCATAGCCATTGGACAACTCAAATTGGTATCACCTACATGAAATTTTATTTATCATTGACCAATACCAGTGCCCTGATCTATTAGTTGTTAGGCACGGCAGCAAATTTCAAAATCTGGAAATCACTCCGTTAGCAGCCTAGCTGAAGTTGCGCTTCACGACATACAATGTATTACAACGGTACTGTACTACGATATCGATCTCTTCACTGGCCCCTAGTACTGAAATGCTTCACAGCATTGAAGGTAGTCTGCATTCACCGTCCGATCTCCTTTGTCAGCGCCAAAATATGCTCAGTGGTGGTAGACTAAAACAATCCCTGCAACACAGATGGTACGGGGGTTGAAGAAAAGCCGACGTCTGTGAGATCCTTGTTCGTTTGGTTATATTATTAATACCAACTTTCTTATTTTCTTCCAGCGGATGTCGGACGCGAACCTCGACAATCTATACTCAGCAAGCGTTCCCAGCCCCATTCTCCATGACAGCTTCAATGCAGAAAGCAGTTCCTGCCAACACTCTCCCGATCATGATCACGTTGTTCGACTCGTGTTACTGCAGAGCCCACATCAAACGTTGATGCGGACTCCGTCAACGCTTCTGCTACCAGCCTAGTATCATCCAACTACACTGGCATCCTCCCATCGCCCACGTTGGTGTCCCCTCTCTCTCATCCGCCCCTCAAAGGCTGCCCGTCCGGAATGAGGCCATGTCATCTTCATTTGCTACAGATTCTTACCTGAAACGTGATAAACCATTGCCCGTTCGTCCGCGGCAGAGTCCTGTAGGTGTTGCAGCCTGGCGCCCAACCTTCAAATGACGGAAGCAACCGGCGTCTCAAAGCCTCTTTCAAGTTTCCTCACCAAGGCACCAAATTCCGTTTCGCGTCACGACGCGAGAACCTAGATTCTGAATCGGACGGTGAAATCCTGCTCAGTCCGGGTGGATGGTGTGTGAAGGCGTGTTTCATGCCAGTGGTTGGATACATTTTTGAATTGGGGGGCTGTTGCGATTGCAATACGCGGCGACTATAATACGCCAGCTCCAGATCTGTAGTAAACATATCATCATCAAAGTCAATTACAATCACGTTGCTGGTCAGCCGATGGGTCATCTGAGATATTATTGCTGTTCAAACGGGGATGTCGAAACAAATGTTGCAGGCTGTGGCCATAAACGATCTCTGCAGATGTGTGGCTGAATATTAATGATGAACATTCAGACCCTTTAGGCAATATGCATGAGACGAGTACCTGGATATCGTATAGATATTAGTCATTAAGTAGATGTAACGGCCTATTGTTGATGGTAGATACAGCAGCAGCAAAACAAACCAGTAGTGAGAAGTTAAATATTAACAAATACAGACCGCTTCATGGCTTCACGGCTTCAGCGCCCTCAGCCCGTTCTGCACCTCGCGAATGTCGTGTAAATTCCACTCCCCACTCCAGTCTCTCGCCTTGGTCTTGACAGGGTCATCATCGAACGGTACGTTTCTGTCTGTGGTGCTGAAAGGCGCACTGGACGTCGGTCGCCATGAGCGTTTTGATTGTGAGTATGAGACGAATGCGGGTGCCGAGACTGGTACGATGCCGATCTTGGTGCTCGTTGGCACCACTTGAGAGACGGCACGAGAGGTGGGGCTGTGGGCTTCCGTTTGGCCGAATACGAGCTCGATGGGGATATTCTCACCCAGCGTGCGCTTGAGTTTGGCCATCTTGCGACGACGGACGACGTCGGGGGTAGGGGTAGGGGTAGGGGGGCTAGTTAGAGTGGGGGATGGTGGTGTGGTGAAGGAGACCAAGGAGGGGGGCGGGGAATGCAGGCTTGATGTGCGTGCGGAGGAGTGCACGCGCGCGTGGTCATGAGCAACGACGGAGGCCGGGTTAAGATAGAGTATCAGCGGACGAGTACGTGACGGGAACTTTGTAAGCTTGACTGGAGGAACTGGGGGGCCAGAGGTGTTTGGGATTGAGATGACGTCGAGGGGGTAGCCGGTGGAGGGGGCTGGTGAAGCGGTGGAAATTCTGAGAGAAAGGCTGTCTTGTCGGTGATGGGTCATTGTGCTATTCGTGCGTCGGACGTTTGGCGGCGTGTCCTCTGACGTGCGCGAGAGGGTGAAGGAGCGCTTTGGCGAATGCGGGCTCGGGGTCTCTGCGGTCTCGTCGAATTCGAGGAGGAAGGGGGTCGTACCAAGGACGGCGCCAAGCTTGCGCGTCGAGCGCATGAGGCGGCGTCGTTGGTGGCGGCAAAGGGCGTTCGCGGTCGGGGGTGGCGCAAGGACGTTCATGATCTCTAGGAGAACAGAACTTGAGAACGAAAACGGGTAAATCTTTACTTGCCATGGAATCCCTCAGAGCCAACTTTATACTAGCGCAAAAAGAGGTAGCAGTGCCCCAACACAATGATTACTTACACGGACAAAGTTTGTTTCTTGAAAAATCAATTGCAAAAGGCCGTTGCCAACCTACCATTGTCCGGCGTGTGTAAAGGAGGGTCACGCGCCGGCGATAGGTCACACAAGTCACAATCATCATGGCGTTCCGCTTTCCCTAGATTGTGGGCCCGACAACCCCTCTTGGGTGCGCAGTCGCTTCGACTTAGGGACCACACTGCTGTGCGTTCGAGGTTCACTTTCGTCTAATTCCAGCACGCGTTTCAACGGTTCAGTTTCTTCACGACATGTTTTACGTTACCTGGATACTATAATTGACAATAACTTCCTGATTAGGCGGCTTTGCAGGCCTCGACTTCAAGTTCGAGCTTGATCATGAGCGCTTGAGCTTGGGCCAGGTATTCTCTCGTAAACATTCGAATGGACTTGAGGCTCCGGGTCTTTATGAGGTCGGGTGGATTGTGAATCTTCGAAAGCCAAAGGACACCTTGTAACCTGGTCGACGGAGGATTTAGGGTGCTGGTTGCGCAGCGTTTGCTCTTCTATTCTGACCCAACAGTCAACGGGACTTACCGGTCTGGCTCTCCTCTGCAGTTGGTGCGTGGTGCGGAAGCGCTGAAACTGTTCTTTGTCCCCGATTGTTGGATTTTCTTGGGAGGGCTTCCATTTCATTGTTCTTCGACTTGATGGTTACATCCACCCCAACGATAAGGCCTTACGTATCCGCGGAAGACTATCTTGCCACGGTTGCTTATTCGGCTCATCGACAAATCCTGGTGGAGATAGTTTTGATCCTCGCAACTGCCTCACAACGTACGGCTGATCTTCGAACTGTCTTTCGTAGTGTTGACCACAAACACGGGATTTCTTTTAAGATCCTTGGTGATAATCCCATGTTTGACATGCAGAGGGCTTTGTAGAGCATTCTTGCTTCTCTGTTGCACAAAGCTCTGCATGTCTTGCGCGATCTTTTTCCACCAAGAATCGCAGAAGCCTTTTCCTTTCTGACTCGGAAATGCAAATAGACCTACTCATTCGCAACCAGTACCCCCTCATTTCGCAGCGCGAGCCTGCACCATAGTCAATGACGTCTAATTCTTTGGCGTGCTCAACTTTCGACAGCCAAGACTCCTCCTAGCACACAACAATGTGGTCGGTCTACTTTGTTCGTCGTTCGCGCCACCTGGCCACTTCCACTCGTCCCGCGTGGTGGCACCCTCTCTGCATTTTTCTATCACACTCACCCACTTTCACTTTCCTTCGCGGGTGTTGATCATCCTCGAATTTCTCTGCCAACCGGTTTTTCCGTCGTGTATCTCACGTTTCCCTTTGACTTTTTTTTGGACGCCACAAACAAGATAAAAAACTCCACCATGATGGTAAGTATCACCTCCACGTGTTTGCCTCGTACGCGCTCACGCGTGCCCTAGCCATACACTACAGAAGAGCTCTTCAACAATGGCGCAAAAGGCAAGTTCGGGCTGTACCGCAATCCCTGGTCACCTGTCCCACAATCGGCCTCGGACGCCATCACCGGCCATGCCAACGACGCAGCCGAATCTTTGCGTACTGACCCCGGTCCGCTGTCACCGTCACCTTTGCCCAACTCCGGGGATCCGATTTCAGACTATCTTTCCGCCAAGTTTCTCAGTGACATTGAGCGGCGCGAACAGGACGAACTAAAGGGCCACTTAGACTTGGCAAACATCGTCGGGATGGAAAGGGAATTCCCTCTGTACCTGCCTTTCTCAGAGGGAGGGCGATACGAGGATAACATTGATCCCGTCTATCGGACCCACGATTACGGTATGTATTCGCAGGGTGCGAATGCAACTGCCGGTAATGGCGATGCAGGGGTGAACATGCAGGAGTGCCGGAACGCTTCTGGGAGTGTGGTGCCGAATGATGATGCCAGCTCGACGGTAAACAAGAACACTGCATTCCCTGTGGTTGCCAATGTGCCGGAAGAGCACGGTGCTACCGGTGGCGGGTGGGAGAACATCCATCAAGCTTTGTTGAGTGTGGCTTCGGGGGAATTGCCGACGAATCAGGCAGGGAGAGAACAGGGTGTCGGTGGCGCGGACGACACGGTCAATTCGGCTTTGTTGATGGTTGGTGCTTCTGGGGAACGTGGTCATCGCGAGACGATCAATCCAGCTTTGTCGCTGATTAGTGCTCCTAGAGGAGGGGGAGGAGGGCATGCGAATCAGGTACGCAGCGAGCGTATCGGCGGCGCGGGGTCCCAGACGATCAAGCCAGCTTCATTGTTACTTGCTGCTGATGTGCGAGGAAGGCATGCCAACCAGGTACGCGGAGACCATAATGCCACCGGGTGGGAGACCATCAATCCAGCTTTGCTGATGATGGGTGGTACTTCTGGTGGGGGACAGCATGCGGATCAGGTACAAGGAAATCACGGTGTCGGTGTCTCCGGATGCGAGATGGTCAATCCGGGTGCTGCTGTGAAAGGAGTGCATGCGAACCCGGTACACAGGCACGGTGTCGGCGATGCACCATGGGAGACCATTAATCCAGCTTTACTGAAGGTTGGTGCTTCTGGGGGACAAGGAGGGGGGTCTGCGAACGAGGTAAATTTTGTCGAGGATAGTTCGGATGCTGTCGGGGATAGTTCATCCGATGGTAGTATCGAGGAAAGTTCGTCCGATGATAACTTTGAGTTGGGTTTTTCGAAAGCCGCCAAAGGGAAGTGGAAAGCCGGCCATAATTCGTACGGTGTTGAGGACCAGTCCTTTTCGTCACCCTGGTCTCGGGTGGGCAAGATGCGGCTGTCGAGGAGGAAGGGGACTGCTGGTTATCAACCCCAAGACAATGGCGAGTTTTTTACGTCGCCTCCCTCGCCTCCGAAATCGAGTGTACCAGCCCAGCTCGCGGCTGTGAGTCCCCACAATCATGTTCGATGTTTTAATTTATCTGTAACACCTGTGACGCAGTCAGTTGAAACATGGGTCCAACACAATACCCCGCTGCTGGCGGAGTTTGCCGAAAGGCAGATTCATCCACCATTGGGGAAGAGAGTCAGCGTTGAGGTGGGTCACTGACATTGCTCGTCCATCTACAATGCCTTACCGTCTCTTTGCATTCTTAGCTAAACGAGCCCACGCAATTCGTGGCTGGAATGCTGCAGATGCTCGCGAGTCGAGATGGGTGCACAGATGCGCGGGAATGCATCGACCTATCGGGGTGTTTACTCGACGGGTACGTCAATCTGGACCGCTGGGCGAAGGAGTACTTCAGGGGACGGTTTGGGATGGAGAATGTTGAGAACGATGTTGCCGTGGTTCGCGTTGTTATATTCTCTTCAGTTTCTTCCTCGTGGATTCGACGGTATTGACTGTATATTTTATCAGCTTCTCACGATCATCGCAAACAATTTCTACGAGGCACATATGCGACTTGTTGATACCATCAGCACACAGGCCGTGAAAAATATGCGGACGCGGGGTGGCTCCCACCTCAAAGTGGAGGACTTTGCCTTTGGATTTAGTGAGCTTACCATTTATCCTTCCATTTTCAAAGAGCCTATGTGTGACTCACATCTGCTGGGACTAGACCTACACATGGCTCAAGATATGCCTTTCTTTGTTGAAGCCAGCCATCGTGTCCGTGATACCCTCGAGGCGCACCGTCGTGAGTCTAAATGCCTACCATTTTCTGGTGCAGAACTGTCGTAAATGACCCTACCCAGCGAAATCCCCCAAGCTCCTGCCTCTACCAGTCGTCCGTGTGTCTCGATACGGGCGCTCGTCCAAATTGACAAAGCAAGCGCAGGCCGTCGCGCAAACAGAGCTTAATAAAGCTAACAAGGCGCGACAAAAGGCTAGGGCTGCGACCATGACGGCTCATACCCAGTCCAACGACAAGCCAGTGGTTTCCAACACTGTTCAGACAATCAGCCAGCCTCCCATCGGAACGAGGGGAAGAAAGACGTCGGGGGCTCGTGCTCGGGGCCCGGGCCGAGGACAGGGTTGTTCCACGGCCCGACCAACGAGCACCTCGAGGCACGAGCCACCAGGACCCGCTGGCGAGACTGGTGGTCCAACTACTCCGGTGACTGTCAGCGGTGGTTCTAATAGTGTCCGGACCTCGTCGGCTGTTGTCTATCATACACCCCATTATGGCCAAGCGGGTGAAGTGACTGCAGCGACGTTTCATCCTTCAAATGAGATGACTGCGCCTTCGGCGGATACTGCGGAGCCTGGCCCTCAGATCAGCTGGATGTCAAGCCTTGCAAGTGGATCGTGTACATCAAATTCCGGGGACGCGTGTGGTCCTAGCCAAAAAATTCCGGCTGCTGCGAGCGCCGCTGTTCCTGATTGTACGCCTGGACCGACACGGCAATATCTGGAATCTATCAGCAGTGCGCTTCCAAAGATGCCTCGGCCGTCAAGTTCTCGGTTGACGATTACTATCCCCCAAAAAGCATCAGTTCCGGAAATGTCACACCCCGATAAAGCACTTGAAACTGGACCTCCTTCCAACAACTTGCCAGCTTCCAATGTGACAAATCCGACGATGGACAACGAAGAGGCACCTCCGACCCGTGCAGCGGAAATATTCCATAGTTTGTTCAAATCGGCGTCGATGGCTTTGGGCTCCTGTTCCGCGGCGACTCCCCCGGTGTATACACTTTCCACCAGTGCGAGTAGTCGTGCAGACGATCGGCCTACAAGCGCAGTATCAGGCTCGAGTGGAATGACTCGTGGGAGGTCAGGACATCGCAACATTGTTTCGACGTACGAAACTCGAAGCCGTGTGGCGGCGTATGCCGCGAAAAATCCGGCTTCGGGCACCACGACAGAGGTAACGGGTATGGAGACGAGATCGAAAAAGCGAAAATTAGGGGAGTAGAACATGAGTAGATGTCTACGAGTACGCCCTATTCTTGTTACAACGGTAATCAATCAATTTCTGCCTAATGATTAAATAAATTAAGATTTTTTGTGGGAGTGCGTCCCTCCAAACTCGTTTCGGAATCCACCATCAAGAATAGCTTGCAGTGAGACGTGTATCGGGACCCTTTCAGAACGAGCGATTCGAACGCATTCTTTTCAAGTCTTTCAAGACAATTCGAAGATTAAGATTCCTCAGAGATATCCTTTCAATCTTGATGCTTGCACACCGCTGATTCCTGATTCTTTCTGCCCATGTTAGGGACAAACATTGAATCCAGATCAGGGAGAACAAGCTTTCGGTGCCCTCGTCGAAAATGCCACACTAACTTTCGAAGCATCGAAACGAAATGCGACCCCCACTCCCTCGGAAAACTCAACATGGGCCACATAGCGAGCTTCCCAAGTACCCTGGCAATACGTATCGAGATAAGCTACTATGGGTCTCGGCCCCCGCTTACGGCAGGAATTAAAGGATTTATAATGTTGTTGGTTCCCGGGAGTTTCTACACGAATCACTTTGGCTAGGCCACCGTTTTGTGTTTCAAAGGACGACGATAGGAACAATGAGGCCTGTATGGCGACTCCAAGCACCTCGGGGATGACCTGCGGCCCAAATTCGATCCTCGCCATCCTCCCACGAAGCCTCACGTTGATCGGTGACGCACCGCCCTGCCTCAAGGAACTCGACCCCCAGTGTTCTATGGACGATGTTTAGCTCATGTTCAGTATGGGGAACGAAGGGATATGATCAAAACAACCCGAATTAACCTGTTTCATTGCAGCAAATGGCGACTATGGATACCAGGCTTTGGAATCTATAATTACACCATGCAACCCTTGTTACCGCAATGATAGCAGCCAGTACTGAACCACATTGGAATGAAGAGAAGGGCAGGTTCAAAACATCATTGAATCAGACTTGAGGCCGTGAGACTGCAGGGACTTGCAGAGCTCCCTCCAGCTGGGAAGGCCGAAGAAGCTAGGAAGCTCCAACCAGAGATTCCGGCGGGCGGCGTCGAAGCTGGACTTGGATACGGCAAGACACAACTCGCACACACCGGCGAAGAAGCGGAGTATGGACTGGAACTTGACGGAGAAGATGTGTTGGGGTGCGGAGCGCATCATTTTGCTGTCGATGAGGTTGCGAAGGGACTCGAGGCGAGCGGCATCACAGTGCTCGGGGCATTCGCAGGAGTTAGACTTTTTGAGGAATGCGTTGAGTAAAAGCTGGCGGAGGGCGATGTGGAGAGCCTCACGGGCTTTGAGACAGATGACTTTGTCGGCGGGATCGAGCTCGATGCGATGGGCATGCTGGCTCGAGACGCGGCCATTGAGGATGTCTGTAGCACCGTCTGGAGTGAAGCAAGAAGAACACATTGCTGCGGGAAGGAGGGCGTTGAGGCCGGTGTCCCTGCAGAGCTTCACAACTGCGAATGGACGGCCATGGAAGCATTGGATATTGTTTTCGCGGCGATCCCACGCTTCGAGCGTTGTTGGAAATAGGGCAGCGAAAGGACGAAATGCAGACTGCTTGAGGTATTCAACGTCATATTTTGTGCCTAGACGAAGAAGAGCAGAAAGTACGGCAAAGTTGGTTTTCCGCTCTTCGTAATAACTAGATGAGGGCACGGTCAGGGTAATGCGCAAAGGACCAGATAACAGGACTGAATTTCACCCGATGCAGTGGAGGGTTTTCAGGAAATGATATAGATCCGTTTTCGAATCCTGGAGATGGACGAGCGGGCAACAATGGACAGACCCTTGTTGAGAGGGAGGTTGTGGAATACCGAACATGTCTTCAAATACAGAAGAGTTCTTTGCCAATATTCCGCTGTAAACTCGGAATTGTTGGCCTTCGGCCTGGAGAATGACGGTGCCGTCGTCGTACCAAAGGTCTTCACAACGTTCGACGTCCAGTGAGACTGGCAGGGTGTCGGACATCTGGGATTTTAATAGTGTTCGATAAGGATGAGTGGGTTCGAATCGTTCGATAGGAATCGTCGGAGAGCAGCAGCGGGGCGAGATAACGTAGGCCCGTGCGTCACGGTGTACTCCAATTGTACTCCATATATATGTATTGCAGCTGTCACTACGGAGTCACTCGGACATTGGAACCTTCAATCTGCAGCTGTCACCCAACTTGAAGGAAGCCTCTGGATAATATCAATTACTTCAACCTGATTATGACCGGCGTCCCTCAGCTCGCCAGGTGGACTCTGAAGAGAAAATCCAAAGGAGGAAATGTAAACTATATGTACCGTGAAAGAATTGAATAGTCTAGAGATCGTACGGTAAGTAGTACCCGTGTTCTCACATGCTGAGAGCAAGGCTGCTCGGCGGCTTTCATCTCAGTTCAATTGGCTAGTTACTGGCACCTTACCTGTGCTTTACTCGAGTCCCCCCATACGCTTGGCGTAGAACGGCTTTGACCTTGCCATTCGCTGCGTTCCTCCTTAAGCTCTACTGGGCTGAGGAGACGGTGGATATAATCACAACGATATATTCTTACGGCGGGCACCTGACTGATTCCACCTGTCATGCTCATCAACCATGCCCCTATCTCCCTCCTTGACTGAGTCCTTCATGGCCAACCCATCTCCCTCGCTGCCTGCCACAGCCAACGTGCAGAGGACAGCACCCGATATCCCAGAACTGCAGAATCAGATACATATGACAACTCCAGACATCATAGGAGGCTGTGTGGAATCTGCTGGTGTGTCATTCCTCATTTCGCTAAACTCTACTCACTACCCACAGTAATCAATACTCATAGTGGGACCCCGGCTCAGCCTTCCGGGCAGATTGCTTTCTAAAAACACGAGGAACGAGGGTAAATTAGAATTAAGTCTATGTACGAATTGGGCGAGTTAAGGTCCAAGGCTCTCAGCCTTGCACCTTCACTCGTCGCTATCTAAGATATCCGTCTGCTCCTCTCAGAGCGGCCATCTTTTCTTTCTTTTCCTGCAAAATGAATAGAATCCAGTTTGACCCCGCACTCCTCCAATGCCCCGACTTCACATCCGAGACGTATGCACTGGTCCGTGCCCCCTTCGTCAATGCCAATACCACAGACGAACAAGCCGCCCTACTTCTGGTCAACGTCTGGAGGGCCGGCAACAACCTGGAAAAGCAACAATGGCAGGATCAGCACCAGAACGACATTGCAGCACAAGCAAACGAGATACTACGCGAACAGGAAGCCGCCGAACAGTGAGCATTACTGCTCGCTCAAGAACAGGAGGCCCTCGGTAAGGACACGATGAAGAAGAATAAGACGAAATACATCCCAATACCCGATCGACCAATGCCCACCATCGCGCCGGTCTTCGCCTCCAACTATGCCACCAAAATGATGGAAAAAGGCCAATATATTGAATTATGGTACTACACCAACGACGGCCTAGATGACGCCATAAAAACTAGCACGACAGTAGATGACGATGCTATGGCAATTTCCCGAAACCCCGATGGATCCACTTCTTGGGTCACCGCGGCAGCCGCCCGTCACTCCAAAAAAGCCGTCGACGACAAAGACATACCATGGGAGGACTTCTGTCAAGCTGTACCCAGAATGATACTAGCCATGGAAGCAGCAGAATGGCCTGCTGAGCGCGTCATCATGCTCGCCACCTTCTGGGGCAACTTGCAGGTCCATGAATTCAGGTCCTCCCGTGACACATTAGACCAGAAGGCGCTCCTGCTTTACCAAGCCAGACAACGCCGACTATGGCACCTCGCCATACCCTCGCCACGAGGTGCATATAACATTGCCGTCATTAACGAAGACATCATGCGCAAAACCAGGGAAGAAGTTTATTGGGAAGATCGCAGAACCAGAGACAATGAGAGGGACTTCTGCGTAAGTCTCCCTCCCATACCTGTTTCCCATTCATCAGCTAATCAAGATTCTCCGCTCTATTCCACGAACATCGCCCATTACCCGCCACTCGCACCCCCATATTGCATGCGCCCGCGTTATGCCATCCGTGCCCCCGTTTGCACGCATGCTCCTGTTTTGCACCACGCATGCTCCTACTTTGCACCATGCATGCTTCTACTTTGCACCACGCATGCTCCTACTTTGCACCACGCATGCTCCTGTTTTGCACCATGCATGCTCCCCGTCTTAACCCCCCCTTTGACAACAGGCTGACCAACGAATTGGCTTAACACAAAGGACAGGTCCCAGCACCCCTTCCCACCGTAATCGAGACTACAAACGGCCTGATGGCGCCTGGCGACAATCCGCCTCACCAGTCCATCACCGTCTGACAACAGACGAAGACTACTCGGAAGAGAGCCCACCGCCTAATGATTGGGAGTCCACTTCGCTCGACGCGTCGCTGGGCTCCTAAAATATGGGAATCGCAGCTCATCGGACTCCTCGTTTAAGTCTGGACCTTGGTTTCGGGTTTGAAAAAACCTCTGCGTGTTTTTTCCCCCAAAAAGAAGATTGCTATTCTGTAATCGCAACTCTCTCCATATACCCTCAAAATTGACCAAAACTATAGCCTGCACGAACATAGATTGCTTTCTAAAAACACGAGGAACGAGGGTAAATTAGAATTAAGTCTATGTACAAATTGGGCGAGTTAAGGTCCAAGGCTCTCAGCCTCGCACCTTCACTCGTCGCTATCTAAGATATCCGTCTGCTCCTCTCAGAGCGGCCATCTTTTCTTTCTCCCACCCCCCCACTACCTTTTTAGCCAATTCTCCACCCACTCATTCAACCCACCCGCCACTCCTCTAGCAGTAGGCATCTTCGTTGACCACTCCACCTCATTACAATCAGCTCGACGCATCGTTCACGTCCTAATAAAGAAGCCCCACGCCCGATCTACTGCTTGGCCCACCCGCCCTCGCAGCTCATCGGACTCCTCGTTTAAGTCTGGACCTTGGTTTCGGGTTTGAAAAAACCTCTGCGTGTTTTTTCCCCCAAAAAGAAGATTGCTATTCTGTAATCACAACTCTCTCCATATACCCTCAAAATTGACCAAAACTATAGCCTGCACGAACATAGACCTCTACCCCACGTCATGGCTACCGCAAATATTCTGAGCGCTACACAATTGCTGAGCGCAATAAGTCTGCCCAAGAATATTTTCTCAGGAGGCGCTTGACCAGCCTTTCATATTTGGATTCACCGTTGACATCAACTGACTCTCCCTCCTGGTCATCCGTTCCCCGGCGTTACAGGTGCCTCACAGAGGCTGAGAGTCACAAAGCGCGAGAGTATGCTGAGGAATACGCACGATTCATCGGCCCCGATTATTGGAAACAACCACCCCTTGACAATGTGCAAGTGTTACATTTTTCAACTCCGCAACTCCGATTCCGACTCCACTACCCACGATGACGATTCCACTTTACCATACCTTCCTTTTTCATTCCCCTTTACCTTTTGTCTTCTTTTGGACATCCTTGTATTTTCTTGTCCTTGTTCTCTTTTCTTCTAGAACAATCCAGGCCGACCATGGACACATCCCCATGTTACCTTGCTGTACCCGAATAGTCTCCTTGCCGACGGACATCATTGCTATTGTCTTTTCCCTCAACGTAATTGACAATTGCCATTCCCGGATATTTGGTTTCCATATTCGTACCCTGTGCCCACCATTATCCTCCCTGACGATCCGACGACATTCCTCACCTGCATGCGAACTCTGAACAATCCCCGATCACAAGACATTTCACTGTTCTCTCTAATCCGACCATCGCCGGAGCATACTCTTTTGGACTTCGACCACAGACCATACGACTTCCCAAACAGTGAACCAACCCCTATCGTATATTGTTCGCACGACACCGCTTCAATGCAGTACCCGATGACTTGTTCCCACAGCTTGTCACTCATGCCATGACTCGAAACCTGGACCCACATTCATTTATCCTTTTCCATCTTTCATCTTGATACCTCCCACACTCGTTTACAATGATACCCTTTCTTGGACGAATACCGACATCAGGTGGATTGCATTGTTCCACAGACAGGACAAGACATTGCTCCTCGATACGTCATCGACATAGACATCATCATCCGGTACAGCTTATGCTGTTCACATGTCTGACCTCGACTATCCCACCATCCTAGTTGGTTTTCCCTCCATACATTCCTTTGTTTTCCTTTATATCGACCTTTCGCTATGTCCCCGCTACCTCAAGACACTCTCATCACCAATCCTACACTGGACGATACCCATCTTCGACCCGACCGTGCAATGCACTTGCCAGACTGCGCACTTGCCTGTTACAGCAAGTGTAGACCCCGAATAGGCAATTCTGCACATCACATGATCCGATGACAAATCATCCGAGTCATCCGGACCCCCTCTATTCCTCAATGACACCTGGGCCTCCAGTTGGATCGCGAGAACATCGACATGAGGACGCCTCATGTCCGCCTCATGGTGAAAACATGGTGTAGTTGGACATGTTGTAGCTTCATGGTTGTATTTCTATTTACCTCCCCTCAAGACCAGTCACTATATATACTGTTCTTGTTGTTGGTTCAGACTTTTTCTTCTTTTCCTTTCCTTACGTTTAGTCTGGTTCTTGGGGCAGACTCATCTTGTTTTGGGTAACCCCCATGGCTCGCAATGACACTAGACCTTGACCCCCCCTGTTAGCAGTGTTGTCTTAGCTGTAAGCAACAATGAAAGCTGCTGTTCTCCCCTCTGGAAGCCGATCCCCTGTTAAGTTGATTGTTGCCGGAGCCCGCTGCAGAAGCGATCCGTAACAAAAGACTAAACGTTTCCCAACTCCCCCGACAATCAACTTTCGACATGAACCAATGGACCCCTCCTCTCTCCCTCGTCCTCCCCTACACCCTCTCCCTCTCCTCCTCCTCTCGACTTTATTCATCCCTCAACCCTGACCCCACACGAATGGACGAACGAACGATGCTAGCCTGCTACTGACACAGACCTGAAATCTGTTGATGTACACTAGCCACCCGGACCCCTGAACGAATGTTGAATACTCCGAATGGTCAACCTCAAGACTGCCGCCCTGCGAATTATTTATGGTTTATCCATAATAATTGCTCAAGCCCAACCTGGAACCCAAATCGAAATAAACCCCTGACTAACGTCACCACTGTCATTCCGCTACTTCGATATGATAATTACGACATGAAGTGACGCAATGGACAAGACTTCTCATTGCCCCCAGATGCAGAAGGATACTGCTAGACAAACCAATCGCCTTAGGTATCCCACCTTCATGAATCAAATATGTTTTGGTTGTACCAGACATATTATGACTCCCTCTCCCTGGACGAACTGAAAATCACCGAACCCTTCAAGCCGCCTTCCTACCCTTCCTTCCACCTCCTCCCTCCCATCTCCTCACCAAATGCAGAAAGCCCAGAGAAAGCCAGTACGCATAAGAAACCCTGATTCCTGAAATGACCTGTACATGTGACAAAGAGAAGTGGTTGATCTTAGTAGTCTGTTGGAACAGATGAAAGGGGACCCTCTTTGTTTGACATGGATGAATGAACGACCAAGATTATAATGATTGTCATGAATGGAACACATACGAAACACCACTCCTTACCAATTTGGATAGCGCGGATCGGCATATCAGGTGATATCCCGCTACACACCCTCTTTTTCTGGAACTTTGATCCCCGATCATACATACGAATCCACGAGGCAACCAAGACCCTGGTACATGGACCGATCAATGGAAACTCCGACACGATGCTGACAATGAGGCATGGTAATTACCGAAGACGGAAAACTTCTTTAAACCACCCACCTGTCGTCACCCTGGCCAACCTCTGCCCTCCAGGCCATCCCTACCCGTGGCCTGCCCGTCGCTGGTGGCAGTGTGATCTTGCCTGGTTCCCTCTCAACCGACCTGACGACTGGGTCGACTACATCAGCTGGAACGATCCTCGCATTCCACACCTCATCTTCCTTCCACGATCCGTGACACCGGTCCTTGACGAATTACACCGTCTCCTGGGTGGTCTACGGATCACTGAGCAAAGAAATCGTCGAAGCCAATTCCTCCTCCAGCGTCTCCAATACATTTTGGACGAGGAACTTCCTCATCATCGATTTGTTGTTCGCATCCCCGCTCCTCGTCTTGCACCCGTACCCCAGAATCATCGTGACACACGTATCGTCCAGCATCCTCGACACCGTCCCCACCGTCGACATCGACGATGAGTCTCGACGTACCCTTTATCTTCGATGATCTGGACAATGAGCTATATTTTGGTGCAGTGAATATTTGCGGTGAAGAACATCCGACTCCCCCCATTGATGACTTTGATGCGTACATGGACAGTCTCACTGATCTCCCGACACCCCCTCGAAAAGTAACCCACCGACTGCACATAGAGATGGATGATGAATACCGAGCATGGTTGTATTCTCCACCTCTTGTCTCGCTCCAAACCCAGTCACGTCGCCGCTCTCCACTTCTTCCCCAATCCCAGAAAAAGAAACTCGACCGTGCACACCGTTCTGACGGCCATAACATGCAGAACAAACGCTCGAGACATGGGACCAAAGAACCTGATTATCATCGTCATGCTTTATTTCATGCAATGCATGAGCGTATGGTGAAGGGGAAGGAGAATGACATCCATGGATTGGATTGGAGATTGATGTTGTTTGTGAAAGGATACACCCCCGTCATGTATGATTCATAGAATGGACTTTCCCCTGTATGCAAACAACCTCGACATTATTTACACCAACGAAAACACCCAGAAGAAGAAACAGAATACCCAGAAACAGAAGAGAAGAAACAGAAATGGAATGGACAGATGGAACATGACCATAGAGAAACATGTAGCAGGTTCTCTCACCAGCTATAAAAATAAGAGACGAAGTAGCAGGTTCTCTCACCGGCTATACAAATAAGAGATGAAACAGCAGGTTCTCTCACCAGCTATATAAGTAAGAGATGAATATCCGAAATGATATAAAATCTACGATCCCCAGACGCATGCATGATCGCTATAAGCCGTAGAACAAACCTTGATGTCTATGGACACCAAAACCGAACCAGAAGGATACTGGTTATCAAACCAATGACCTCCAATCCCATGTGGAAAGGAACCCGATGTGCTGCTGACCAGTAATGCAGTAAATGCACCAGAAAAAGAAACGATGAAGAATGAATCCCCATCCGAAATCCTTTGCCAATGTATAACTTGGAACTGGCAACTCTTTCACCTTCCTTATCCCGAATTCCCAAACATCTTCTGACCGACACCAGACCCTGTTGCATTCATGGAATATGAAGAAATCTCGCACACCATTTGAGTGTAGGAAATCCACGATCAGTCAACAACACCGATATCTGAAACGATATAAATCTATGCCCATTCAAATGTCCGTAATGACTATAAACTTCTGACACCCAGAACTCTCTGACATCCAGAACTCCCTCATCCCAAAAAATGCCGACCACCTAATTCTCTTTGAACCGAAAACCCTGAATGAACACCTGGACCCCGACAACCTTTACCTCCTTTCAACCCGACACCCTTGACGACTTAATAACGAAATAACAATGATCTCTGAATATCCACAATGACAAAAAACAATTGGACGAACCCGGATATATTTCTTTTGAAACCCTTGTAACTCAGTAACGTCTTCATGATTCAATGACCTTTGGACTGACATTTTTTCCTTCTTCATGTCTTTGATTTCTTGCCGACCTTGATCATGTCGTTAAACTGTCTGTTCTTTCCTTGTATTTTTTTCCTTGTTCTTTGTTTCCCTTGTTCTTTGTTCTTCCGGTTAATCGGGACGATTCCCCTTGTTCCGGGGGTATTGTTACATTTTTCAACTCCGCAACTCCGATTCCGACTCCACTACCCACGATGACGATTCCACTTTACCATACCTTCCTTTTTCATTCCCCTTTACCTTTTGTCTTCTTTTGGACATCCTTGTATTTTCTTGTCCTTGTTCTCTTTTCTTCTAGAACAATCCAGGCCGACCATGGACACATCCCCATGTTACCTTGCTGTACCCGAATAGTCTCCTTGCCGACGGACATCATTGCTATTGTCTTTTCCCTCAACGTAATTGACAATTGCCATTCCCGGATATTTGGTTTCCATATTCGTACCCTGTGCCCACCATTATCCTCCCTGACGATCCGACGACATTCCTCACCTGCATGCGAACTCTGAACAATCCCCGATCACAAGACATTTCACTGTTCTCTCTAATCCGACCATCGCCGGAGCATACTCTTTTGGACTTCGACCACAGACCATACGACTTCCCAAACAGTGAACCAACCCCTATCGTATATTGTTCGCACGACACCGCTTCAATGCAGTACCCGATGACTTGTTCCCACAGCTTGTCACTCATGCCATGACTCGAAACCTGGACCCACATTCATTTATCCTTTTCCATCTTTCATCTTGATACCTCCCACACTCGTTTACAATGATACCCTTTCTTGGACGAATACCGACATCAGGTGGATTGCATTGTTCCACAGACAGGACAAGACATTGCTCCTCGATACGTCATCGACATAGACATCATCATCCGGTACAGCTTATGCTGTTCACATGTCTGACCTCGACTATCCCACCATCCTAGTTGGTTTTCCCTCCATACATTCCTTTGTTTTCCTTTATATCGACCTTTCGCTATGTCCCCGCTACCTCAAGACACTCTCATCACCAATCCTACACTGGACGATACCCATCTTCGACCCGACCGTGCAATGCACTTGCCAGACTGCGCACTTGCCTGTTACAGCAAGTGTAGACCCCGAATAGGCAATTCTGCACATCACATGATCCGATGACAAATCATCCGAGTCATCCGGACCCCCTCTATTCCTCAATGACACCTGGGCCTCCAGTTGGATCGCGAGAACATCGACATGAGGACGCCTCATGTCCGCCTCATGGTGAAAACATGGTGTAGTTGGACATGTTGTAGCTTCATGGTTGTATTTCTATTTACCTCCCCTCAAGACCAGTCACTATATATACTGTTCTTGTTGTTGGTTCAGACTTTTTCTTCTTTTCCTTTCCTTACGTTTAGTCTGGTTCTTGGGGCAGACTCATCTTGTTTTGGGTAACCCCCATGGCTCGCAATGACACTAGACCTTGACCCCCCCTGTTAGCAGTGTTGTCTTAGCTGTAAGCAACAATGAAAGCTGCTGTTCTCCCCTCTGGAAGCCGATCCCCTGTTAAGTTGATTGTTGCCGGAGCCCGCTGCAGAAGCGATCCGTAACAAAAGACTAAACGTTTCCCAACTCCCCCGACAATCAACTTTCGACATGAACCAATGGACCCCTCCTCTCTCCCTCGTCCTCCCCTACACCCTCTCCCTCTCCTCCTCCTCTCGACTTTATTCATCCCTCAACCCTGACCCCACACGAATGGACGAACGAACGATGCTAGCCTGCTACTGACACAGACCTGAAATCTGTTGATGTACACTAGCCACCCGGACCCCTGAACGAATGTTGAATACTCCGAATGGTCAACCTCAAGACTGCCGCCCTGCGAATTATTTATGGTTTATCCATAATAATTGCTCAAGCCCAACCTGGAACCCAAATCGAAATAAACCCCTGACTAACGTCACCACTGTCATTCCGCTACTTCGATATGATAATTACGACATGAAGTGACGCAATGGACAAGACTTCTCATTGCCCCCAGATGCAGAAGGATACTGCTAGACAAACCAATCGCCTTAGGTATCCCACCTTCATGAATCAAATATGTTTTGGTTGTACCAGACATATTATGACTCCCTCTCCCTGGACGAACTGAAAATCACCGAACCCTTCAAGCCGCCTTCCTACCCTTCCTTCCACCTCCTCCCTCCCATCTCCTCACCAAATGCAGAAAGCCCAGAGAAAGCCAGTACGCATAAGAAACCCTGATTCCTGAAATGACCTGTACATGTGACAAAGAGAAGTGGTTGATCTTAGTAGTCTGTTGGAACAGATGAAAGGGGACCCTCTTTGTTTGACATGGATGAATGAACGACCAAGATTATAATGATTGTCATGAATGGAACACATACGAAACACCACTCCTTACCAATTTGGATAGCGCGGATCGGCATATCAGGTGATATCCCGCTACACACCCTCTTTTTCTGGAACTTTGATCCCCGATCATACATACGAATCCACGAGGCAACCAAGACCCTGGTACATGGACCGATCAATGGAAACTCCGACACGATGCTGACAATGAGGCATGGTAATTACCGAAGACGGAAAACTTCTTTAAACCACCCACCTGTCGTCACCCTGGCCAACCTCTGCCCTCCAGGCCATCCCTACCCGTGGCCTGCCCGTCGCTGGTGGCAGTGTGATCTTGCCTGGTTCCCTCTCAACCGACCTGACGACTGGGTCGACTACATCAGCTGGAACGATCCTCGCATTCCACACCTCGTCTTCCTTCCACGATCCGTGACACCGGTCCTTGACGAATTACACCGTCTCCTGGGTGGTCTACGGATCACTGAGCAAAGAAATCGTCGAAGCCAATTCCTCCTCCAGCGTCTCCAATACATTTTGGACGAGGAACTTCCTCATCATCGATTTGTTGTTCGCATCCCCGCTCCTCGTCTTGCACCCGTACCCCAGAATCATCGTGACACACGTATCGTCCAGCATCCTCGACACCGTCCCCACCGTCGACATCGACGATGAGTCTCGACGTACCCTTTATCTTCGATGATCTGGACAATGAGCTATATTTTGGTGCAGTGAATATTTGCGGTGAAGAACATCCGACTCCCCCCATTGATGACTTTGATGCGTACATGGACAGTCTCACTGATCTCCCGACACCCCCTCGAAAAGTAACCCACCGACTGCACATAGAGATGGATGATGAATACCGAGCATGGTTGTATTCTCCACCTCTTGTCTCGCTCCAAACCCAGTCACGTCGCCGCTCTCCACTTCTTCCCCAATCCCAGAAAAAGAAACTCGACCGTGCACACCGTTCTGACGGCCATAACATGCAGAACAAACGCTCGAGACATGGGACCAAAGAACCTGATTATCATCGTCATGCTTTATTTCATGCAATGCATGAGCGTATGGTGAAGGGGAAGGAGAATGACATCCATGGATTGGATTGGAGATTGATGTTGTTTGTGAAAGGATACACCCCCGTCATGTATGATTCATAGAATGGACTTTCCCCTGTATGCAAACAACCTCGACATTATTTACACCAACGAAAACACCCAGAAGAAGAAACAGAATACCCAGAAACAGAAGAGAAGAAACAGAAATGGAATGGACAGATGGAACATGACCATAGAGAAACATGTAGCAGGTTCTCTCACCAGCTATAAAAATAAGAGACGAAGTAGCAGGTTCTCTCACCGGCTATACAAATAAGAGATGAAACAGCAGGTTCTCTCACCAGCTATATAAGTAAGAGATGAATATCCGAAATGATATAAAATCTACGATCCCCAGACGCATGCATGATCGCTATAAGCCGTAGAACAAACCTTGATGTCTATGGACACCAAAACCGAACCAGAAGGATACTGGTTATCAAACCAATGACCTCCAATCCCATGTGGAAAGGAACCCGATGTGCTGCTGACCAGTAATGCAGTAAATGCACCAGAAAAAGAAACGATGAAGAATGAATCCCCATCCGAAATCCTTTGCCAATGTATAACTTGGAACTGGCAACTCTTTCACCTTCCTTATCCCGAATTCCCAAACATCTTCTGACCGACACCAGACCCTGTTGCATTCATGGAATATGAAGAAATCTCGCACACCATTTGAGTGTAGGAAATCCACGATCAGTCAACAACACCGATATCTGAAACGATATAAATCTATGCCCATTCAAATGTCCGTAATGACTATAAACTTCTGACACCCAGAACTCTCTGACATCCAGAACTCCCTCATCCCAAAAAATGCCGACCACCTAATTCTCTTTGAACCGAAAACCCTGAATGAACACCTGGACCCCGACAACCTTTACCTCCTTTCAACCCGACACCCTTGACGACTTAATAACGAAATAACAATGATCTCTGAATATCCACAATGACAAAAAACAATTGGACGAACCCGGATATATTTCTTTTGAAACCCTTGTAACTCAGTAACGTCTTCATGATTCAATGACCTTTGGACTGACATTTTTTCCTTCTTCATGTCTTTGATTTCTTGCCGACCTTGATCATGTCGTTAAACTGTCTGTTCTTTCCTTGTATTTTTTTCCTTGTTCTTTGTTTCCCTTGTTCTTTGTTCTTCCGGTTAATCGGGACGATTCCCCTTGTTCCGGGGGTATTGTTACATTTTTCAACTCCGCAACTCCGATTCCGACTCCACTACCCACGATGACGATTCCACTTTACCATACCTTCCTTTTTCATTCCCCTTTACCTTTTGTCTTCTTTTGGACATCCTTGTATTTTCTTGTCCTTGTTCTCTTTTCTTCTAGAACAATCCAGGCCGACCATGGACACATCCCCATGTTACCTTGCTGTACCCGAATAGTCTCCTTGCCGACGGACATCATTGCTATTGTCTTTTCCCTCAACGTAATTGACAATTGCCATTCCCGGATATTTGGTTTCCATATTCGTACCCTGTGCCCACCATTATCCTCCCTGACGATCCGACGACATTCCTCACCTGCATGCGAACTCTGAACAATCCCCGATCACAAGACATTTCACTGTTCTCTCTAATCCGACCATCGCCGGAGCATACTCTTTTGGACTTCGACCACAGACCATACGACTTCCCAAACAGTGAACCAACCCCTATCGTATATTGTTCGCACGACACCGCTTCAATGCAGTACCCGATGACTTGTTCCCACAGCTTGTCACTCATGCCATGACTCGAAACCTGGACCCACATTCATTTATCCTTTTCCATCTTTCATCTTGATACCTCCCACACTCGTTTACAATGATACCCTTTCTTGGACGAATACCGACATCAGGTGGATTGCATTGTTCCACAGACAGGACAAGACATTGCTCCTCGATACGTCATCGACATAGACATCATCATCCGGTACAGCTTATGCTGTTCACATGTCTGACCTCGACTATCCCACCATCCTAGTTGGTTTTCCCTCCATACATTCCTTTGTTTTCCTTTATATCGACCTTTCGCTATGTCCCCGCTACCTCAAGACACTCTCATCACCAATCCTACACTGGACGATACCCATCTTCGACCCGACCGTGCAATGCACTTGCCAGACTGCGCACTTGCCTGTTACAGCAAGTGTAGACCCCGAATAGGCAATTCTGCACATCACATGATCCGATGACAAATCATCCGAGTCATCCGGACCCCCTCTATTCCTCAATGACACCTGGGCCTCCAGTTGGATCGCGAGAACATCGACATGAGGACGCCTCATGTCCGCCTCATGGTGAAAACATGGTGTAGTTGGACATGTTGTAGCTTCATGGTTGTATTTCTATTTACCTCCCCTCAAGACCAGTCACTATATATACTGTTCTTGTTGTTGGTTCAGACTTTTTCTTCTTTTCCTTTCCTTACGTTTAGTCTGGTTCTTGGGGCAGACTCATCTTGTTTTGGGTAACCCCCACGGCTCGCAATGACACTAGACCTTGACCCCCCCTGTTAGCAGTGTTGTCTTAGCTGTAAGCAACAATGAAAGCTGCTGTTCTCCCCTCTGGAAGCCGATCCCCTGTTAAGTTGATTGTTGCCGGAGCCCGCTGCAGAAGCGATCCGTAACAGCAAGATAATGCCGATACTAGTATGGATGAGAATACGGAGCAGAGATTTGAAAGCTGATAGGAATTCGAACCCATGGTAGACCTGTGTTGATCATTACATGAGCTGTATTGGCGGCCGGAGCAATCAAATTTGTCATTATATGACTGGTCAAGCTGGTCAATGGGGGTGTATGCCATTATGTGGCCCACCACAGAGATACAGCCGATGCATGCCACAACATAAGAATCTGAATGAGGGCCTGGGACATTTGAACTGTTTGTGACTTCACAACACACACAGAACGGTGGTGAATATCATTCACAAGAGCAGCAACATTACACAACCTGATGCTGCCTTGTGATACCACCTCCACCCCATACAGTGGCATGTTGCCATGCAGAGTTATGTTGGGAATATCATGGAAGCAATGGACAATGTCACCACTTTGAACTTCTGCCGATGTACTTTGTAGAATTGTCTCAGGGCCAGTCTGCTCAGTGACAACCAGCTTCTGTTGCCAAAAGTTGTCATGCTGGTAGTGAACAAGGTTATGGCCCTCGAGCACCATGAGTTCAAAGTTGCCAGCTCAGAAGGCAACTTCTCTGGTCCAAACTTGCAAATATTTTAATTTCAGCTTTGTCATCCATATTGCCAGCCAGCCCCAAATTGCTCTGTATAATTGAACCAGGGCCTGTTGCCTTTGTGCTAGACTTGCAGTCCATTATCCAAAAATAGTGAGCATTTTGTTGGAAATATTCCACTTAGCTACTACTATATAAGGCAAGGTGCGGTAAATAAAATATTTTTGAGTCCTGAGTCCTGAAGGGTCAGATCTGCAGAAACCTTCAAGGGGGCGTTACAGACCATCTTCCGCGACGACGACCTTTGTCATCAATGGACTTCGGGAATTCGGCGAAAAAAAGGTCAACGCTAGCATCCTCTTATACGTTCATCCGGTTACGCGAAACATCGGAAGGATCATGGAGCCCTTACAGGTGTTACACCTATTTCATTTCCAGCAACCTCTACCCTTCGACTTCACTTCCAAATGGTCAACTTCCCGACCTTGATTATCGTCGTTTTCCTTCTCATCTTCGTCGTCGTCCTCTACGGCGCACTGAGCCCTTCCCTCAACGACCTCCCCCTTCCGCCCGGTCCCCCGCGTCATTGGCTCATTGGGAACAGTATTCCCTCAGAATTGTACCCGTTCTCCTGCCGCCCTCAGCGCATCCCTAATCCACTTTTCTAGCCCATACAGAAAATTCGAACAATGGACACAAGAGTATGGTCCCGTCTTCTCCCTAAGGCAAGGCTCCCATATCCTCGTTGTCATAGGTCGCCACCAGGTCGGTAGCCTTTCTTGCCAAACTCGTCTTAAGTAATGTCCGTGCACAGGCCGCCCTTGACATCATGGAGAAAGAAGGCGCAGCCCTTGTCGACAGACCCCGTAACATCTCCGCTGGCGAGGTTCTCTCGGGCGGTATGCGTGTCTTGCTCACTCGCCACGGTGACAGGTTCAGGAAAATGAGGCGGTCTGTCTTGGCGTCCTTTCCTCTTTCTTTGTTGTCGTGACCCTAAATCATTATTAGCGCCCTCCATTCGCATCTGCAAGTCAAGGCTGTAGAGGGTTATGAGCCAGTACAAGCCCGCGCCGCAAAAACCCTCGTATCCGACATTCTCAACGACCCCTCGCACCATCAAGACCACGCCAAGCGGTGCCGCTTTCTCCCTCCTTTCATCCACATTCACTTTTGCTCACGTACCCTCTGCAGCTTCGCCGCAAGCGTCATAATGACTCTCGCATACGGCAAGACGACACCCACGTCCTATTCCGACCCTGAGGTACAGCAGGTTAACAAGTGTCTCACCACCATGGGGAACATGGTCAAGCCTGGTGCCTATCTCGTCGACACATATCCAATACTGCAGTACGTATCGACATTCCTAGCGTCTCACCGAGGTACATGATGTTGAGAAATATGCCCACTTTTCCTACAGATATGTCCCAGGATACCTGACCCAGGTACGCAAGTGGCATCAGGAGGAGTTATCGCTCTTCAGGGGACAATTGGACGGCGTCCGTGACAGGATGGTGCGTGCTTTCCCATCGTCCTCCCAACCCACTTGCACATGACTTAACTCAACTCCACTCTGCTTCAGGCGAATGGTCATGTCCAGCCATGCTTTGCCAAATACGTCATCGAGCGACAGTCCGAATACGACCTCTCCGGCGACGAGTCGGCGTATCTCGTCGGGTCCATGTTTGGTGCAGGATCAGACACCGTGCGCATAACTATTCCCCCACTCTCTCACTCTTACATACATTACGCAGACGGCGTCCGCCATCAGCATCATCATCCTCGCCGCGGCGTGTTTCCCGGAGGCACAGGCCAAGGTACAGGAAGAGCTTGATATCATCGTTGGCAAGGACCGAGGTACGCTCATTCACTTTAAGATTCCATACCATGTATGTTTCTTATGTTCCATCTAGCGCCAACGTTTGGCGACCAGAGCATGCTACCACAGGTGACTGCTTTCGTACTTGAGTCATACAGGTGGAGACCTGTCAGCGCGGGTGGTGTGTTTCCATCGTCATCACGCTTGGTGAACCACATGAACTTGATTGCCTGATCGCACGCAGGATTTCCCCACCGAGCGATGAAGGACATCATCTGGGTATGTTGGTCACTTTGGTTGTATTCTTTGGATAATAACAACTACATTTTTACAACCAGAAAAACTACAAGATCCCAGAAGGCGCAACTGTCATTGGAAATATCTGGTGGGTACCACGAGCCTTTCGCTATTCCTTACTTTGTTCACACATACCATCAGGTCCATTGGGCGAGACCCTGATATCTACCCGAATCCCGAGCATTTTGACCCACAGCGGTGGCTTGACGAAGACGGGCGCCTGCGGCAGGACATCAGATTCCCGAACTGGGGATTCGGAAGACGGTGAGTCTTGTCCGTTGCCTCTACACACGCTTATTCAACTTGTTTATATTTATAGAGTCTGTCCCGGGCAACATGTAGCAAATCGGTACGCCATGTCTTCAATTCATTGCCAAGTGTCTTGTTCTCACACGGGTTGCCAGGTCGGTGTTCATCAACACGGCGATGCTGCTTTGGGCGTTTGCGATAACACCGGATCAGTCCGCGTCGCCAATTGACGTGCTGGCGTTCACACAATCTGCCAACACGCACCCGCTGCCGTTTTCGGTACATTTTTCGCAGAGGGTCGAAAGATTGTGGGAGGGGCTGAATGTGGATTCAGAGTGATGGACGGTATTGATTGGGACTAGTAACGCCAGTGTTTATATATATATGGACAGGACTAAGGGTATTTTGTCCACTGCATACGTATGTACTATATTACGGTCGAAGTCAACAAAGTTAACAAAAGAGTTTTAGACAGGGTTATTATGCATATATGTAGTCCAAGTCAAGCCATGAGTACTGCTTTCTTCGCTCTCGCGCTATCTTATTGTAATAACAGAAGTCCCATGCCGAGACGTCGTGAACCATCAACGACCTACTACGTGATGTGTCCAATTCAAATTCAAATTTGCGGGGTGATAAAATGTCGGGTATAGAAGTCGGAGCCTTAAACATAGCCGGGGCCGATTGTGCCGAGGTCTCAACCGAGACTGCGGAGCTCAAATTATTTCTGTATCTGGAGGCAATAGGTATCTTCGTGCTTAACGTCATTTATTATCCTGGCTCCCAAAGCTATGCCCAACCTAGCGGCTCAGGGCTATCAACTACAGGTTCCGCATGTATTAGCGAGGGAGGGTTTCTTAAAGTCCCCAGCGTCGACCGTCGAACAAGCCCTTTGTTGATGGCTTTCCTCGCTGTTTTACTGCTCAATGCGTTGGTCATCGTAGCTTTCTTCCTCTATTTCGGTCGAAAAAATAGTAACAAGGACGTTCCTTATCCCCCCGGCCCTCCCCAGGATCCGTTGATTGGCCATACACGTCTAATTCCTGGAGAGAACCAGGCAGAGTTGTTCCACGAATGGGGCAAGAAATACGGTATGTCGTCACCGCACCAATGAATATCGTATTGAACGGTGATTGATTCAAATCCTTGTCTCCCCTCTGATGTGTTTAAAAGGCGATGTCATCTATCTGAATGTTCTTGGCAAACCCATCATAGTGTTGAACAGTGTTCAAGCGGCCCTTGATCTGATGGATAAGAGAAGCTGGAACTACAGTGATAGGCCGAGGTTCACTATGTATGTTGATATGTAAGTCTTTATATCTCAATTCAATTCAATTTTTTTTGTTGCTCACATATGTTTTGTCTTCAGATTGGAGACATTTCCCGCTCTTGCATTCTTGGAGTATGGCAAACGATTCCAGAAGCACCGCAAGCTTTTTAACGTGCTCTCCACTCGAGCTCAATGTCGTGACTTTGAAGGCATTCAGTTATCAGAGGCGCGTTTTCTCCTGAAAAGTCTTCTTATGACCCCGGGGGAATGGGAGTGGCATATTCGACGGTTCGTATGACAATCAACGACAAATCATTAAATCACCAAGCAAGTCATTGACATTTGCCGCACTGACTACAGGTATGGCACTGCTATAATCACCAAAATTGCCTACGGCCATGAAGTCCTTTCAAATGAGGATAGCTACATCAAGATCGCGGAAGGCTATTCAAAAGCATTGGAAAATTCAGGAAGCCCTGGTGCAACACCACCTGACCTCTTCCCCGTTTGTAAGTCTCTTACTCAGATTTAGTAGGATCGACCTCAGCGTCGTTTCGTTACTATGATAGTGAGACATGTGCCACCGTGGTTCCCTGGTGCATGGTGGTCCCGATACGGCCGAGATTGGAAACATGCGGTGAGGAACATGTACGATGTTCCTTTCGAGAAAGTCCGACAAAACCTGGTATATGGTCCTTGCTCATTCTGATGAGCAATACATTTTTTCTCAAACGAACTGTATTTTCAGGCAAACGGAACAGCCCAACCGTCTTTCGTAGGTACCCAGCTCGAAGAACTCGCCCAGGCGAAATCTCACACCGAAGAAGACATTGAGGACATCAAAGGTGCAGGCTTCGCCATGTATGCTGGTAAATCAACTCAATTGTTATCTGAATCTGGCTGTTCATGCTCAAACCTCGTCTGATCTAGGGGGAGCAGAGACGGTCAATTTTTTGTTGCGTGATGAGTCGAGGTGAAATTAAAACTTCTCATTAGACGTGGTCGACCATAAAGATTTTCATGCTTGCCATGACTCTTTACCCCGAGACGCAAAAGAGAGCACAGGAGGAGATAGATTCAGTCATTGGCCATGATCGCCTACCCGATTTCAGTGACCGGGAGTCCATTCCTTACATTGAATGCTTAGTGCAAGAAGTCCTGAGGTATGCATTCCTGCTTTATGCCACTTCTACGTACCCATTAATAATCTCACTAGGTGGCACCCTATTGTTCCCCTTGGTGAGTTCAACTTCATGACAGTGGCCCTCGAGATTTTGATACACCGAACATGGCTAGGTCTCCCCCATCGTTCACTGGAAGATGACACCTACAGAGGCATGTTTATTCCGAAAGGCTCGACGATACTTGCCAATGCTCTGTTTGTGTTGAAGTTATTGGGCCTGACAGAAGGAGCTGACAGTTTGACTCTGGGCACAGGAGCATGACACAAGACGAGACTGTCTACGCCGAGCCACACAAGTTCCTCCCTGAAAGATATCTGCCTAAACCTGTTGGCAATGGCGAGCCTCACCCGAGTGGCCCCTTCGGATTCGGAAGACGGTGAGCCAATATCTGTATCATTAGTATCTTCTCTTCCGGGTCTTGATTTCCCAAACAGCGCTTGCCCGGGACGTTTCCTAGCGGATAACAACATCTGGATAGCCCTTGCAAGTATGTTGGCCACTATCAATATCACGAAGGCGAAAACAGAAGATGGCAAAGAGGTAATCCCCGAACTGGCTTTTACCTCCGGTGCTATCAGGTATGTCCAACTGTCTTCTATGTCGCACTCCCTTGACTTGAGAGGTCTGATACACGGTTCCACAGCCAGCCGAAGGATTTCAAGTGCGTCGTATCTCCTCGTTCGGACAAGGCGGTATCACTGGTCATGCAAGGCGCACCTTGGTGATGTTCGGGTTGCACCGCGAAGCAGCAGCATCATATAAGTACACAAGTCTGTAGAAAATCTTTCTCGCACGATTGGTTCCGTGGATTGGTTGATCTAAACAACAGATACTCTATGACGCGTTATTTGCGGCCGAAGTACCCGAAAACATGAAAGTCATCCGGCAAAAAAGATTAGATGGCGAAAAGTTTGAAAGTTTGTGGATGTTATAAATGCGTCGACGCGGACAAACGAGTGCCTATCCACCATACCACTGCGGGTCAAGTGCAAGCCGAGTTCCAGTCCAAATTTGGGTGCCTGGCACTGCCTGCCAGAATTGCAAACTGCATTGTCCCCGACGCAAACCCTTCTTCGATGAACACGCGCCGAGCTCCCTCCAAGATCTGGCCATCAGCAATTGCTCCGAAAACAGGCAATCCATAAATTAGCTATAGAACGCCTTGATCCTATAGTCTCCTGTTATCAGAGGGACAACATATCGTCGCCCTGTTCCCGCGCATCCATCGGAACACCCGCTCATTTTTGTTGTCAAGTACTCGCCCCCTGTCTGCCTGGAGGTTCCCCGTTGTGAATATGCTCGTTACACTGCGAGAAGTGGGAACATGAAGGCAAAAACACTCAAACGTGCATCGGGTCAATAGCATACGGTACTCGTGTCGGTCTTTTCATGCAACACGAGCTTGGAGTGTTCACAGGCTGTATTATATATATCCTCATCACATTGATGATGACAATGGCCAAGGGAGTCATCGCCTTCAATTGTTGTTGGTTGCTGTGACTTCTGGATGCTGTCACAGTATCGCTATCACTAGGACAGTATTACAGCGCCTTCGTTTCGTTGGATGGGCTTTCAAGCTTCAACTTCAAATGTTTTGAACTACACACTATATGTATTGAGGTTCGGCAAAAGGGGGTGGCGAAGTGGTTTTGGAACTGTTTTGGAACTTCCACTCCAGCGGAAATATCTTACATAGGATAACTCTATCCAGTACTCGACGACTCGAGCAACAAAAAGGTTCCTTCGCAACTTAGGCTTCGAAGCTCGACTGACCTTCCTCGATCTTGAGGTCCTATCATGGATCTCAGTCAGCCTGCTTCTGAGCCCACCATAGATCCTTTCCTTTCGTTGACGAAGCTTCCCCAAGAACTACAAAATGCTATTATGACCTTCACCTTCCTTCTGCAAATGCAGGACGCCTATTCCACGAACGACTTGGAAGAAATGGCGAGACGTGTTTGTAATTATCCACTTCACGAGTGGGAGACAGCACGCTGTTGGGTGGCTGCACTTGTAAGCGCTTCAAAATACTTACGGATTTCTGTTTAACATGTTTTACAATATGTCCAGCTGGATCTCGGTTTGCGCATCCCGGATCCACCTTTTGTTGAACATTTACCTCTACCAAACTATGCCGGATGGACTGTATTCCATGTCGCCGCGAAGTTAGCCGACATTCCACTGATCCGACGCCTTGTCCGTCTTGGCTATGATATTAACGCGGTCGATTCCACCGGAAAGACGGCGGTGTGCACAGTTGCAGGTAGCAAAGCCTATGCCCGTCCAGCATGGAAAAACTTGTTCGTGCTCCGGACCCTTTGTGAAGAAGGTGCCAATGTCAATGCCGGGCACAATGGGGATACTTATATTCTCAATAAAATGCTCCGGGATCCTGAAACATCCAAACCGGACAAATGCGAGATGTACATCAAAAAGCTTAAATTGTTATTGAAGCATGGTGCCTCGCTGAACCACGCCCTGCATGGCATCACAGGTGTCGAGTCAAATGTACCCGAGTTCCTCAATATCCTGCTCCATGCTGGCGCAAACTTGGAGGAATTGCAGGATCGCATGACGCCCCTCACAATGGCTGCTTCAAAGAAAAATTTACGGGCGGTCGAAGCGCTTGTTAGGGCTGGTGCCAGTGTCAATGGTGATGGTGAAAGCCCTTTGTTTGCCGCAATCGAGCCTTATCGCAATCACGATGCCTATGCACCTTCCACTGCAGCGATATTGACATTTCTGTGCAATGCTGGCGCAGATACAACTCGGCTCAATTCTCTCCATGTGGGCATCCTGTCCTTTGCCTTAACTTCATCTGGCTATGCGGACCAATTTGGTGGCTGGGAGACTGTCCCGACTGTTGTTGAATCACTCTGCAAAGGTGGAGCAAATGTTAACTTCCATCAACAGGCCGGTCCTTGGTCTCAAAATGGTGATACTCCCTTGCACATTGCTACTCGAACACGTCCTGGAGTCTCAGATTTTCCTTTTCAAGTAGCCTCCGAATGTGCTGAGATTTTGATCTCGCATGGTGCAGATGTACACTCCCAAAATGATGCGGGACAAACGCCTCTGCACTTGGCTGTGCTGAAACAAAACCTCCTGTATGTGCAAGTCCTATTACGGCATGGTTCGGAGACCGATGTGAAGGATGTCGAAGGCAGGACACCACTCATGCTAGCGCAGAAGATAATTTCCTGGAAGGAGCGGGAAGGAATTTTGGTTGCGCTTCGTGAGGCTGTTTACAGCCGTTTTCCAAATACTTGACACTACACACAGAATTTCAACTGTTTATTAGGAAATTTGGACTTCGTAGAATTTTTACCTATGTCTCAACCAACATGTACCATAGTATTAACTGCTGAATAGTCGCAGAAAGGATTAGTAACCCGTATCACGTGACCCGGAACTCAAACACACCTGTCCAATGAATAATGCTGAAGCACAAAATTACTTAGCGGTCAACAACCACTGCACTACTATATATTCCAATAAAGCTGTATGAATCTCTACTTGACCTCAACGACATCCTTGATTGTTGTGGCTTCTCTCGAAGCACCTGGTTTTGCATTGTCAAACTCTGGAATACTACTGGTGATGTGTTTCCTACAACAAAAGCCTGCCCAGTCAACTCCGCAACCTTGATGTTATGTAAAGTACCTCACAGAGCTTATCGACCAGAATCCAGACTATTTCCTCAATGAGCTTCTAAATCCACTGAAGACTGATCATTTCATTTTCTTTCATTTCATGGCAATCCACAAACAACTTCTCTGTGCTGGCATCAGCTGAAAACAGCTCCAGTGTGTTGCCTTGGGGCACAAAGGAGAATGCCAAGTGCTATTCGCTGAGTGCATTGCTCAATATGAGCCAGAGGAGTTGGGCTTTATTGGTGAGGTTTCAAAGGATGAAAGCACTATTGGATGACAATTTGGTTGATTGAGACAGGAGTGCTGAGCTTGCAAATGCCAAGCTTTTGTTCATGGGTGCTGTACTTCAACTGTACATCACCTTACCCTTGATGGATTTGTGTCAGGTTCTTCAGTGGAGGACTTGCTGACAAAAGTAGCATTTTTAGAATGGATTGAGTTCAGTGTGGTGAGTTTTACCCTGTTTCTTCATCATATATTGATACTGATTCTACTCATTGCAATTGTGTAGCCCATTTGAGTGTCTTGGTTTTCAATAATGCTAAGATCCACCATGGTCCAGAACTCCCCACATGCCTTGACCAATTTGGTGTTCACCTCAAATACATGCCACCATACTCACCAATCTAAATCCAATTGAGGAAGCCTTCTCAAACATCAAACACTTTCTCTGTAACAACAAGGACTACTATGGTGCTTGCACCAGGGATGGAGTTTTGTTTGATATGCTGGAGGTCTTTGATGTCACATCATGCAGGTCAATTGTTGCGGTTCTGTGATGAAGAAATGCATGAGTGCAGTCACAGAACATTGTCTTCGAGTGAGAGACAGGGTGTGATGTGACAACTTCCATGTTGCTCCCATCCTCTCACTACTCCTCAAGCCAAAGGGCTTGTCCTTTCACCCGCCATCCAATCCCTATACTTTGCCAGCTCCCTCTCTCCCTCTGGCTACATCCCCAGTTCTGTCTCTTGTCCAAACAAGTTTGTTCTCCAGACCTATCCATCCTAGAATCCCATCCCTTCCTTGCTGCTCACCTTGGTTCCCCCCTGAGGTCAGGCTCTTTCTTCTTGGGACTGGAAAGCTCATGCTTTCTCCCATTCTCTTCCTGCTTACTCTCTCCCTCCATCTCATTCCCTCTCTTCTTACATATGCAATCTCACTCCTGGCTACTTGCTTGTCTTGCTAATCAAAGATACTGTTATCTCAAGAAAAAGTCACATCACAGACTGCAATTTATAACAATTTGTCATGTCACACAGGTCAATTGTACTGTTATCTCATGAAACACTATCACTAGGACAGTAAGACTGCTGTAGAGGGTTCTCAACCCTCTGAGTCCGTATCACCGATTTATCATGTATCGGAACGAACCCAATGTCCTTAGCAATTCGGACTCAAAACCGATGCTATCTGACGTAACCTGACATACATCCACCACCGTGGCTGTTCTCATACTGAACCCGTTAGACTCTTAAAGCCACAGAATCTCAAACGCTAGGAACAGATCTCATCAGACACGATCCCTGACATTGGACTTACCTCTTTTGCACGTTCTGCCTTCCTTATGGGCATACAGAAGTATTTTACATCTTTTTGTGTGGAAATTCACTTGACCGTCCATTTATCATGTCATTGTCTCCTCACAACCTCTTATTCATATCTCCATTCCATCTTCCTCTTGTATCACTTTGTTGGCCAAGGACTCTTGTCCAAAATTAGATAGACAATTTTATACTATAATAACGGTGCCAAACTGCCATGTCAAAATAACAAAATCCAGTTCCCTTGTTCCTCCCACTCAGAGTCGACCTCATAGTCTAAGTCTTGTCACTCTATGACTCTCCGGCACACTATACTTCTTCTCCACATGTACCGCGACTATCTATCCTCACTGCTCACCACCTGACACCTGACCCGCTGTACCCGACACCGTTGGTATCATCAGCTTACATCAGTTTAGTCAGATTCTCAGTATTTCCTTGTCAACTTTCACTTCTATTTCCTTCTTCACTTTACCGAAGCTAGATACTAACTATTCCACCATCACTTCTACGCTTACACCCTAGGTTAGGATTTCTATTCCATAGCCACCCCAAACTCGACACTACACTGCTAATTATAACAATTTGTCACATCACACAGGTCAATTGTACTCAATTCAAGCACCTCTCAGTTTTTGGTGAGAAAGGACTAAGTGTATGTGGCCTTGCCCTGAAACAGCAGCAAGGCCCAGATTTTGGTATGTATGTAGTACATGAGAAGAAATAAAACTGGTGTGGTGCTAAAAGCTAAAGAGGTCTGGGAATGGTGTCCAGAGACTGGTGTCTAGAGGGGTCTGACTTGGAGATAAGGAGGTAAGTAAAAAAAAGGGGTGAACGTGAGTTTGCCAAGTTGAGGGTGAAGGAAGAAGAGGAGGAATGGAGAGAAGTGGAGGAAGAGCGGAGAAGGTTGGAGGAGGAGGAAAGGAGGAAGAAAGAGGAAAGGAGGAAGAAAGCAGAGGTGGAGGCAAGGAGAAAACAGGAGGAGAGAAAAAAAAGTGAAGGAGGAGAACAGGAGCAAGGCTGTGGCAGAGGAGCCCAGAACAAGCGCAGTGGGAAGCTCAGGACCTATGAGCACAGCAAAGGGAAAAAGGAAAAGAGATGGGTAAGTAAAACAGTTTCATCCAAGTGGACCCAGAGGTGACAAGAGAAGCAGGGCCATGCAGTGCAAGGTGTGCATGGAGCACAGGGAGAACTGCATGTGGCCTGCATGTGGAAAAACAAGGAGTTGCAATGTAGAGGCTCTGGATCATGTGGAACCATTTCCTCTTCATATTCCACTCCATTCCCATCCATTTCCAGTCCAATATCATTGATTCCGCCCAATTCTGGTTCTGTCTAACAATTCTGCTCTGGATTCCGACTCTGGAATTGTCCCTATAAATGATGCAATGTTCCTAATGACCTGGAATTTGTATGTATCCATTTCTATATCATATATCTTTGTTTCCCATCTCCTAGTACATAGTACCAACCTCCTGTCTCACTCTCCACTTCGTCCCCTATCACTTACAGCCTTCACTTGTAGCACATAGTTACTACAGCACAGGATTCCACCAGTAGTATAAAAGTAGTACATTTACACTACAAAACATAGACATATAGATATGGAAGAATACAGGTTATTGTCCCACCTCAGTTCTATTTCTTACCTCCCTTTGTATCATCTATATCACTCTTCAACCTTCTCCCTACACTTCTGCTCTGTTCTGAAACCCTTGGATTTGGGTTGGATTGATTAGACAGCTCAATAGAAACTAAACTCCTCAGATCACTTCTTAGCTGATCACCCCTTTCTGTAGATTCCATTCCGGGTCTATACCGACACTCACCGTCACAGCGAGGCATGTCAAAAAGGGAAGGCGCAGTGCAAGGTAGATGGAGAAGAGAGTTTGGCAAGGAAGAAGAAGAAGAAGGAGGAAGAGGAGGAGTCAGGATTGGAGTACCATGGAGTAGAGCCCACAGTGAAAGGCAACATCAAGACGTCGATGAGGGTGGAGCAGTTGCTCATGCATCTGCTCCAGGTGACCAAGAAAAACATGGCAATGTTGGAGTGGGTTATGGAAGCCTGTGAGGGCATGGGACACCGTGGAGGACATCCACAGAGAAGCTGCCCAATGGGCAGACCATTTGAGGAATGTGGAGTTCCTCAGAGATAACTCCTATGAACTCCAGGAGTTGACTCCAGTGTCCAAGGACTTCGAGCTGGAGGAGGTGGAAACGGAATGGGGGGAAGGAGAGCATTTAGGTGAGGGGGGTAAAACAGTCTGAAATTAACTTTACAAAAAACAAATTGTAGATAGATTAGAGGTTAATAAAGTGGACCGGGTTTAGAAGGATAAGCAGAGTGAAAGTCTGAAACAATGTTGGAGGCATGTCCGAGTTCAGAGGCCAAGATCCAAGAGGTCTCTTCATCAGTGCCCTCGTGGCCTTCCCAATGTACAGGGTATAGCAACCTGCAGGCATGACGATGGTTATCAATTTTAGAGTCTAGGATCTCAGAGATCTCAAACTCCGGTTCTCCGTCAACAATGACTGGAGGGGGCGGAGGTTGGACACAATTGGGAATGGTATTTGGAGTTGCAGGTTCGAGCTGAGAGACATGGTAGACAGGTTGAACAGAGTGGAGAGTGTCTGGGAGACAGAGTATAGGAGTGGGTTCTGGCCTTAGCGATGATCTCGAAAGGGCCTAAGTTCTTCTCAGAGAGCTTTTTTGAAGGTCTAGTAGTCTGGAAATGTTCATATATATATATTTTTTGTGTCCACTAGTGTTGCTGTAGTTCGGTTCCAAACCTAGCCAAACCCAGTTCAAACCCCGAACCGAACCTGGGGTTCAGTCTAAGTTCAGCCAAATGCTGAACTGGACCGCAGGTTCAGTTCAGGGTTTTGAGGCTGGCCGGATTTCCTGAATGGCTCCAAACCGCGTCCAAACCACGAATGTGGATATTTTTAAGGTATTTATTTCATTTGTTTTTCGGATTTCTTTACTTACTTTTTCATTTTTTTTTTTTTTTAAAATCCTAGTTTATTCTCCTTTACGGTACATCGTATGTAGAGATTACTGTGAATTATACTTCTTGTTACAGCAAAGAGTGCGTGAAGGGCTGAGGCAACGTGTGGGCTCGGCAGTGCCGTTCCCGGTGAGAGTATGTCTCCCATAATAATTGAACCTGGGTGTGGTTAGATCGTAAGGTAGGGGGATGAGGGGGGGGTGAAGGCCGGGGGCCAGGGGATGTATGGATCAGGGTGGGGCTGCTGTTTCATTCGTATGCGATGTTGGGGACATCTCCAAATGCTTGCCGGAGTCGTTGTGTGTAATTGATGTAGCGGAAAAGCGGTGGGAGGTGTTTTGGGGTGCACAGCAGCTTTTTCACGTATCCTGCATCGCGCCCCGCCATCCGGCGTAGTCTCTGGCATGCATGATCATGAGCTGGGCAGAACAGGAGGAAGTGGGTGACCGTCTCGTGGTGACGACGACAGCATGGGCAGGTGGGGGTTTCAGCACAGTTGATCTTGTGCAGGTGGTGGTTGAATCCTATGTGGCCCGTGCGCAGCTGTGTGAGGATCGCGAGGTGTTTCTTGGGCAGGGATCGGGTCACTTTCTGATATATGGACTGCGTGAAGCTCGGGTCGATCTCCAGGAGTCGCCGGTACCTTGGGGACTGGTGCCATTCCCTATCCGCTCACTTCTTTAGTTTGCTCAAGAATGTCCTTGCCGCTGCCGCCTTGCTGCACGGTAGAGCGTGCTGTAGTGGGGCAGGGATTCCTGTGGCCGCTGTGCTATTCCCTTGCGCCGCTTTCTTCGCATGGTCATCTGCTACCTCATTGCTGTCGATGCCCTTGTGTCCCGGTGTCCACTTAATCGTAAGGTCCATTCTTTTGTGCTGCCTTGTAACCATGCCTAGCCTCTTGTGGAACAAGTCAAATACGTGGCGTGACGGGCCTGCTTCGAGAGATTTGGCCGCCTGAATCGCTGCTTGTCCGTCCACGAACATCGAGACGTCTCGAACCCTCCTTTCTCCTCTCAGCAGCTCTAGTCCCAATACCATGCCTATCCCTTCCCCTTCATGTACCGTGTGATGCTCCTGTTTCCCTAGCCTGTACCTTCTAACTCTCTTTCTCCTCCATCCTGCTCTCATCAGTACCGCCACCACGCCTATCATCCCATCCAACCCTGATCCGTTGGTGTATATCTTTATATCGTTGTTGTCTTGTTCGTGTGCTTCCTTGGCCTTTTCTCTCGATGGCTGTATCTGTGTTTTTATCTCGGGATCCCATTTCGTGTCATATCTACATGTGGTGATCTTCTCCATCTGCTCTGTTTTTATGTTGTGGTCCCATATTAGGTCGTGTATGGGGGTGGGGTGTCTCTTTACCTGGCGTGCCCGTGCGTTCTTGACAGCTTTACTGAGCGGGTGCGTCGGCGGGAGTGTGGCAAGGCGTAGAGCCACCCGGTGTCGAATCCTATCTACTAGAAAATGAAATGGTACAAGGTCTGCGTGGGCATCTAGGATGTCAGTGGCCGTGGTCAACAATGCGCCGGTGATCATCACTGCCGCCTTGCGTTGTATGCCTGCCAGTTTCCGTGTCATCGCCGTACCCCCTCCACGTCACCTATCCCCTGTTCCTTCTCTCTTCTTCGTCGAGCCCATGAAGACCTCTGCAGCGTACAGCATTCTCGGAACTGCAATGGACAGGTAGAGTCGTCTCATGATCTTCGCTGGTATTCCCCCTGATGTTTTGGAAAGTCTCTGGAACTCCAATAGCCAGTCCTGGCCCTTCTTTAGTGCCGCCGCTCCCTGTTCCTTCCATCAGAGCTCGTGGTTGATGTGCACGCCCAGGAACTTGATTGATGCCTTGGGGTGTATAAGACTTCCGGCAACATTAAGTGGCGGTCCCATCAAAGTGGTTCTTTTTCTTGGGTTGTCTGCGTCCACCCTCCGTCGCCGTGTCAGGTCGATCAGTTGGAATTTGTCGACGCCAAATTCGCAGTTGTGCTCCTTCGCCCACTCCAGAATGCCACCCGGCCTCGCCATTATAGACTCAATCTTCACATGTGTTTCTTCAAAGCTCCGGCCCACCGCGAGTATGTTCGAGTCGTCGAGATATAGTATGCTGTATTCCCTGCTATGTGGGACGGGGATGTCGAGTTGGTCTGAGTTGTAGAACAGGTAGCATGTCGGCGAGAGTGGGCTTCCCTGGTCGAGTCCGTTGTCTACATCAAAGGGGTCTGAAGTGAATTTGTCAAAGGTCAGCGTGGTACGACGTGCGGTGAGCGCTCTCTCCAGCCACTCAGTAATCTCTACTGGCATGCCGCGTTTACGCATATTATGTACCATATGATCGATGGCGGTGCTGGGGAAGGCCCCCTTAACATCTAGTGAGAGGAGCGATACTACATTACCTTTGCGCCATTCATCTTTGATTATCTTGCTCATGAATAGGATTGCGTCGGTCGTGCTGCAGCCGGCTCTCCCTCCGAAATGGTTGTTGGGTAAAATCCTGGTCATCTTGCTCATGACCGTGATGTCTTCGTTGACGCATGAGTTCATCAGCCTTGCATATCCATCCGACAGTACTATTGGCTGCCATGCCCCAGGAATCGTGTAGTCCAGCTTGCCCGGCTTTTTCAGTACGATCGTCTCCGTGACAGCCCAATGCCCTGGGTACGTCCCTAACGTGAAGGTTGCTCTGAATATGGGGCCGAGGAAGAGGACCAGCATGTCTCCGGCATTCTTGAATATTGCGTTCGGTGGGTATTGCGCTTGGTGCCCTTATACGGCTGCATGCGTTGTATGGCTCTGTAAATTTGTGCATCGGTGATGGGTTGGAATTCCCATGCTGGCGGTGGGTATACATGATCTTCGGGGACTGATGAGGTGGCAGGTTTGCTGGGGAAGAAGCACTTGTAAAAGGCTTTGCTCTTGTCAGCGTTGGTTGTCAGCTCGTGTCTCGCGTTCGTTGTGGCGTCCGTGACATGGAGTGTGGGCACCCTCGCCCTCCCTCCGTCCGATGCGGGACCTGTTACCAGTCGGCTCGCCGTCCATTGACTCGATGTGTCAATGCCCTCCAACCATTCCACCCAATGTGCTGCCTTAGCCGCCTGTATGTGTGTTGCGTATCCGTGTTTGGCTTTTCTGTACGTCTCGTGAACAGGGTGCCCCTCCATGTGTCTGTGCCGGTATGATTTGTTGCCAAGGTTGTGGACTTTCTTCCGTTCTGCCCTCAGGTCCTGATTCCACCATCATTTGCTGTAGGGTGTTAGTTTGGTTGTAGGGATGCATTTCGTCACCGTGTTCCAGACTGCTCCTTCCAGCTCTCCTAGCGCCCGGTGGAAAGAGTCGCTCGATGTGAGTTCTGCTGGAGCCGGGAGGGCATCTAGGTTGACCTTGAGCGAATCTCTGAACTCTTTCCAGTCCGCCGTGCGGAAGTTTGGGCGTTGTATTTGCGACCTGGTCGGGGCGGTCAGGTCGAGTGCTGTGACTATCAGGAAGTGGTCAGTTTTGGTGGGTCTGTCACCTGGCCTTGTGTCGCATAGTGCTACGTGGTCAATTATGGTGCTGGAGCAGAATACGTTGTCAACTCGAGTCATGTTGCCTGTCGACATGGATTGCAAGGTTGGTGTGCCTTCTGGTAACGCCATTCTCATGTCGTACTGGGCCAGGAGGTCTAACAGAGGTCCCGCTGCGTCAAGATTGGCGTTAGTGAAGAGATGATTGTTACGTTCTTCATCCCAGAGCGGGTGGTGACGGTTGAAGTCCCCTGCCAGGATGTAGTGAACTGGGGTCTGGGCTGGGGCTCGGGCTGTTGCGCTGCCGAGGTATCGTCGCAGTGTTGATATGTTGTTGTTGTTGTTGCAATCGTTGTACATGTTGACAATTCTGATGATGCCAAAGTCACCTTTTATCTCCGCCGCCGTGATATCCGGTGAGTCGATCAGTATCGGGGACCACGAGTCAGATCGTAGCCGTCTGTTGACTAATATTATTGATCGAGTGTGGTGGGTTGCATGCATGTCATGGTGTCGCGGGGGATATATCACTATGTAGTAAGCGTTGGCTCTCGAAAGCCCCTTGAAATCGAAGTAGGGTTCCTGTATAAGGATGAAATCGTAGTTAGTTTTGATTGAATCTAGCATGTCGTGCTGGGCTATGAGCGATTTGTTAACGTTCTGTTGCCATAAGGTCAGTGGTTTCGGTGAGTTGGGAATGGAGGTGGAGGTCATGCGTAAAGCTCCTCCGTCGAGGGTGAGTGAATGGGGTGTTGTTGTTGTTGGTGTTGGTGATGACGTTGAGGCTGGGACGGACGTGGTGTGATTGCTCGCGGTGCTGCAGGTGTCGTGTCTGGGTGGGTGGATGTCTGTGTCATGATGTGGGTGGGGCCTTCCAGCGGTTCGTCAGCCCACCATCCTCCAGAGGTGGGTGGCGCCGGTCTGTCTGTCCAGTAGGTGTGTAGCGTTTGTTGGGCAGACTGTAGCACGGCCCTTTGGTTGCGTCGGTCATTAGCTGGTGCTGGCGCCGTTCGTTGCTGTCCGGCTACTGTGTAGCCTCTGCTGCGGGGTCCCTGATTATCCCGTCCTTCTCTGCTTTGCTCGTGCCGTTCGTCCATGTGTGGTGCGTTGTTCATGGGCGCATCATTTCTCCATGCCATGTCGAAAGTGTTCCGCGTGGGGTCCATATCTATTCTGCCCCACGTGCTGGGGTCATTGGTGGGGAAAAGTCTGTACTTAGTGTCTGGGTCTCGATCGCGTGCCTGTTGGAGGCGCTCCCTGAAAACCGGGCATTGTCGATCCGCAGCGCCGTGCCCGCATTCTTGACAGTTGGCACATTTCAACCCCCCGGTGCCGCAAAGTTGGTCTGCTGGGTGGTGGAGCCCCGCACAGCGGGCGCATACGTCGTGGATGGATTTGCACTCCTTCGCGATGTGGCCGAATTTCTGGCACTTCATGCGTCTACGTGGATCCATCAGCACTTTCTTCGCCCTGCATTGCTTGCCCTCTATGAAAATGCCATATTCCAGTGCATGGTTCACAGCCTCTCTCGTGCTGAAGCCCATTGTCAAAAATGCAAAGCGCTGTCCCTCTCGACAAAGGTGGGTCGGCTTGATCCAGCGTGCCTGTCATATCCCATGCAGCTCCGCCGGATTCCGACGAACTCCGCTCCGGACTTTTCCGCCGACTTATCTTATCTTATCTTATCTTATCTTCTCGCATACGTTATTGTTCTTCTCTTGTTAATTACTATTCTTCCCCATCTCCGTTTACTCCGACCTCCTTTTCTCTTCCTCCCCTTTGTTTACTTGTCACCGTACATAGCAACCTTTTATCCCTTTTATTTTCTTCCGAACTCCGGTCCTCTTTCCGGAGTTCATATTGTCTTCACGTCTCCAAGGACATGACAATTAGTCTACCAAGTATATAAACTAGAACTACAATGTCCTGTAACTCCGTTCAGAAAATCAACTTGAGTTCCTTATTTCTTACCCACTCTCAAACTTAAGACTTTCCCTTAAGCTCATTAATTATCTTAGTACTTAGTCCGGAACTCCGGACTAACTCCGCTCCGTCCACGTCTTCTCAATACGACTTAAGGAAGTAGTGAACCTACTTCAAGAGTTGACGTCTCCGCTCCTCCGAAGAACTCCGATCCTTCCGGAGTTGCACGCCTCTAACAGTGCCTCATATATCGACATTCTGGAGAGGGAGCTGGCCTGCTCCACCCGTTTGATTGCCGCTTGGTCATTGGGGTCAAAGGAGGTGGGGACGTGCTCGGCTATTACTTGGTACGTTCTCGAGCTCCCTGTCGACGTGCCTCTGAATTGCGCCATAAATGCGTGCATTACGTCCTTGGATCGTAGATAGTTTGCCGCCTGCGTGGAATTGAGCGTGTATATTATCGTTCCGTATTGAGTTCTGCGCGCTCCTGCGAACGCCATGCCGTTGGGTTTGTCTGCCGCCCTCACGCCCATCAGGTCGAGGGCCAGGGTTGCCTTCTCCACCAGCTCTTTCTCAGAGAGGCTTGCCAGCGCATCATCTTGTGCGTCAGGGAGTTTCCGTACCATGATCTGTCTATCCAACGCGTTCCCCTTCGCTATCGGTGCTGCGTGCTCCGGTGGGATTTGTGTGGCGGCTCTCGCAACTGACGTGAAGGTGGGTGTACTGTTGTCACTGGGTCATTCCCGGTTGGATGTCGCTTCTGCCGCCTCGAGCACACTCTTAGTGCGAGTTGTGAGTTCGTTCAAATTAGCGTGGAGGTCATCCAATGCGTTTGTCATTAGGGTTGTCGCCCCCCACAGCGCCTCCTCCTGCTTTCCACTAGCCTGTGTTGCTGCCTCAATCGTTTCGGCTGCCGTGGTCAGCTTGGGGTATATGAGCTCATCTATTTTCTTGCCCATTCTCCCCACCGTCTCGTTGGCCGTCGTGTCCAAGTCTATCTCTTCTAGGATGAACGCTAAGGCCCTGAGGGTGTTGACTGCGGGCCTTGGCAGTTTGGCTATACCTGCTGCTGCCTGTAGCAAGACATATGCTAGTCTCTGCGTGGTGACCTTCTCCCCTTGTGTGATGTACGCGTCTCGTATCAGGGCCGCCCTGGCATCTTTCATGTTGAACACGTCAGTAAGGACACCTGTGGCATCAGCCAGCTCATCCCTAGTTAGTCTGGTCGCATTTTTGTCTAGATTACCTCCCGGAGTCCGGTTTCTCGAAGTCATAGCTTATGACGTGTTTTAAAGGTCTATCAGATAGGGACTCAACTATCGTAGTGCTCGTTTTATTGTATATGGGAGGTGTGGAGCCGCCGCTCAGGTTGCCTTTGTTGGGGTCCTGGTTGGGGTGCCATGCGGTGTGTTGCCAAGAGAGTTCCCACTTTTTCATGTTAAATGGTATCATGTGACCATTACAGGTTTCTTCACCAACACCGCAACAACGCAAGGCCAATGAACACAGGTAAGTCTCGTGAAGTATCTTAACTTTACTAATATTATCTGTTACAGGAAACTTGACCGCGACCACATTGCAAGCACACAACATGGATCCCAACGCCAACGCAATGCCAATGGATGCGGGATGGCCACAACACCACCACCACCAGTGACGCGGTCTGAAACCCAGACTGAGGTGGGCTCACCCCGTCCATTCTCCTCATGAATGGCAGGCACGTATCAATAGATATGGCGCTGCACTTCGCAAGGTAGGTGGGTGCTCGGGAGCCCTCCGGTGTCCCCAAGGGATGTGGAGGGATGGGGGTCTTGTCCCGTGGTCCCTGCGTGGCATTTCCGGCACTGCTGCTGCCAACCGTTGTCCTCATCAGGGTGGTGGTATGGTTGTGGTGGTGTTGCTGCCACGGCTGCTGCTGCTGCTGCTGCTGCTGTTGCCGTTGTAGAGGGTCGACGTCCCTCTGAGTCCGTATCATCGATATATCACAAATCCGGACCAACCCGTTGCTGCCATTCGACTTGCATTCGAACCCGACGTAACCCGACGTGACGTGACGTGACGTGACCGACGCAACCCGACGCATGCCGCTTTGTGACGGCCGCTTTTGGGCTAAATCCGGCAGCCTCAAACGCCTCGGAGTTCCAATTCCAGGAGATGGATCTCTTTGGACTCAATCCCCAACTTCGGATTTACTTTATTTATGCATCCCCTCGTCCTTTCGGAGATATGTAGGACTTTCTAGATCTTTTCCGTGCATATTCGTTTTCCCCTCCATTTCCTGTCTTCGTTGCTTTGCAACCCCCCTTTCCACATCCCCATTCCAACCTTTCTTTGTAGCTTACCATCGGCCGAAGTAGACATGTCCGAAAGTAGATTACTGTTTCCTGTACTATAAAAACGGTCCCCGACGACCATACAAAAAAAAATACCATTAGTCCCCGTTTCCCTCATAGTCAGAATCATTTTTAATCACTTCAAATGCTCGTCCTCGTAGACCCTTAGATTATTATAGTTCATTTCATCGTCTTTATCATTGTTCTCGTATTTGTTCATCATTTCCGACCCGACCCGCCATACCCGACATCGTTGGCATCGTCGGGTTCTTCATTATTTGTCTGTTTTTACTCCGTTCATCACCGGATTCATCATTATTAGTCCAGTTTTACGTGGCAGCTTTACTTTTACTAACATTCCCTTCCTTTTACTACTATTCCTGACACTGACTTATCCAGTCACTTCTACGCTGACACCCTTTGGTTAGGATCATCTTTCTTTATTGTTCCGAAGCCACCAAGAACCCGCATCTACACCGTTGCTGCTACTGCCACTGCTGCTGTTGTCGCCATTGCCACTGCTGCTGCTGCTGCTGGCATTGCTGCCGCTGCTGCTGTCCATTGCCATCGTCGTTGCCTTGCCGCCGCTGGTGGTGGTGGTGTTGCAGCTGTCCCATGTCCATTGGCATTGGATGGCTTGGTTCAGCAGCTGCTGCTGCTGCTGCCAGCACTGCTGCTGTTGTCCTCTTCAGGTGGTGGTATGGTCGCAGTGGTGTTGCTGCCACGGCTGCTGCTGCCGGCATTGCTGCTGTTGCCGGCATTGCTGCTGCTGTTGCAGGTGCTTCTGCTGCTGCTGGCGCTGCTGATTGCCATTGCTGTCGTTGTTGTTGCTGTTGCCGTTGCCATCGTCGTCGTTGACGTTGCCGTTGCCATCATTGTTGTTGACGTTGACTAGGGTTGACCACGGGTTTGGGTCAACCCGCGGTATTACCAAAACAGGTTGTGCAGGTACGGGTAGGGTGTTTGGTTTCATCACCCGTGACCATACCGTCACCCGTACCCGCGGTGTCGCGGTTTTCATGGGTATGTCAACACACGACAACGACTACAACAACGACTACAACAACGACCATGACGACTACAACAACGACCATGACGACAACAACAATGACCGTGACGACAACAACAATGACCGTGACGACAACAACAATGACCGTGACGACAACAACAATGACCGTGACGACAACAACAATGACAACTATGAACACAAAACAAACAGCAACAACGACAACTACAATGACAACTACAACGACAATGACCACGATGAGTTTATGCATGGCTGGGAAAACAGCCAGTGAGGTGGTGCGCCCACCCTCTGGCTGTCAGGTATGTCAATTATCATCATCTCATTAAACTGACTTGTGCTAATGCTTGCTACTTTATTATTTTTATTTAGTTTCATTGCTAAACGGCGGCGGCACGACGTGGCGATGACAGCGACACGACATGACAATGACGACGCTGTTAACACGACGATACGACGACCCAACACCAACGTCGTCGACGTCGGCTCTGGCCCAGTGGCCAAGCCATTCCAGTGACGACGGTGGAAGTTGGCAGGTGCGTCGAGAGGCCGAGGGTGGCAGAGCCGTCGCAAAACAAACCAGCCACATCAATTGACATGTGCTGGGTGTTTGCGACGACTTTGGGCACACCCTGGCTCCAAAAAAACCGGGGGACCATGGGTTTGGACAGACGGGTACGGGTAACCGGGGCACCGAGGGTCAGAACGGACGGTACGGGTTGTACCCGTTATGGGTGTGGGTTCAGCGGGTATGGGTGTGGTGTTGGCCATGCCAACCCATCACGAACC
>OY744463.1:6511958-6681916 GCA_963556145.1 Hygrocybe punicea
CCGAACTGAACTTTGGCAACACTAGTGTCCACATTATAGTCTCTTAGGGAGTACCCTATGTTGGACTTAACATGTGAGGCAGTAGCAGTAATCTAACTGAAAATGGGACCCTGTCCTAGTCTTGTCCCTCCAGCTGCAGATGCCCCATTGATGGGCATACACCCCCAAATGGTCTGTCACATCCTGTGGCATTTTATGTGCCAGCTTATGTCTAATGAGGAAGCTGCCTCTCCCAACTGTCGTGTAGTGTAGCGTATTTGAGGTTGGGTGCTAACAAGTGCTCAGCCGAGGGTCAGCTTGCACGAGAGAGGCACAGAACAAGTGCGAAGATACTATAATTTAGAAGACATCAGAGTGTCGGGGGTTTTGTACTCTTTCTGGTTATGATGTTGATAAGCGCCAGGGCTTCTGATTTAGAGCAGAGGAGTAGAGGGGAGGGAAGGGGCGTGGGGCAGATAAAAGAGAAGAAAAGAGGTGGGGGGTAGTGGTTTTTGTTATTGCTGGAATCGACCTGTTTCTTTAGTAGACTCCAAGAATTTTATGGCCCCTGGCACCGTGACCAGGAAAAATCGCATTGACATAGCATCTCACCCGAGTGCTGCCCTGAGTTTACTCTGTGTGTTGTTGTACACCCTGCATTCAAATATGAAGTGGTGTATTGACTCAATATCTTCTCCACATTCCATGCAGGCATCTGAATCAGCCTTGCATATCCTGTATAAATACTGGTTAAGCGAAACATGCCCTGTATGAAATTGTGTTAGCAGACAAAGTTGAGATCTGTTTAATTTATCTTGTAGTTTCCGAAATTCCTTCATCCCCAGGCTAGGGTTGATCCTGCTCAACTTGCCATGTCTCGGGGATTTCCTCCAGATTTCCTCCCATCTTTTGGATAGCAATTTTTTGTAGTGACCTTTGATTGCCAATGCATTGGGTGGGAGAGTGTGTGTCTGCAGATATTTGGGTAAGTTCAATTTCCTGCTACTTTTACCCTTTGCTGCTTTCTTCGCCTCCCTGTCCACCCTTTCATTGCCCTCCACCTCACTATGTGCCAAAATCCAGTTGATTTTGAGGTGCATGCATTGTCCTCCTAGTGATGCCGAAGTTCGGTTTGGAACCGATCCGAACATGTATGGGTAGTCTACTTTCGGTCATGTCTATTTTGGCCAATGGTAAACTACAAAGAAAAGTTGGAATGGGGATGAGAAGAGGGGGGTTGCGATGTGATGAAGACAGGAAAATGGAGGGGAAAATGATTGTCCAAGAAAAATCATACATATCTCCGTAAGGATGAGGGGATACATATATAGGGCAAGTCCGAAGTCAGGAATTGAGTCTGATGAGATCCATCTCCTAGAATTGGGACTCTGGGGCTTATGAGCCTAAGGGATTTGGCCCAAAAGTGGCTGTGACAAAGCGGCATACATCGGGTCACATTGGGTCATGTCATGTCACATCACATCGGGTTGGAATGCGAGTTGTTTGGAGGTGTTGGGTTCGTCCGGATTTGTGAGATATTGACAATATGGACCCAGGGGGACATTGAGCCTCTACACTGTCAGTATAGATCTTGATGTTTGAGTGGTCTCCATCGCAGTGCCTTATAGAGTTGTCTCTGGTGGGGTCAACATTAATGTTGAAGGGGGTGGACTCATTCTCGCATGTGGCCCTTGCCACGATTGGTTCTATTTCATCTGGCTTTATCTTGTATATGTGAGTGAGGACATGTAAGGGTGATCTGTGTCTCACCATGAAGTGTCGTGCACAAGTCCTGATTGGCTTGTGTAAGGGATGTGTGGCTTGAAGTGTCGCCATTCTCACGACAGTGTGATGACAGATTCTATGTAGGGTTAGCTCCATCAGTAGTAGTCCTGTGTGCAGTAGCACTAGGGGTTGGTGGGTGCAGTTCTTATTGCTCCTGAAATGGGCACCACTGCCAATCTCTGTATCCTCTCCAGGCCCCTAGTCAGTCCCACCAATCCTATCTTCTTATTCAAGCCCTCAACTGCATAAATTGGGGTGTACCAAATGTTGGCTGCATAGGACATTTTCGGGATTGCTACTGCATTGTAGAGTCACTTCAGCAGCTTTGCGGATAGGCCTCCAGTTGTTCTAGAGATTCTGCAGAGCATCAGTGTCCATTTTGTAGCATTTGCTATCACCTTCTTGTGATGTTCCTTCCAGTGTAATTCCTGATTGAAGAGTATGCCTAGAAAATGGTGGAAGGCCATTGGTACAATCACTGTGCCTTGCAGGTCTAAGCTAGGCTGAGTTATGTCCTTTTTCTGTCGGTCGACGCGAAACCTTTCTCTTGTTTGCATATAAAGTCGTGCATTAGTGCGCGCTCAGCTGGCCATGAGAAATTGATCAGTGCAAATTTGCTAAGCTCAAATCTTGAATTGTGTTCTTTGGCCCCCCCTTCCCTTGTCATCATGTCCTTGATTTGCTTGTGCACATCCTCAAAGTTTTGTGCTTCTGCGTAAAGAGCTGTGTCATCCACATATGTGAGCATGAGTTCTGATTTGCATCTGGGCACCTCTATTACAGCCGTTTGCAGCAAGCTTGACACTAACTCAAATTTTTTGAAGTTTAGAAAAATAAAAGTAATTCAGCTATATCTCATGAAGTACTGCATGGATTGAGATGGTTATAGAGGGAAAATTGTACTATTTCTAAAGGGCTATCTACTCCTGTAATTATATTGGGACAATGTTTAGTGTATGGTGAGTTGTGGATGAAATAGCAGGTAAACCAGTATTTTTTGACATCCAAAATGATATTGTCAAATTATGGCATCAAATGAGTGGCTATAAATGAGATTGTAGGGAGGAAATTGTTCAGTTTTGTAAGGGCTAGAAGCTCATATACCGTATCTTTCTTCATCTTTGTCATTTGAGCCTATCATCATGATTCTTGTAGGGTTTCAAGCCTTATGCAGACAAACATAGTATAGATGTAATATTTGGCTCAAAGGACAAAAATAAAGCAAATCATGGTATACGTACTTCTAGCCCTTAAAAAACTGAAGAATTTCCTTCCTACAATCTTGTTCAGAGGAGCTCATTTGATGCCATAATTTGACAATATCATTTTGGATGTCAAAAAATACTGGTTTACCTGCTATTTCATCCACAACTCACCATACACTAAACATTGTCCCAATATAATTACAGGAGTAGATAGCCCTTTAGAAATAGTACAATTTTCCCTCTATAACCATCTCAATCCATGCAGTACTTCATGAGATATAGCTGAATTACTTTTATTTTTCTAAACTTCAGAAAATTTGAGTTAGTGTCAAGCTTGCTGCAAACGGCTGTAAGTCAGCATTATAGAAGAGGTAGATTATCATGGATACTGGATTGCCCTGCCCTATACCATTGTTCAGCTCAATCAATTCTAATAAAAAGTCGTTGAATCTCTATCCTCTCTGTGAGGAGTACCAGTGCCTCTGGTATCCTTCTCTTCTTCATGTTGTGCAGCAGCCGAGCTGGGACAGTGTTTGGAAAGGCTCCCTCTATGTCCAGAAAGAGAACGGTGGCGACTCTTTTGTTTTGCAATGCGTGTTTTATTTTGTTTACAAGAAGCTGCATGGAGTCCATGGTTGTGCGTCCAGGTCTGGGCAGGTAGAAGCTGGTGTTTCTCTGTGAGTTGCGATATATTATACACCAGAATTGCGGAAAGTATCTTTGGAATGGTATTGAGTCGTACAACTGGACACCATGCCTTTGGTATATCATATCTTGGCCAGTCCAGTTTTGGAAGAACTACTGTGATAGATTCTCGCCAAGGGGGGTGATAAGTTTTGAGGCTGATCATGGCATTGAAGATTCTGTGGATGTGATCCAGTAAAAGGTCAGCACATTCTTTAAGAATTATATTGGGGATACCATCAGGCCCTGGGGCCTTGTATGGTTTCAGCTTTTCAACTTGAATGCACTGGTGTATCTGTTCCTTTGTGATCTCGCTGTTGAAGGGTACTGGTTCAGGGTAGATAAAATCATCTGGCACTGAGGATTCCTGGGGCAGGGGCGGAAAGAAAGTTTCTGAGAGTAGCTGGCTTTTAAGTTGATTAGTGTCTGCAAATTGAGCTTCCCTTCTGGTGCCTTTAATGAGTGTTGGAATTCTTGCCATGCTACCATCTCCCCCTGGGTTTGAGATGTATTTGTTGATGGTCCAGAGCTTGCTCTCATTTGCCTCCTCCAGGAAGTTCTTCCAATGCTTCTCCTTGGCCTTGAGGATTTCTTGGCTTAGTCTGTTTCTGGCGTCTCTCATTGCTGCGTGTGAGGCTCGATATTTATACAACTGTGAACTCAGCTCTTTTTTGTTTTGGCATGGAGTGTCGAGGTTGGGGTTCCACCATCTCTTCCAGTGTGGGCAAGGCTTGGAGAGTGGGACTTCATCTTCTATTGTTTTCAGTAGTACCTTAGTTAGGTTAGTCACTGCCTGTTGGAAAGAACCTTTGTTAGTGATTTGAAGGGGTATGGGTATGGCAACCAGGTTAGTGGCGAGCCATTCTCTGAGTGCATCCTTTCTGATTTCTTGGAAGTTTCTCAAGGGCTCCAGCAGTATCTTGATTGTTTCTACCCTGAATATGGTTTTAATGGATATGTGATCCATCCCTGTTGGTTGTTCATCCAGGGCCATGTCACACATACATAGTGAGAAATTCCCTGAGATCTGTTGAGCAGAATACATTGTCCATTTGTGTCCAGTTCTTGGTGTTCATAGCTTCTAGCATCAGGATATCCTTTGGCAGTATCATCTCCATGTCTAGATCAGCTGTCATTTCAATTAGCCTCTCTGCCTCTTCGATGGCCCTATTTGTGAAAAGGTGCATGTTGTGCTCTTTGTCCCATATGGGGTGATGCCTGTTGAAATCCCTGCCCCATATTAAATAGCGTCTGGCAATGCTCCCCTCCAAAGTGAGCTTCCTGGATGTCCTTCCTGCAATGTCCATTGCATTGGAGTTGTGGCAGTCATTGTATATGTTGAGTATAGATATCTGCCCACAGGGACCACTGAGTTGCATAGTGACCACATCATTTGAACCTGGAACACTTAGCTGTTTCCATGCATTCTTATCCAGTCTGTTGTTTACCAGAATTATGGCCCTAACAGCCTGTTGTTGTGTGCTTTTGGAGGTTGGGTATAGTACCTGCCATTTGTGCATTGCTTTTGTGTTGCTGTGCAAGTCTATATAGGGTTCCTGCAGCAATATGACATCTCATCCTGTTGTTGTGTTGGCATTGATGAGCTCCCACTGCACAGCAGGAGATTTGTTTAGGTTTATCTGTAAAATTTTCAGTCTCAAACTTGTGTGTGTCGGGTTATATGTCATAGGTCCTGGTGTTGTGATTGTGGTACTGTCTCTTCCTTTCCTCGTAAAAATGGTGGTGGCAGTGGGTTGTTGTCAAACCAGCTCCTGGGTCAATCCTGCAAGGGGCCAGCTTCCGGTTCTAACTGATTGTTCATTTGTGTAGGCTGTCCGAGTGGCATTCTGTTGGAAGAGGACGCCACATTGATACCTCTGGATCCCCCAAATCCTAGTGTAGTTTGCCATAGACCCAATGCAGTACAGTTGTTTGATGGTTTGTGGAAGCTTCTTGGGTCTCTGCTGAGGGGCCTCAGACCACCCCTCATGTAGCCTGAGGTGGACAGGTGGGGGGTGTCGAAATTGGTGGGGATTTGTGTCAGGTTTGGTGTATTGCTGCTGTTGGTGTTGTATACCTCCCTGGATTACATCCATAGTTCATTTGTTGGGAAGTACAGGAGTGTGTTGTCACTTATCTGATCATTTGATTCTTCACATTTTTTCTGGAATGTGGGGCATGCTCTGTCCCAGCTGGCATGTCCACCTTGCCAGCATGGCATGCAGAATTTTGGGCCTTCCTGTGTGCAGTCAGCTGTGTGATGATCTTTGGTGCACGTACCGCATATGTCCTTCTCAGCCTTGCATCTAGCTGCATGGTGATCCCATCCTTGACATTTCATGCATCTTGTGGGTTCCCTTTACATTTGGCAACATCAATACATTTGTGACAGATATGTATACCTTGCAATATAGCTGTGTTTGCTGCCTCCGGGGTCATGAATGAGAGTATGATGTGGCCACAGCTTTGATTTGGGGAGCATCTCCCTTGAGGTTTTACCCATTGTGCCTTAGTTGTGGTGTTCTCTGGGAGCCCATTCACATCTTCAATCTCCCAGAGGTCCCTTGGCTCATCCATGCAAAATGAGAGCAGTACAAAGTGAGCAATTGTTGTGTAAGCTCTATGCTTGAGCTCTGCATTCCTGCAGAAAAGGGGCAGGAATTTCTTGCTGTTCACCTTGTTTGAGATCCAGCTTGCCATTTTGTCTGAGTTAGCTTCCAGGAGCACTCCTCCACTCTTCAGTTTTGTTACTCCCAATATCTTGGTTTCTGGTGCGGCTAGGCAAATGCATGGATTTGGTGGATCAGTGTGGATCATGGATACGGATCGCCTCAGATACAGGTATGGATACCATTTTTGGTATCTGCCAACCCATGTACCCATATCCAGTGATCCGTGGTCCCTATTTGGGCAGTGTCACAGTACCCGCATCACACATCAACATCACCAATGACATCGACCACAACCACAACCATGCCGCTGACAGACCAGAAGAGAGGGAAAAGGGCCAGGACTGTGGTGCTTCCACATCCTGGCCTTCAGGTGCATAGTTAATTCCTTTGTGGTTTTTCATAATAGGCTGATTTAGGCACTTTCACAGCCAACCTCAATGTTTCCAACCAAGAAAACACATTGCGGCCAATGCCTACAAGGACGATCATGTTGACGGGAACACATACGATGAATACGACATGTAGGACAACCACCTCGCTACACATACAACAGAATGACGTTGCCGACCTCCCTCCTGTCAGCCCTCAAGCCACCACACCTCGTGAATCCATGCTGATGCATCGTCTGACGTGTCAACATTGTTTGCGAGGTACCTGGTACCAAGACGGATGAGGGGAGCGTGGGCTACACCCACGCTCCCATTTCCATGGCTCATGGCTCATCCATGTCCATGACCACCTCGCAAACACACACATCTGCGACCACCTTGTGAACACGCATGTCCACATCAATTGACCCATGCACAGGGTTCGCGAGGTGTCTGGCATGGAAACCATGGGCACCCGCCATCAACAGGTGTGGTTACCATGGGTATGGGCCTGTTTTACCTCATGCAAGCATGCCACAATGTCAATTGACGTTGGCACGGCAAATGCGAGGTAAATGCCCACCAATCCGTCTGTATCCATGATGAAATCCGTATCCATATCCATATCTGTATCTGTGGCCCAGGTACAAATATTGACGGATATGGATATGGATAGCCTCAGATGTATCCACGGATTATCCATGCAATAGCCTAGGTGCAGCTTGGATCTCTCTCAAAGTAGCGTTAGCTTTCTCCACAATTTCAGTGAGGCTCATCTTTAACAGTTCTCCCCCTCCCTCTACATGTTTGTCCATATCAATAAGGATCTGTCTTGCTTTTATTGCTTCTCTTGCCTTGGCCTAAGGGTTGAGGCAAGAGGCCATGTCCATGTGTGGCAGCTGTTTGTTTAGCGCTTCTTTGTAAGAGCTAGCTGTAGTTTCTAGTTTGTTAGATGTGTCCGAGATTTTACCTGCAGCTGCAGCTATATATTCTTCATGTTCACAGCTGCTTTGCCTAAGTCTTCTGTGGCTTTCTGGACTATGTCTTGAATGTTCGATTCCATTGATTTTATTATATGTTTCATGAGGTCTTCGAGTGTTGGTTTGAGCGTGACTTCTAGATAGGCTCCAATATTGTCTATCTGTCGTGTGAGTTTTTCCAAATGTCCTTGAAGTCCCCATTCTAGCTCTAGCTCCCTTGCATGCTTGTCTATTAGTAGAACTAAAGTGCAGATAAGATTGGCCAGTTTCTTGTGTTCAGTAATTTTGGTATCTTCTGTGGCTTGTCTGAGTAGCTCCAATAGAGTTGTTAGTGACAGCTCCGAATCTGATTATATTACCTGTATATCCACTAAGTAGGCTCTGGCTTGATCTACGTTGGCCAGTTCCTGATTTGCATCAGCCAATTCGCCTTTTGAGTTTGTCATTTTCTTGTTGCTCTGTCTTCCTTGAGCATTTTCCCTGGGCAGCGTTGTTTGCCGGAGAGTGCTCATTGCTCTTGTACTTACCCTGCCAGTATCACTGCTTGTTATCCCCTCCATGTCCCCAGAAGTAGTTAGGAACAGAATTGTAATGGGAATTAGGCCTAAAGACATCTAAGATGAGACTCTTATTTTGGGGTTCCAGTAGGGGTCCCACCACATAAGAAGTCAAGAAATGTCCATGTTCAGCTTTGATGTAGATGAATTCCAATACCTTGAAATCGGGTGCTGGAGTGCACTTTAAGTCCACATAATGCTGGTAATGTCGTTGGGCCTCAGAGATGGTTTGTCAGAGTTGCTGGTGTAACTCATTGAGGTCCACAGCAAACTTTCGTGCATGAGCGGAGGAAAGATCACACTCCGGATGAACAGAAAGGTTTGGGTGATAACCCTTATTAGTGAAGAAGGGCGAAACTCTGGTGGTGGCATTCAGAGTGTTGTTGTAGGCAAACTCCATGAAAGGAAGGAGTGAAGACCAGTTATCTTGCTGGTAATTGCAATAAATGCAGAGGTATTGCTTGTGAGTTTGATTAACGCATTCAGTTTGGCCGTCACCTTCAGGGTGATAACTGGAGGTAAAATGGAGTCTCATGTCGAGAGCCTTTCTGAGAGACTGAAAGAAATGGGAGACAAACTCCATGCCGCTATCAGAAGTGACATGACCAGAAAAAATGTGTTTAGAAAAAATGTGAATAAGAAAAAGGTGGGCGAGCTGAGGAGAGGTAATTGTATCATAGGTTGGAATGAAGATCCCTTGCTTGGTTAGGTGGTCTACTACAACCAAAATGGCTGTAAATCCTTCAGAGTCTGGAAGTTGTTCAATGAAGTCCATGGAGATCGAGTTCCAGGGCTTCTCTGGAATCAGAAGTTGTTTGAGCAATCAATAAGGATGATGTCATGGGGTCTTGGATCTTGCACAGGTTGTACAGGATTTGCAGTAGTTGCAGATGAAGGTTCAGAGTCCAGGCCACATGTATTCCTGCCAGATAATTTCCATAGTCTTGTTCTGTCCAAAATGTCCTACAGTAAGATGATCTAGTGTTGCCGAAGTTCAGTTCAGTCCAGTTCTGAGCCTTTTTGGCGGAACCGCGAACTGAACTTCAGGCCCAGTTTGGCACATGGCCAAACCTGGACCTGGACGGCATTGAACCGTCTCGCCGCGTTCGGTCTGGGTTCAGACCGCGTCTGAACCCAGACCAAGGTTGGCTCACCCCGTGAGCTCCGTTCTCCTCGCGAATGGCAGGCACGTATCAATTGATATGGTGCTACACTTCGCGAGGTAGTTGGGCTGCGGGGGAGCCGTCCGGTGCTGCTGCTGCTGCTGCTGCCGTCGTGTTGCTGCTGTTGCTGCGGCCGTTGGCATTGTTGTTGCTGCTGCTGCTGCCACTGCCGTTGCTGCTGTTGCTGCTGTTGCTGTTGCTGCTGTTGCTGCTGCTGCCATTGCCGTGGCGTTGCTGCTGTTGCCGCTGTTGTCGCTGTTGCCACTGTTGCTGCTGCTGCCGTCACTGCTGCCGTTGTTGCTGCCGCTGCAGGTGCTGCTCCTGCTGCCGTCGCCGTTGCTGCTGCCACTGCTGCCGCTGCTGTCATGGCCGTTGCTGCTGCTGCTGCCATTGCCATTGCCGTTGCTGCTGCTGCTGCTGCTGCTGGCCGTCGTGGTTGTCGTTGCCGTTGTTGTTGCCGCCGCTGGTGGTAATGGTGGTGGTGGTGGTGTTGCAGCTGTCGCACATCCATTGCTGCCAGCGCTGCTGCTTCTGTTGCTGCTGCCGTTGCTGCCAGTGCTGCTGCTGCTGCTTCTGCTGTTGCTGCTGCTGCTGGCCATTGCCATCGTCGTTGCCTGGTTTCCATAGCCGTTCCCATTTCTGTTGCCGCCGCTGGTGGTGGTGGTGGTGGTGTTGCAGCTGTCGCGCGTCCGTTGGCATTGGGTTGGCGTTGGCATCCATCTTGTGCCAAGATGGGGGTGGCCGCGACATGGTCGCGGTCGAGTTCCCTGTCGCAAATGACATTAGTAAAGTTAAGAAAAGCTTGAAACTGACCTTCGCGTTGAGTGTTGATGTTGTGTTGCGTGAAAGCTACACGGTCACGGCCGGTCACATGATACCATTTAACACGAAATAGTAAGTCAAGAAATACGAAAAACAAATGAAATAAATACCGTAAAAATAGCTGCGTTCGCGGTTTGGACGCGGTTTGGAGCCGTTCCGGAAATCTGGCGGGCCTTGAAACCCGGAACTGAACCCACGGTCTGGTTCAGCACTTGGCTGAACTTAGACTGAACCTCGGGTTCGGTTCGGGGTTTGAACCGGGTTCAGCTAGGTTCGGAACTGAACTACGGCAACACTAAGATGATCATGTTTGGAGCATAAGATCTGAAGTATTAGGTCATTGACATCGGGGACATAGATACAATTATTGAGGCATAAAAGGCCTAAATCATTGATAGACCAGCGAGGATCTGCGTTGGAGGTGATACAAGAAATGTGTCTGGAGGCAGGAGAAGCCTGGAGATGATATCGGAGTGGAAGGATTCGACGTCCATGGTGACTCTGGTGCCAAGGACAATGTCTTCAAGGGAAGTAGCTCTGAGGGATGAAGCCAATTGTTCTGGTCCAAAAACAGGGCGGAAATTGTGTGGATTGGCTGTGGCATAGTCACTATCTCCCCCTTTTGGGTAGATGTCCCAGTGTCAAGTAAGGGTATCAGGCTTAGTTCCAAGCTTGCCTGGATGGAACCAGATAACAAAATTAAAGCAGGAAAGGAACTCCAACCAGCGAGCTTAATGGCGAGTAAGCAGGCGGATGGTGGAAAAGTACTCCAAGTTCTTGTGATTGGTGATAACATCAATCAGAGTAGCAGTACCTTCCAAGTAATGCTGCCAGGCAGTGAAAGCATCAAAGATGGCAAGGAGTTCCTTGTCATGGGTATTGTAGTTCAACTCCAAGTCCAAAAGGATATGAGACTGGAATGCAACTGGGTGAATCTCACTGTCAGGATGTCAAACAGAGAGAATGGAGGCAATGGCATAATTGGAGGCATCGGTCTCTACCAGAGTGTCAAACTCCAGGGACCAATGGGAAAGGACCAGAGCTGAAAGGAAAGTGATTTCAGCTTGTTGAGAGCAGAACAACAATTATCATCAAAATTCCACTGTAATCCCTTGTGAGTGAGGCGAGTAAGCAGAATAGTGACAGAAGAATAGTGCAGAATGAAATGCCAGTAAAAATTAGTGAATCTGAGAAAGGACTGATCTTCTGGGGCTCAGGCCAATCCTGGATAGTTTGGACCTTGGCAGGGTCCATAGAAAGACCTTGGGGAGAAAGAATGTAACCCAGGTATTCCACCATGTCGACACTGAAAGAACACTTCTTGGCATTGGCATACAGACCATGTTTCCAGAGCCAGTGGAGAACTTCGCAGACATGCTCTGTTGTAGAGGGTTGACCTCCCCCTGAGTCTGTATTGTCAATATCTCACAAATCTGGATGAACCCAACACCTCCAAACGACTTGCATTCCAACCTGATGTAACCCGATGTGATGTGACACGATGTGACCCGACATGACCCGACATGACCTGACCTTCCCACACTACCAGCCTTATAAGGCTGGTTGAACACGTTGTAGTAGGGACTAGGGGTCCCTACTGGGTGCCTCAGTGGTCTCGGGTGGTGTGACAAGCTGAAGTCTCATATCCTATCTAAGACATCATGTAATCCTACGGAGCGATCACGTGATCTACTAGTAGTAGTGGGGCACTACCCACTACTACAACGTGTCTCAACCAGCCTTATAAGGCTGAAAAGCGTTATTTCCCAATACCGGGCATAAACCTTGCCCCAATACTACCCTTTGTACTAAGTCATAGATATCATTCTAAATACAGTAAATACCTGTTCGGGTAACACTTCCGATGTCAGGAACAAGGGTGCTGATGGCCCGGAACTTTCCCGTCACCGTTGCCACGGCCCTGCCCATCACAACAGGGTCCCTTGCTCATTGTCGGCAATGATGAGCTCAACTAATTCCTCATCCCGCCGTTTCTTTCCTTAGATTTTTGCATATGTCATGTATTAGTACTACTACATGATATCTAGAGACTAATATACATGAAAAAAAGCGAAATAAATGAGAAATAAAAGAAATATAAAATAGGGATACATGGGGTGCTGGAACTGAACTGGTGGGTACTCACCTTCACAGAGGGGTTGGACTTGGTCCACCCTTGATGAGGAAGGGCCCCAGGGGGTGGGTAAGGAGTGGGGAGTATGCTGGGGGTTGGGGAAGGGGAGCCTGGGAAGGGGTCAGCAATGGGTGGTGGGGAAGAGGTAGGGATGCGATTTGGGTGGGGGAAAAGGATATGGGATGGATGGAGGAGGGTTTCTGGCTCCGAACGAGCGGCAGGAAGGGGTCAGTATGTGGGAGGAAAGGCCGGAGGGGAGGGGTACTTACCTACGCCATTAAGGCCCCCCATGGCCGTCCCTGTATTCCACCATTAATAAAAACACTGGGGACATCATCCTCGATGTCCCCAGCGGCCCCGTCGTGGTTTTCGCCATCCCGATCAGTCCCGTCATCGAGTTGCGCGAGGGTGGTGATGGCGGCGGCTGTGGCGACTATACCTCGACAACGACAGCACCGTTGATGACGCCATCGCCGTGGGCAACATTCTACATCACCTTCATCGTGTTCGTTGCTGTGCGCCCATGCCGCTGCCGCTAGTTCCGATGTTCGAGGCCGTTGGTTGAAAACGGCGGGGGTGCCCCTACTCAGTTTTGAGGGTGTCCAGAGGGATGCGCTTGGTGCGAATCGTCGCCGACGTCCTCCTCCTCCTCATTTCTGTCGTGGTTGAGGTGGTAGAGTGTGGGAGTGTGGCGGGGGGCAAGTTGGAAGCGGGCATGTGGTAGTAAAAGGCAAGTGGCTGAACATATGACTCTTATCCTCTTCACCACCACCAACCCCGTGTTTGGCGACACTCCCACACTCTACCACCTCAACCATGACAGAAACGAGGAGGAGGACAACGTCGGCGACGATTCGCACCAAGTGCATCCCTCTGGACACCCTCAAAACCGAGTAGGGGCGCCCCCGCCATTTTCAACCAACGGCCTCAAACATCGGAACTAGCAGCAGCGGTGTGGGCGCACAGCAATGAACGCGACGAAGGCGATGTAGAATGTTGCCCACAGCGATGGCGTCGTCAACAGCGCCGTCGTTGTCGAGGTATAGTCGCCACAACCGCCGCTATCACCACCCTCGTGCAACTCGATGACGGGACCGATTGGGATGGCAAAAACCACGATGGGGCCGCTGGGGACATTGAGGATGATGTCCCCAGTGTTTTTATTAACGGTGGAATACAGGGACGGCCGTGGGGGGCCTTAATGGCATAGGTAAGTACCCCTCCCCTCTGGCCTTTCCTCCCACATACTGACCCCTTCCTGCCGCTCGTTCGGGGCCGGAAACCCTCCCCCATCCATCCCATATCCTTTTTCCCCACCCAAATCGCATCCCTACCTCTTCCCCACCACCCATTGCTGACCCCTTCCCAGGCTCCCCTTCCCCGACCCCCAGCATACTCCCCACTCCTTACCCACCCCCTGGGGCCCTTCCTCATCAAGGGTGGACCAAGTCCGACCCCTCTGTGAAGGTGAGTACCCACCACTTCAGTTCCAGCACCCCATGTATCCCCATTTTATATTTCTTTTATTTCTCATTTATTTCGCTTTTTTTCATGTATATTAGTCTCTAGATATCATGTAGTAGTACTAATACATGACATATGCAAAAATCTAAGGAAAGAAACGGCAGGACGAGGAATTAGTTGAGCTCATCGTCGGCGCAAGGGACCCTGTTGTGATGGGCGGGACCATGGCAACGGTGATGGGAAAGTTCCGGGCCATCAGCACCCTTGTTCCTGACATCGGAAGTGTTGCCGGAACAGGTATTACTGTATTTAGAATGCTATCTATGACTTAGTACAAAACGTAGTATTGGGGCAGGGTTTATGCCCGGTGTTGGGAAATAACACTTTTCAGCCTTATAAGGCTGGTCGTGTGGGAAGGTCAGGTGCCCGACATATGCCGCTTTGTCACAGCCACTTTTGGACCAAATCCGTTAGGCTCATGAGCCCCAGAGTCCCAATTCTAGGAGATGGATCTCATCGGACTAGTGTTGGGGAAGTTCGGTTTGGTCCGGTTTGGGGCCTTTTTGCCCAAACCGGAAACCGAATGGTCCGGTTTTCCACCCAAAGTCCCCAAACCAGACCGAAACCGATGCAAACGGTTTGCATCGGTTCGGTTTCGGTCCAAACGCGGTCTGAACCGCGGACCGCTAGTGCTCAGTGCCCCTGCACCATTCTGACCTCGCAACAGTGCTGCGCACATCAATTGACATGGCCAGCCTGTTTGCGAGGTGAGATTGGGGTGCTGGGGTGCTGGCACACCCTGCGCCGGCATTGAGCCGCATGCGGGCTTCTCCATGGGTGTCCCGACGCGTCACACGCGTTGTACATGCGATGTGGGTTGACCGCGTTGGCCGTTTTCGGTGGACGCGTGATGGTGGTGGTGGTGGTGGTGGTGGTGGTGCCCCACGCTGTAGAGGGTCGACGTCCCTCTGAGTCCGTATCATCAATATATCACGAATCCGGACCAACCCGATGCCGCCATTCGACTTGCATTCGAACCCGACGTAACCCGACGCAACCCGACGTGACGTGACGTGACGTGACCCGACGTGACCAACATAACCCGACGTATGCCGCTTCGTCACAGCCGCTCTCAGACCAAATCCGGCAGCCTCAAACGCCTCGGAGTTCCAATTCCAGGAGATGGATCTCTTCGGACTCAATCCCCGACTTCGGATTTACTTTATTTATGCATCCCCTCGTCCTTTCGGAGATATGTAGGACTTTCTAGATCTTTTCCTTGCATATTCGTTTTCCCCTCCATTTCCTGTCTTCGTTGCTTTGCAACCCCCCTTTCCACTTCCCCATTCCAGTGTTTCTTTGTAGTTTCTATCGGCCGAAGTAGACATGTCCGAAAGTAGCTACACACTCATGTACTATAAAAACGGTCCCCGACGACCGTACAAAAAAAGATACCCTTAGTCCCCGTTTCCCTCATAGTCAGAATCGCCTTTTAATCCCTTCAAATGCTCGTCCATGTAGACCCTTAGCTTTTTATAGTCCTCTTCGTCGTCTTCATCGTTGTTTCCGTATATTCGTTCATCGTTTCCGACCCGACCCGACCCGACCCGCCGTACCCGACATCGTCGGCATCGTCGGGTTCTTTATTATTTGTCCGTTTTCACTCCATTCATCGCCGGCTTCGTCGTTATTAGTCCAGTTTTACACGGCGGCTTTACTTTTACTAACATTCCCTTCTTTTACTTCTATTCCCGACACTGAATTATCCAGTCACTTCTACGCTGACACCCACAGGATAGGATCTTTATATTATTTCTTTATATAGTTCCGAAGCCACCAAGAACCCGCATCTACATCTGGAGCCCACCGCGAGGATAATTCAGTGTCATCATTCATTCATTCCATAACCCTACACTTTCCTTTCGTCATCTCGAAATAACCCTTGCTGCAGCACTCTACACATCCGACTCCCGTTACCCAACCTCTTTACATCCGACATCCGATGCCTCGACAATCCAATCGCCAACTGCCACACTATCATTTGGGTTTGATTCTCATAATATTTTCTCTTCTTTAACGACTACGATTGTCTAGTATCACGTACAACTTCGAACCCGCTCTTGCGCGGCCGACCCAACGGCCGTTTACCGCTTTAGGAAACTTGCACAGCCACGATCCAACACTCTCGTTTTCGACTCGAACTTCGTCACATCCACCGTCCACAATCGTTTATAGACCTCCAACACGCTCGGAATCCCAATCCCCACCGATACCCGTCGAAAAACCGCGACCGGAAAGCCCCAAAACATCGACTCGCCCAACGGCACTCACGCGTCACTCACAACTTGGAACAGACGGATCGCCGTGCAACGGGTTTAGCCTGTGCACCCCCAGCCGCTCGCGTCTAAGAACTCGCACTTGTCACCGAATACAAGCCTTGACATGCCCCCGTCGTCTGAGCCCGCGAAGTTACCAGCAAACCACGTCACCGCCCTCCACGAGTCCGTACGAGCAGCCCCGCCGCATTCGAGCCCTCAACACCGTGCTATAGCCCCACGACACCAGTCCCGAGCCCTCACGAGCCGTCCTCGCCATTATCGAGCCCCCAACACGTCGCCACGTCATCCCTCCTCGTGCCCCCGCCTAGTCGACATCTCCGGCCGCTCACGCCCTCGATGGACACCCCGTCACCTCGCACCGCTTCCCAGAGTCCCACATCGCCCTTCGCAAGCCCTCACGAGCCGTCCTCGCCGTCATCGACCCCTCACGCGTTGCCACGTCATCCTTCCTCGTACTCGACATCACCGGCCGCTCAAGTCCTCGTTGGACCACCCTCCGCTTTGCACTAGTTCCCAAGTCCCCACAACGCCCCTCGCGAGCTCTCACGAGTCGTCTTCGCCGTCATCAATGCCCCACACGCGTGCCACGTCAACCAACCTCAAGCCCCCGCGAAGTCGACATCTCCGGCCGTCCACGCCCTCGTTGGACCTCCCCGTCGTCTCGTACCGCTTCCTACAGCCCCACGACACCACTCGCGAGCCCTCACGAGCCATTCTCGCCGTCATCGACCCCTCACGCGTCGCCACGTCATCCTTCCTCGTGTCCCCGCGTACTCGACATCCCCGGCCGCTCACGCCCTCGTCGGACCTCCACGTCGCCTCGTACCGCTTCCTACGGCCCTACGACGCCCCTCGCGAGCTCTCACGAGCCATCCTCGCCGTCATCGACCCTCACGCGTCACCACGTCATCCTTCCTCGTGCCCCCCGTACTCGACATCCCCGGCCGCTCACGTCCTCGTTGGACCATCCGCCGCTTCGTACAGCCTCCCAGAGCCCCACACCGTCGTTCGTAAGCCAGTACAGGCCGTCCTCGCCATTATCGATACCCCACGCCGCGCCACGTCACCCGGCTTCGTGCCCCAGCTAAAGTCGACGTCTCCGGCCGCTTACGCCCTCGTTGGACCTCCCCGTCGCCTCGTACCGTTTCCTACAGCCCCACGACACCCTTCGCGAGCCCACACGAGTCGTCTTCGCCGTTATCGAAGCCCCAACCGCTTACCACGTCATCCCTCCTCGTGCCCTCGCCTACTCGACACCCCGGCCGCTCACGTCCTCGTTGGACCACCCGCTGCTTCCCACTAGTTCCCAGCACCCCACATCGCCCTCGCAAACCCCTACAAGCTGTCCCCGTTATATTAGAGCTTCCAACGCCATGCCACGTCACCCAACGGCCTACCACCGCGTTCTCTCATCCAGGACCAACGACCACCGCGTACGACCACTACCACACCCACGTTCACGCCTCCGCACCTCGACATGGCTCCATACTGCCCCAAACACGTCCGCCCCCGTCCCTCGTCGTCCCACGCAAGCGGCCACGTCACCTACGTCACCCCGTCGACTCCCACTCTCGACCCCCGCTTCCCAGCCGTCCCCGTCCTCGCCCACTCCCCCTCGACCACCTACGTCCTCGACCAACCCCACGACGTCCCTCTCGCGAGCCCAAACGAAGCCCCGTTGGGTTACGCCCGCGAAACCGTGACCACCGGCCGCCCAAACCCGTTCCACGACCCGACAGACCATTGTCAAATCCCCACGCAACTATCCGCCACGAAAACATCACGAAGACGCCACCCGTATCACCCCAATCCATCTCCCCGCCCACGCCGTCCGCCCCCGTCTCCAACATCTCCCTACACCATACCCCAGCCTCGATCACCCGTCACCCGCTCCCCCGGCCTCCAGCACCCTCGAACGACCTCACGCAACCACGATCCACGTCATGCAACACCACGTCCCTTCGTATCCGCCCACGTCATCCGCCTCCGTTTCCCAACATTGCCCTATCCCGTACCGCCGACCTCGACCACCCGTTACCCGCTTCCCTCGACAACCCGCAGCGTCGAACAACCCCATGCAACCATGATCCACGCCTCGCAACCACGTTCCGTCTCATCCGCTCACGTCGTCCGTCCCCGTCTCCCTACGTCGCCCTATGCCATACCGCCACACCCGACAACCCGTTGTCAACCTACCCGCTACACCGGGTTCCGGTTCCGGATCCGCGACTCGCATCACAGCACCCGACTACGAACCCGGACGCGTTCCCAACGATTCCGCGGCATCCGGTTCCGGTTCCGGCTCAATTCGAGCACCAGTGCTCAATTCGAGCATGAGGTTCCGGTTCCGGTTTCACATCTCGTACCCGCCACATTCGCACTCCCGTACCCACCGAACCCGACCCTACGAAAACCCCTCACCGTCCATCGGCATAAGAAATATATACATAGATAGATTAAATAAATCAAAAAGAAAGAAAAATGTCAGAGATAAAAGAAAGATAAAAAGAAACACTCGTTCCCGACACACCCGGCACCCGCATAATCCACCCGACGTACCCGACACACCCGCTTACGAATCCGTCGCACCCAACGAACCCGCTTACGAACCCGCCGCACCCGCTTACGAACCCGACACGTCGCTTCACTCGTTCCCCACGCACCCGACTCATCCGCTCACGCACCCGCATTAAACCCATTTGACATCGTTCTCCGCTTTCCATGACCCACCGTTTCCACCACCGTTTCGACCCAGACACAATGTTCCCTGTCTCGGCTTCAATTTCCAAACCACCCGACTTTATATTTCAGTTCCATGGGGGGGAATGCTTCCCCACGGGTCCAAGCCGGTGCTGAACCGCCTAGTATGAGGCTGATATCACAGCCGTTGATTATCGCCCCCATATTAGTATTGACATATTGAACCTCCGCCATCGTCTATCGAACCTCTGCCACCGTCTATCGAACCTCCGCCATCGTATATCGAACCTCCGTCGTCGTCCATCGAACCTCCGTTTTCGTCATATCGAACCTCCGTCGTCGTCTATCGAACCTCCGCCACCGTCTATCGAACCTCCGCCATCGTATATCGAACCTCCGTCGTCGTCTATCGAACCCCCGTTTTCGTCATATCGTATTGAACAACCACCGTCGTCATATCTACTCCTACGCCACCGTTTCCGCCACCCGTTGACACAGCCACCAAAGCCGCCGACCCTAACTCGACCCGCCTAGATCGTCTTTGTCATCCGCTTGTGTTTTATTTCGTTTCCGCTCCTGCCTTACTCGTCTCCGTCACCCGCCCCCAATCCTATGTCACGTTTAGTTTTATCCTGACTTGATTTCTATCGCGTCCCCTCTTTCCGATACCCGACATTTATTTATTTTCTCATCTATTTTGCGTTTCCACTCCCCACTTGTCCCGTTTTTGTAGCTTTCCATCTCTTCTTTCATTTCCGCTCAGTTCCCTTTTCCCCGGTTCTATGTATTTTGTTTCCCTTTCCTCGACACCGGCTTCACCCATTTTGTTCCCCATTCGCCGCTCTCAGCCTCCGACCATCCATCGAGTTCCGCTAGTCACCATCCGCTCTCCCCCTTTGCATTGTCCACAACCCGCCTCGTCCCGTCGAGCCCAATTCCATGACCAGCACGTCGGCCTCATCTCACACATCCGAGTCCCAAGTCCACGTAGTATCGACCAGGGATGGTCTTTATTTAAAGTACCCTGGAGATGTAGAGGGTCGACGTCCCTCTGAGTCCGTATCATCAATATATCACGAATCCGGACCAACCCGATGCCGCCATTCGACTTGCATTCGAACCCGACGTAACCCGACGCAACCCGACGTGACGTGACGTGACGTGACCCGACGTGACCAACATAACCCGACGTATGCCGCTTCGTCACAGCCGCTCTCAGACCAAATCCGGCAGCCTCAAACGCCTCGGAGTTCCAATTCCAGGAGATGGATCTCTTCGGACTCAATCCCCGACTTCGGATTTACTTTATTTATGCATCCCCTCGTCCTTTCGGAGATATGTAGGACTTTCTAGATCTTTTCCTTGCATATTCGTTTTCCCCTCCATTTCCTGTCTTCGTTGCTTTGCAACCCCCCTTTCCACTTCCCCATTCCAGTGTTTCTTTGTAGTTTCTATCGGCCGAAGTAGACATGTCCGAAAGTAGCTACACACTCATGTACTATAAAAACGGTCCCCGACGACCGTACAAAAAAAGATACCCTTAGTCCCCGTTTCCCTCATAGTCAGAATCGCCTTTTAATCCCTTCAAATGCTCGTCCATGTAGACCCTTAGCTTTTTATAGTCCTCTTCGTCGTCTTCATCGTTGTTTCCGTATATTCGTTCATCGTTTCCGACCCGACCCGACCCGACCCGCCGTACCCGACATCGTCGGCATCGTCGGGTTCTTTATTATTTGTCCGTTTTCACTCCATTCATCGCCGGCTTCGTCGTTATTAGTCCAGTTTTACACGGCGGCTTTACTTTTACTAACATTCCCTTCTTTTACTTCTATTCCCGACACTGAATTATCCAGTCACTTCTACGCTGACACCCACAGGTTAGGATCTTTATATTATTTCTTTATATAGTTCCGAAGCCACCAAGAACCCGCATCTACAACGCGTCATACGCGTTGTGCACGCGACGACGGCTGGGCCGCTTTGGTTGTTTTCGGCGGACGCGTGGTGGTGGTGGCATAGGAGCCTCTTCGCGAGGGTGTCCGGACGCGTCATACGCGTTGTACACACGACGACGGCCGGGTTGACCCCGCGTTGGCCTTCCTCGGTGGTGTTAGTGTTGCGTGGTGGTGGTGGTACGGTGCCGCATTCTATAATGGACGAATAAATCAGTGAAAAAATGAATAAAGGTACATACCACGAAGGAGCGGGGTGGATGCACCACCCCTGCTGCTCTTCCACCTTGTTGACTCCACCCCATTCACGTACGTTTGGCGCGCGTTTTGAACGCGTTTGGCGTGGCGCTGGGGGTGGGCCGTGGGCATTGCTGTGGGCGCGTCCGGCGTGGCGTTGACGGTGGTTGTAACCGTCGCCGTTGTCGTTGCCGTTGTCGTGGTCATTGTCGTGGTGGTGGTGGTGGTGGTGGCCGTGGTGCATCAACCTGTAATTTGTAAATGCGTTAGTTAAGTTCGAATAAATAAATAAAAAAAACATACGCGGGCGGCAGGGAGTACCCCGCCGCCCGTTTTGTCGACCTTGGGTGCTCCATCGTCTTCGTTTGGCGTATATCGGGGGTGTTGTTGGTGGGGTTGGTGACTTTGGGTGACTTTCGAAGTCAGCCATGTAGCCGACTTTGGACTGTCGGTTTGCGGTTCAAACTGAGTTTGAAACCGTTTCGGCCTGCGGCCAAATCTCCAAACCGGAGACTGAACGGTTCGGTCTCAGCCGAAATTTCCCAAACCGAAACCGAAACCGGCGGTTTCGGTTCGGTCTAAACCGGGTTTGGGTCGGTCTGAGACCGAACTTCCCCAACACTACATCGGACTCAATTCCTGACTTCAGACTTGCCCTATATATGCATCTCCTCATCCTTTTGGAGATATACATGACATTTTAGATCTTTTTCTTGGATATGTGTTTTCCCATCCATTTTCCTGTCTCTGTCACATTGCAACCCCCCCTCTTCAGATCCCCCTTCCAACTTTCCTTTGTAGTTTCCATCAGCCAAAATAGACACGACTGAAAGTAGACTACCCACTCATGTACTATAAAAACAGTCCCCGACGACCATACAAAAAAAAAGATACCCTTAGTCCCCGTTTTCCTACAGTCAAAATCATGTTTTAATCCCTTCACATGCTCATCCTCATAGACCCTTAGATTTTCATAGTTGACCTCATCATCTTTATTGTTGTTCCATTATTTGTTCATCATTCCTGACCTGACCTGACCTGCTGTACCCGACATCATCGGCATCATTGGGTTCATTGTTATTTATCCGTTTTCAGTCCATTCATCGCTGGGTTCATCATTATTTGTCCAGTTTTACATGGCAGCTTTACATTTTACTTCCATTTCCACCTTTTACTATTATTCCCGACACTGATTATCCCCTGTCACTTCTATGCTGACACCCCTGGTTAGCATCTACATTCTGAAGCCACCCCAAAGCCACATCTACACTGTATGATCAGTGGGGTCATTGGAATAGATAAGGATGTTGTCAAGGTAAACAATAATGGAAACATTGAGGAGGTCAGAAAAAATGTTCTTAACAAAGTGTTGAAAAGCTGCCAGGGCATTAGTGAGACCTTCCAGAATAACCAACCATTCAAATGAGCCATAGTGAGTATGAAAGGCTGTCTTCCACTCATCGCCTTTGGCAATCTGGACTAAATGGTAGGTGTGTTTAAGGTCAATTTGGTGTAAATGCATGCAGTCTGGGGAGCATCAAGAAGGTCTGCTGTCAGGGGGATAGGATAGTGGTCTTTCTTCGTGATACAATTGAGTCCTCAGAAATCCATGCAAAGACAGAGGCTACCATGTTTCTTCCAAGAGAAAAGAATAGGAGCTCTGCAGGGAGAGCAGGAGGAGCGGACAAAACCAGCTCAGAGATTCTTATCAAGAAATTCCTGAACGGTCTCAAGCTCAAAAGGTGAAATAGAATAGGTAGGGCCAAACGGAGGTTGTGCACCATCTTCTAGATTAATTTTGAGGTTGTAAGGATGGTGTTCAGGGATGTTCCAAGCCTAAAGATGTCAGCAAATTTGTGATACCCTTCAGGGAGGTTGTGAAGGTCCATGGAGGGTTTGGAGGGTTCCAGAGGACCATAGCTTGCAGAACGTCCAGTGGCATCAGGTAATTGGACTTCATGCAGAAGACCCAAGTTCCCAGGACTTTGCAACCATGTAGAAAAGCTTGAGCACTGACCAAGGAAATGTCAGGCTTTGAAGCTGAAGGTGAGGGAGGATTGGGCGGAGTAGGCAGAGGGAATGGAGGCCATACTGGAGGGTCCGGAGGTGGTGCCTCACTAGGCACTGGAGTTGACAACAGAGGCACAGAATCGGAAGAATAGAATTTGATGCTATGCTCAACCCAGTCAATCAACAGATTGTATTTGGCGAGCCAGCTATATCCAAGAACTGCTGTGACAGACGGATCCAATGGAGTGACCAAAAATTCTGTTATGGATCGCTTCTGCAGCAGGCTCTGTCAACAATCAACTTAACTAGGGGATTGGTTTCCAGGGGAGAAGACAGCAGTTTTCATTGTTGCTTACAGCTAATACAACACTGCTAAGAGGGGGGTCAAGGTCTAATGTCATGGCAAGCTGTGGGGGTTACCCAAGACAAGAGGGTCTGCCCCAAGAACCAGACTAAACGTAAGGAAAAGAAAGAAGAAAAAGTCCAAACCAACAACAAGAACAGTAGATATAGTGACTGGCCTTGAGGGGAGGTAAATGGGAATACAACCATGAAGCTACAACATGTCCAACTACACCATGTGTTTACCATGAGGTGCACATGAGACATCCTCGTGTCGATATTCTCGCAATCCAACTGGAGGCCTAGGTGTCATTGAGGATAGAAGAGGTCCAGATGACTCGGATGATTTGTCATCAGATCATGTGACATGCAGAATTGCCAATTCAGGGTCTATACTTGCTGTAATGGGCAAGTGCACAGTCTGGCAAGTGCATTGCACGGTCAGGTCGAAGAGGGGTATCGTCCAGTGTGGGATTGATGAAGAGAGTGTCTTGAAGTAGCGTGGATATAGCGACAAGGTCAGTATGAAAGAAAACAAAGGAATGTGTTAGGAGAAAACCAACTAGGACGGTGGGATAGTTGAGGTCAGACATGTGAACAGCATAAGCTGTGCCGGTGACGATGTCTGTGATGATGACATATCGAGGGGTGATGTCTTGTTCTGTGTGTGGAACAATGAGGTCCACCTGATGTCAGTATTCGTCCAAGAAAGGGTATTGTTGTAAATGAGTGTGGGAGGTATCCGGGTTACAGATGAAAAAGGATAAATGAATGTGGGTCCAGGTTTTGAGTCATGGCACAGGTGACAAGCTGTGGGAACAAGTTAGTGTTGCCACGACTATAGCCGATGTTTTTCAAAAAATGGCTATATCATTGTCAATAAAATATGAGAATATTTGGGTGCACAGATCACACGAAAGGCCGGAGGGTCCTCTGCCAACATTAGCTGATGCAATGAGTCCCTGGTCTCTTATTGGATTTGTACTTGAATCAACTACAATTTAAAGATGGTCCAATAAGAGACCAGGGCCTCATTGCATCAACTAATGTTGGCAGAGGACCCTCCGGCTTTTCGTGTGATCTGTGCACCCAAATATTCTCATATTTTATTGACAATGATATAGCCATTTTTCGAAAAACATCGGCTATAGTTGTGGCAACACTAGAACAAGTCCTTGGGTACTGCATTGAAGCGATGACATGTGAACAATACACAATAGTGGTTGGTTCACTGTATTGGGAAATTGTATGGTCTGTGGTCGAAGTCTGAAGGTGTGTGCTTTGGTGATGATCGGATTGGAGGGAACAGTGAAATGTCTTGTGATCAAGGATTGTTCAGGGCATGCGTGCAGGTGAGGAATGTCATTGGATCATCAGGGAGGATAATGGTAGGCATGGAATACAAAAGTGGAAACCAAATATCCAGGTATGGCAATTGTCAATTACGTGGTGAGATATCGTTGAGGTGGAAGTCGGAAGTATCAATGGCAGAAGGGTTTCGGTGCCGATGATATGGTTTCCACGTCTATGACCCCGGATAAAGAGATATTAAAAGATGAAAATGTCGCAAAGGTGCAAACGGGACTTGGGAAACTCCCGACAATAACGCGATAATGCGCGATAATATGCGCGATCAAATAAACAAATGCGAAGTGTCGCAAGATAGTGCAATATCGCAACACAGTGATAAACAAGAATTGGAAGGCTTAGCTGGGTGTCCTAGATGACAGCGTGATACGCAGTGATGATGTGACGAGATGAGGGTTCTACGCTATGACTTAGGTCGCGATAGCGGAGAGTACGCAACGAGAAAAGACGCAGATTTGAGTAGGAATGACTGGATTTTTAAACTTAAGACACAAACTAGTGGGGAGGGGAGAACTGGGTTCTTCTTCGTTTATTTTCTACTACAGGACATTTTTTATATTCTAAAGGGATAGGGGTTTAAGGGTGGATGAGTGAAATAGAAATGCAGCAAAATATCACATGAAAGCGATGAAACAGGAACGGAATAGCGAAGGATTTGAAATAATGGTGAATATCACATGAAAGTCGGCAAAAAGACGAAGATAAACCAGATGAATGACATTGCTGGTATCGGACTTGGTGTCCGAACGTATAGGACGTGTTTAACGGTCATGTTTCAGCATATTGAGACCGGGTTGCACGGTTAAGATACAGCAAAGATGTCGCAGTCACGTGTGCGTCGATCGGCGTAAGTCGCACAAGTCGCGGGCAGCGTGCTGATGTTTCGCATGTACGCGGGACACGGAAGAGTCGTAGGGAAAGTAGAATTGGATCCTATGAGAGATTCCGTGCCCAAAGGGAGAGACTGTGTATCACCGATGCCAAAGATAGATCATAACAAGGTAAAAACTGATAAGGAAAGTAATGGCAATGCTGCCAATGATGATTACAGTAATTAGCTGTGTTGGGAATACAGCCATTGTGTATCGGTTTGTCGTGGGACGAAGTGAACAATATCTCAAGGTAGGGGAAAAGACAATGGCGATGATGTCCATAGGCAAGGAGACTGTTCAGGTACAGCAAGGTCATGTGGGGATGTGTCCATGGTTGGTCTGGATTGTTCTAGAAGAAATGGTAAAAAGGAAACAAGGACAAGAATAAACAATGATGTCCAAAAGAAGACAATAGGCAAAAGGGAACAAAAAAGGAAGGTGTGGTAATGTGGAATTGTCATGGCAGGTACCGGAGTTGGCATCTGAGTTGCAGAGTTGAAAAATGTAACAAATTCTAAGATTAGAACTTCACCAGTAGGAAAACAGACAGGAATAGATACAGATTTGTTGATGATTCCACCAGAGGAACCATCAAACAGGTGGAGAGGTTTTGGAGCAGTGGGGAAAACAGGGAGATCATGAAGGGAGCAGAATTCTGGATCAATGAAACAATGCGTCGATCCACAATCCACAAGGGTAATGATAAAGATAGAAGAATGATAAAGAGATTAGAAAGAGCAGACATGTTGAGTTTTACTTAGTGCACAGTCAGGTTCAACACAGCCTACATCCTGTGCTGGAGTATGCAGACTGCTCTCTATTTTTCCGACTCCTTCGGAGAATTGGAACTAGAGATGGGGGGTGCAGAGGAAGTGCAGGCAGCACAGGCAGCAATGTGAGAGGACATATACTTGGCTTTCGTGCAATCCTTGGCCATGTGTCCTGCTCCTCTGCATATAATGCAGAGTTTATTGTTGATGCAGCATTGGTGTTCCACAGGTTTGAGTTTACCGTCCTTGCCCAGCTTATCAGCGTAGACAGGAGGGGTTTTCGGAGTGGTAGAGGAAGTACTACTGGAGTTGGTAGCTTTGACATTCAAAGACTTGGCCTCAGAAGTGGAGGCTTTGGCGGAGGAGGATCGCGAAGCATGGGAAATGTCTGATTTCTGTTCCCAATACCTAGCATCAAGAAGTTGAGCCTTATCCTTCAGCTCATAAAGATTCCTTGGTTTCTCAGATTGGGCAAGTTGATCTTTGAGGCAATCCGGAAGTCCCTGGTAAAAGGAGTGCTATAAGGCACCGATGTCCCAGCCAGTCTGCATAGCAAGACAATTGAAGTTGACAATGTACTTTGCAATTCATTGGTTATCCTTCATTGCAAGGTTTTCCAACTCATTCTTGGCAGTACCCCTAGGATCCAAGGGTCCAAAATTATTCTGCAGCTCCATGCAGAAATCTCTGTAATTGGACATGAAGTCTGGCGGATAGGTGTCGGACTCCGGGTTCTCCAAAAGGTAAGGCTTGAACCATGTGAGCGCAATACCTTTGAGATAGGAGAGGGCAAAGTTGACTTTGGCGCTGTCTGTTTGGAAAGCAGTCAGTTGATCATTGAAGTTCAGTCAGCACTGAACCAGGAAAGGATGGAGTTTCATTGGGTTGGAGCTGTCGAACATGTCCGGTTCTTGGACTTTGGTACATTGCTTATTGTCCCCTTTGTTTTGGAGGGTAGTGGCTAGGAGGGCAATGGCTTCAGTGAGGTTGGTGTCATCACAGTTGGTGTTGCCTGGCCTGAGAGGGTTGTTCTCTTCAAAGATGGGGCACAGAAGTGGTTCATTTCTCAGAGTGTGGGTTTCTTCCAGTGGAGAAACTGGAGTCATGGTTGGGTGTTCAAGCAAACTCGCCAGTTGAGTAAGTTGATAACGTGTGGGGGTTCTACATTGAGAAAAGCCTTGGAAAGACATGATCAAATGTAAAAAGAATATGACTCAAGAGTAGTTCTGAAAATACTGTTAGAGACATGCAAGTAACTCTGGACAGAGCAGAGTTAATCGGAGGACCAGAGGTGCGAACTCTTGAAGTAGTTTAGCTACTTCCTTAAGTCATACTGAGTAGGCACTAGGCAGACAGAGCAGAGTTAGTCTGGAGGTTTGGACTAAAGACAGAGACTAATAGTGAGCTCAAGGCAAAGCCTTAAGTTTGAGGATGAATAAGATAAGGGGTGCTCAAGTTGATTTTCAGAACAGAGTTAGAGGACATTGTAGTTCTAGCTTATATACTTGGTGAACTAATTGTATATCCTTAGTAACAGAGATAATAAGAACTCTGGAAGGGGAACCGGAGTTCGGAGAAGGATAAAAGGAATAAAAGGTTGCTACATATGGTGACAAGTAAACAAAGGGTAGGAACAGAAAAGAGTCTGGAGTAACAGAGATGAAGAAGAAGAATAGCAAGTATAATAAGGAAAGGAACAATAACATACGCAAGAGGATAAGATAAGATGAAGGGGGCAGAAAAGTCCAGAGTGGAGATCATCGGTGATACACAGAGAGTGTCTAAGTGTGGGGTGTGAGGACTGATCCAAGGGAGGTCTCAAGCTCTTAAAGATGGGAGTGAAAGGGGGAATCCAATCCTTTTTGTTTGTACTTGTTGTGCTACAATAAGTACATAACAAAAACTAACTAATAAAAATAAGTAAAATGTGTGAATCAGACCTCAGACATGCAGCATGCATATCATTGGAATCCGTCGGAGTTGCATCAATATGACATCATCATTATTTGTCCATTTTCATAGTTTTACATGGCAGCTTTACATTTCACTTCTCTTACTATTCTTTTAACACTATCCCTGACACTGATCATCCTAGTCACTTCTACACTGACACCCCTGGTTAGGATTTATAGTTCACAGCCACCCCGATCTCACCATTACAATGTCACATTCAACTTGAACGTGATGCATTGAATGACAAAGCAGAGACCATTATGAAGCTGGTCTCTGCTAAAGGTAAGTTTTTTTGATTGCTTTTACCATTCCTGATGAAATTTTCAGATACTAATACATGTCAGAAATGGCCACAATGAAAACGACAACAAGGAAGACAGTGACAACAAGGGCAAGGGCCACTGGCAGTGGCAACACCAAGACCAGGGAGTGGTGCACCCACCCCCAGTCACCAGTTGAGTCTTTTATTCTGTCCTGCCACTCACTCAGCCCAGGACCACTGTGAACAGGCACAGCCAACATGTCCAACAATGCAATCACTCAGTGTGCCCTGTCAACTATGCCATACTGGGCCAATGCACCCCCCATTCCACCTTGCACTCACATGGCATGCATCCATTGACACACATTTGATGTTGCAAGGTCAAAAGGGTGCTGGAAGCCCTGGCGGCGAGTTGAACTGGGGAGACCCACAGGTTACCCATGGTGGGTATGGGTAGTGTTGCCTCAATTTGGCTGGTCAGGGAAAGCTGATCCTGGTTCTGACTTTTTGGTGCACACCCAGCTTTCTCACAGGCTGATATTTGGTAACTATAGACCATAGTTACCAAATATCAGCCTGTGAGAAAGCTGGGTGTGCACCAAAAAGTCAGAACCAGGATCAGCTTTTTCTGACCAGCCAAGTTGAGGCAACACTAGGTATTGGTTCCAGGTAACCTGAGGGTTGGAAGCCATGTACCCAGGATAAACCTGTACCCACAGACATGGGTATGGGTCCAGGTACACATTTTTTACCCCCAGGTTACTCATCCAATGCACTAGGAGACATTGGTGCTGACTGATTTCGGTGGGTTGAAGGTATGCATTTTTGGTTTCTTCTTTTCTGCCTCCTTGAGCTTGTCTGTCTCATAGGGCCTGCACAGATGCCTCTGCTTCTGCAGCTGCCAGAGCAGCTATGTCCTTAAGGAGCTGGTCAGACTCAACTTGGACTGCCCAAGCTGCCTTTTTTCTGGTGTTCTGGGCTGACCCGGAGGCCACGAGGTTGAGGGCAGCTTATTCAGGGGTGATATGTGTGGCTGTGGCAATGGTGTCACAGATTTCAAGGAAATCATTGGAGTCAAAGTCGGTGCATATCTGGAGATTGGGGTCAGATTCAATTCAAGGCATCTTAGGGGAACTTGAGGGAGGAGAGTGGCTTAAAAGAGTGGCTTTTTGAGGTGTGAGAGGCAAGTAGTGAGAGAATGTGTTCTAGAGTGGGAAGAGACTGAAGACAATGAGCCACAATGACAATGATAGCAGGGCTGCTCTGTGTCACACCTGTCACACACTCAAAGACCATTTATTAGTGGGTCTCAAGTCCGCCTAGTGGTTCCCTACCAGGAATCCTGCTGTGGTTCCTGAGAGCCAAATTAGGCAGGTTAGCTAAATATGGTATTACTTAGGGTTATTATTAGTGTCGCATTTGTAACCATTTTGTTATGTTCATATATAGTAATTTGTTCTATGTCAATGTCCTCAGACTCGAGGAGAACACGCACATTCCTTGTGGCTTCTAGACGGGGCCAACGTTCAAAGACCAAGGTCTCCACCCCCCAACCTGCTTCTTCTGCCTTTCCTTCAACTCTTTCGGCAGCTCACTCTCAAAAAATGACGGACTTGTCAAAAATTAAAATCTTTTGGGATGGCAATTACTCTCGGCAAACGGATAGGCTTGTCAGTTGGCTCGAAGACAACCCCCTTGACCGCATCAAGCTCTTTTCTGACTCCTCTCAAGATGCAAAAGTGACGAATCGCAGGAAGATTGTAGGAAAAGAATCAAAAATGCATATCTACGTCAAAATCGCGCATGCGGTCTTTTCTGCTGACGACAACCCTCAAATCCACGCCGGCTATACTCAGAATGTGGATAAGTTTGCCCAGGCAGTCAAAAATCATTTACAAATGTATGCGTTTCCCTTATCACCCACCATCTGCTGACAAGATTTGCAGACTCAAGGGCAAGTACCGTGAGGTTCGCCAAGGGCTGGGAAAAACGGGGGCTGGCTTGCTGACAGTTGGTGATGGTGTTGTTGGCCCAGAGAACATCTCCCGCAAGTTTTTTTGTTTTTTTTTTACTGTAGGATTTTTTTCTCACTGCAAATCAGAAAAAATTACCACAGAATTCCCTTGGTATCAACAGCTACATGGAATCTGGGAAACATTACCCAGCCACAACCCACATCCCGCCTCATCTCACGCCGGCCAGGATCTTGCCAACCAAGCAACAAACCTCCTCTTCCCTGCCCATTGGTCATTACCACCGCCAGGCACATCACCTGGGCCATCGACAGCACATGTTGACGCTGTGCCGCCCATCATATCTGGTACTGATGCGATCCCTGACCCAGACAATTACCAGATGTTTCCGAATGATGTCGACCTGTATTTTCTCCCTCACCCCAGTGAACTTGGGTTACCATGGCCGCTTGATGACGCTGCCTCCTCCTCAATGCTCCCAACCACCACCCCGACCCTCCCCACCACCACCTCGACCCTCCCCGTCACCACCTCGACCCTCCCAACCACCACCTCGACCCTCCCAACCACCACCTCGACCCTCCCAACCACCACCTCGACCCTCCCAACCACCACCTCGACCCTCCCAACCACCACCTCGACCCTCCCAACCACCACCTCGACCCTCCCAACCACCACCTCGACCGTTGATGCGGATTCCCCTTTCGAGTCCAACATGGCTACCCGCTCTTCATCAGGGCTCCAGCTGCCCCTCCAACGTTTTTTAAACATCAATATATCAAATCCCTCCTCTCGAAGTCAAAGTCCCTTGAGCCATCAATCCCTCTTGGGGGAATCCGGTTCAGGGTCTGAGGCTGAGCAGCTCACCCTCCAAGCACGAGCTTTGGCCCTGCAAGCACCACAAGTTCACCCACCCAACGCGGTGTACAGCCCCTCCAACTCCGATATATCTGCCCCCTCGCCAACTACCTGGTCGATGAGTGTTACCCCACCCACTTCCGTCTCCTCACGCCCATCTCGCAAACAGGTAAACACAACCAGCAACTTCGACGGACAGCTGGAACTCGACCAACGCCTTTCGACCACTGTGACTCAACACGACCTTTCCAAGAGGCGTCATACAGACGAGAGGTCGGCGGAGAAGGAGGCTGACCGTAAGCACGATCTGGAGAAGATCCGTGTCCAGGCAGAAGAAGAGCAGCGCTCCCTGGCCCTCAGGATTGAGCTTGCGAAGCTTGAGTTCGAGTCGAACAAGCTTAAGCTCAAGCAGCTGGAGCTATCAGGGCATGGGCAGGAGTCTTCTTCCCAGAATGATGAGTAGGATTATTTTCTCTGTAGGTTGTTGATGGTATCTTCCACCATGCCCTTTCCCTCTCCCCTTATGTAGCCCTTATGTAGCCCTTCTCCATGTAGTGCCTCCTTCAGTCTTATATTTTCCTGTTCCTGTCCCCCCTCCCAATACAAACTGTGATTCAGTGATGAAGACATAGATTTTAAAAACTAGTCGAATGACTGTGCAAGTGTAGCCAGGTGTTGACGAAATTCTTTTCCTGCAGCAGTGTCAGGATCATTATGGTCAGCTGTCTCTTCACCCTCTCTCTCCTCTTCACCTCCATATTCCTCACCCTCAACATAACCCTCATTGTCACAATCATTTCTGGCCCATTCAGTTGTATCATTCAACCCCAGCTCCTCCTCAATCCGAATAATTAAATTGTGCAGAATCAAGCAACACCGCACCCAGAGATTGACATAGTTGAATTTCTTTTGATCTTGAATTTGGAAACGCAATTCCCGTAAGGAGGAAAATTGGCCCTTCAGAGCACCAAAAAGATGCTCTGAACGTACACGAATCTAATATCTTGAATCAGCACATGTGTAATATTAAAATAAAAGCATACCCTTGATAAAAAATAATTGAATTTCTTCTGGAATGGAGTAAGGCTCCCTCTTGCAGGCTTCTTGAAGGGTGGGATACACCAAGTATAACATGGATATGCTGAATCTGCCCACATCCACTCATTGGCAGAAAAGAATATGTTGGGCTCCTCTGCAACACAGGACATTGCAAAGGCAGTGGAGTCATGGATACTCCCCACTATGCCAGTAACATAATCAACAATCTGTAAATTATGTGGAAGGCTGATAACCTGCAAGAAAATGTTTGAGAAAAAGAGACCAAGAGAATAAATATAAAAGAACCTGGCAATTAAGGGAATAATTGCACTTCCTGTCATAGAAAGACTCTCCATGTAGCCCAGGCTTCTGGAAGAGGGGAAAGCATGACCCATCACCAGTCAAATAACCACCTTTCCACTCCTTGCAAGTCTTGCTCTCCACCCACTTCTTTGCCATATTCTTCTCATGCAGACAACGAGGATCCTCAGGATTCCAAGATAGGGCATCATCATGATGGGCAGCAATTGCAATCATAACATGGTTAGTGCAATTGTAGACTGTACCCACAGATACCCCTGCCCATTCTGTCACATCTTCACTGGTTGCAGCGTTCCCATAGTGGCCAGCACGATTCAGAAAAATTGCCAATTGGATTTCGACAGGGAGTTGGCGGTCAGAGGCAAAAATGGGATGGTTTTCGATTAGTTCAACCAACCTGTCAAAAACAGGAGGATCGACACGGAGTTTTCTTCGGAAACGGTGAGGGTCGTTGAGAGACCATTCATCAAGGAGATGAAGCTGGGGGGCATGGGAAACACGAGTACGAGTTCTGAGGACTTGCGCCTTTCTGACTTCATCTTCAAGAGCTCCAATAGCATCGACCAGTGCCGTGAACAGGCAGTTGGAGAGTTGGTTGCTTATTTCTGAGTCTGAGCTGGGTATGTTGATAGAATCATCGGAGGGAAGGTCTGAGGATGGAAAAGCATCATCTGACATGTCCATATCAGTACCAGTCTCAGTATCAGAATCAAAATGGTCAGGCAAGTCTTCAATCAGATCTTCAATCAGATTCCCAACCAAGTCATAATATTTCCTCTGGATGAGGTCACATTTGACTTGATTCAGAGCCAGGAGCAGTTTTTGATGGTGGGATTGGTGAGGCATGATGGCAGCGGTTCAAAGAAGTGTTCTGGCTGCTCTGACAAACAGCCGTGTATTTATATGCTGTAACAGCCTTACATCAAGATCAGTGCTGTCACAAGGTGTTGACACTCTCATGTACCGGGATAAGTTTGCCATATATGGACTTGACAAAAGGTTAGGCATTATCTAATGCCACGCTGGCAATGCGGCAACACACAACCCTAAGTAATACCATATTTAGCTAACCTGCCTAATTTGGCTCTCAGGAACCGCAGCAGGATTCCTGGTAGGGAACCACTAGGCGGACTTGAGACCCACTATTATGTCACACTCATACCTCACTTTGTCTTAAGCTTGCGATCTGGTTGTCCAGTCATTTGGTCCAGTCCACTTCCAGTTTTTTTCTGGTCCTATGAATAGGACTGGACCTTAAAACACTATGTGCAGACATCTTCATCAGACCACTGTGCATTCTTCAGGTGACAATGCACAGGATGCTTATCATCAGTGAGAAGTACTAGAAGGACTGGAGTTACAACATTCAGGCAGAGTGTGTGCATCAGTAAATCTGCAAAAGGTCTGGGGTCACTTAGGGGTCCGGGAAAGGTCTGGGTTAGACTGGAAGATTTATGTAACTATCCCGGACCATTCTCAGACCACCCAAGTTTTAGAAGTATTATAAGTACATTTCAGGCTACTCCCAGACGAACAAGATGAATTTAGACAGTTGACAAATATAAGTGGGTTACAGACCACCCCCAGACGAACTAAAAAAATTATGATACATCCCAGGCAAGTGTTGATAGCCAAAGTCATTACAGACCACTCTCAGATATGTCCCAGACAAGTTTACTCCGAGTCTACTTGCACTTCTCAAACATCTTATCGCCCAGCCCAGTTCCCAAACGTCCAAGCTAATCGGCGGCCCTGGGTTGTGATAGATAGCTCCGAATCATGTTGCCTGTGCCCACGGCTGTATAGATGCATCATTTGTAATGGTGCCGGCACGCGGAAAAAGAAACTTGCCAGTGATGCATCACTCTCCAAACACTTATGCCAACACCCGTCCTCCTTGTCCGATTGCCCTGCTAGTGAGGATGACCTGGACTCGGACATCCCAAATGAGCTGCAAGTGATACTCAGAGCAGGCTCGTCATACACACCCGCGATAGATCCGCCCATGTACCACCCATACTCGCTTCACTTCCGGAGGGATAAGGAGGTTAGCACCGCTTGGGTCGCATCTAAGCTCTGCTGGTACAAGCGGGGAATGCTTTCGTGCATAGGCGGTTTGACCATCTGCTTTCTTGAACATGGGGCTTGGTAATGGGGACTCGGATGCGGCAGCAGCATCAAAGAAGTCCCTGGAGTGTGAGGATGAACGAGAGCCAAAAGTAAGAGCTGACGGAGCACGAATGGGCCTGCCCCTACGGCGGAGGGTGGATGACACTGAAGATGCTTCAGTAGCCCCAACTATATAGCCTTGATCGACTTTCCCAAGGCAATGGCGGCCCATTCACCTGGTGCAGTCGAATTCCCTGTGTTCATTGTCAACCCCGCTATCTGCGGCGACCATGCCAAGTTCGTAATCTCTCTGGTCGCCGTGTAAGCCATGACTGGATCATTAACTACGCGCTTTTTGACATCAGGCTGCGGTGAGTTTAGCCGAGAACCTGCACTCCACGGCGACGCTGCTGCTTGCGTGTAACGGGCCAGATCCCAGAGTAGGAGTTGACAATCATCGCCTACGGCAACCCAGTTCATCATCACTGAATTTAAGGGTGCGAAAACTTACCTGCAGTGGCCAGCAGAGGATTTTCCACCGAGCCCCATCCCAACGTGTTGATTTGCGCGTGGTGACCTCTGAGTTCAATGACGGGCTGACCTGGACTTCACATGTCCAGGATCTGTATGTCTGTGCCGTCCATGTGGAAAGTAGACATGTAATTGGAGTCCGCGGGGTTGAAAGCGATGCGCAAAAGTGGTGACGTTGGTGGGCGGGCTGACCCTGTGGGTGAGGAGGAAGGGGCAGGTGCTACGTTCTTTGGTGCTGGGGTTTCATAAAGAATTGTGGAGTGCTCTAAACTGCGCAGATCGAAAGCTCGTAAGCTTCCATCTGCTCCCACTGATACAAAAATGTTGGTGGATCCTGGAAGCCATGCAACGTCGTAGACCTCACGATCATGCGCGATGAGCTGCGTGATGGCGGTTGCAGTATCGATGTTCCATACGGTGCATGTCGTATCGATTGATGATGTCACCACTAGACTGGGTGCCTTCTCGTTCCACAAAAAGTTTGTCAAGGGAGCACCCATAGAGTGATTTTGCACTTTTGATTGCTACAAAGAAGAGGCTGAGATTGTCACGAAGGCACAGTCGAGCACACCAGAACATACTCCAGACAGCGAAGTCTTCAGCGTCAGGCTATGTCCTCCGGAACTCGACTGCCATCCAACATACCCAGAAATCGGAGGTGGTGCATCACTAGAGTACTCCCAGACCCTCAATGCACCCCCAGTTGTAGCGAGCAGCTCCGTTGCTGGAGATTTCTGCGACCATGCGTAAGTGGAGGCCATGGCTGGCTGCCATTGCAGGCTCGTTGCAGGATATCCGTGTGGGGCTTTGCAGAGTTTCACGAAGTCGGGGTAATCATGGTAATCATCCTCCACCAGAACACGCTCGTCTTGCAGTCCAATGATGGCAATCTCATTTCGGAAGTCCTCAGTGAAGGATGCGATGCCTAGGCAAAAGGATGATCGTCGAGCAGGACACGGAGGTTGGAATGCAGGAGATGGATCAGGTTGAATGCTAGAAGGCAATCTCATGCGCATGGTGATCGGCATACTTGTTGACGAAGTAGGCTTTAAATAAGCCTAATGAATTTGAAAAATTGACATGAGGCGGAAGGAACTCCGAGCCGTAGACAGGTATGAGTAGTGCTCCCCGGACGATGCAGTCCACATGGACGACTGTTTCCACTGGCCGACCATAGTGGTCAATATCTGGTTGAACAATCCACATCGTCGTATCCTCACATGGTTCATTGGTGGTTGAGAACCACTGAACCAATGCGCATGGATATTGCTCGGCGTTATGAGTGAATTTGAAAAAAAATCGTATACGAACAACATGTAATCCCCGCATTCCTTCTGCCTCGGAATCCTTTGTTAAGAAGACACAGTCATTTCGAGGTGGACCACCATGCCAGGATGGCATTGCTCGAATTCTTTCACAATACATGCCACCGATGCCAGATGGATCACTAGGTGCATAGAACATGGCAACGGCGGAGGGGCAAATATAAATGCGGGTTCGCAAAGTGGGGCAATGGTTAAGATCGACATTGGAAGCAGGCATTGGTGCATCAGGGTACAACTGGTCATATAGAAACCGGCGTATAAGTTCAGGAAACTGTGGAATATTTAATTGCTCTGCGAGAACAGCAAGTTGCCGAGGATATTGAGACTTGGGTGCTACAACCACAACTTTCAGTTACAGGTCGTAGTAGACACAATATAACAGACCATTTCGTTTTGCTAATGTGACTTCTGCAAGGGTACGTGGGCCTGCCACAGCACTTGCATCTTCGTCATCCAACTGGCGATCAATATCGATACCTGCAATACCAGACGTTACCGCCTCATCGGAAGTGGCAATTGCTGTGACTTCAGGATGACCTAGCATCCCTCGTGCTGCAAAATCGGCACGTAGAGCAGCCAACTTGTCAATACGTTGATTTGTGAGCAAAATTTGCCCCAAAGCTTTGTAATGGCTGGAGCGTCGCCAGGGTTCCTTAACGGCCTTGATATGTTTCGATTCCGTAATTGAAGAACACAGTCCATTTGGTGACCCAAAGAGCTCAATAACTTTCCGATAGTGTATCATAGAGTGTTGGCGGGGTAATGAGATACCATCGGGACAAAGACCTGGGATCTCAAAGACAGTGCGTTCACGATGGAACCGTGCCAAAGCTTCATCTATGGCTGCCAAGGTGGATTCCGTGTGTGCAGAACGTCGAACAAGATAACAAAAATTTAAAAATGCTGCAATTGCACGAATCATTTGGCTCGGTACGTGACCAGCTATTGCAGGAAGGTATACCTACTCAATTTCTCTCAGAAGTTGCCGAAGCTGGAAAAAATGGTAGGCAGACCTTCATCAGCGCCTTTGAATCATCTCCTGTCCATTGTTTAAAACCTCGACCTTGTGGAAAACGCCTCAGGCCTGGAAATGACGGAACAGCAGCAATCCTAAAGTAACAGATTCAAAAAAGCAGATAAAAAGTATATCATATCACATACCGGCGATCAATGTCTGCCACAATTGCAGAAGCACGGGCTTCACCATGTGTTATTTTTAGGTAGTCGTAAACCCAAGTAACGAGATGGTCCTTAAAAGTACCCTTTATGATCTGATGTAAGAGATCGGAAGTCAAAAGTTCATGTATATCTGCCCTTGGGAAAGAGGCTGTGAATGGCTGGTAATCAATTCAGCATCTGTCTCACAAGGTTAATGGTGTACGTACAATGACATCGCCAACTATCCCATAGTCTTCCCACAACATTTTAAGATCGAACAATTCAGCGAGGGCTTCTGTATGTTCTTGTGAACGGAGCCCTGCATTGCAGTCTAAATCATGTGCTCGCGCCGAACATCTTAAGATAAATAAGTCAGCCGTTATGCAAGAGGTGATTACAACACTGACATACCTCGGACACCAACCTTGAACAATACATGAAAGCAGAACCTGTTCGGGATAATCTGCGATGTATGGACCAATTCCATAGATTGCCCTACGGTAGTGACCATCGGGGCACATTACAAGTTCCAGTGTTGTCATCCCGGTGTAGAGGGTCGACGTCCCTCTGAGTCCGTATCATCAATATATCACGAATCCGGACCAACCCGATGCCGCCATTCGACTTGCATTCGAACCCGACGTAACCCGACGCAACCCGACGTGACGTGACGTGACGTGACCCGACGTGACCGACATAACCCGACGTATGCCGCTTCGTCACAGCCGCTCTCGGGCTAAATCCGGCAGCCTCAAACGCCTCGGAGTTCCAATTCCAGGAGATGGATCTCTTCGGACTCAATCCCCGACTTCGGATTTACTTTATTTATGCATCCCCTCGTCCTTTCGGAGATATGTAGGACTTTCTAGATCTTTTCCTTGCATATTCGTTTTCCCCTCCATTTCCTGTCTTCGTTGCTTTGCAACCCCCCTTTCCACTTCCCCATTCCAGTGTTTCTTTGTAGTTTCTATCGGCCGAAGTAGACATGTCCGAAAGTAGCTACACACTCATGTACTATAAAAACGGTCCCCGACGACCGTACAAAAAAAAAGATACCATTAGTCCCCGTTTCCCCTTTAGTCAGAATCACCTTTTAATCCCTTCAAATGCTCGTCCACGTAGATCCTTAGCTTTTTATAGTTCACTTCATCGTCTTTATCGTTGTTTCCGTATATTCGTTCATCGTTTCCGACCCGACCCGACCCGACCCGCCGTACCCGACATCGTCGGCATCGTCGGGTTCTTTACTATTTGTCCGTTTTCACTCCATTCATCGCCGGCTTCGTCGTTATTAGTCCAGTTTTACACGGCGGCTTTACTTTTACTAACATTCCCTTCTTTTACTTCTATTCCCGACACTGAATTATCCAGTCACTTCTACGCTGACACCTTCTGGTTAGGATCTTTATATTATTTCTTTATATAGTTCCGAAGCCACACAGAACCCGCATCTACATCTGGAGCCCACCGCGAGGATAATTCAGTGTCCATCACACATTCATTCAACAACCCTAGATTTCCCTTCGTCATTCTCGAACAAGTCCTTCCGCCGCACTCTACACATCCGCTACCCGTTACCCGACCTCCTTGCACCCGACATCCAACACTCTGACATCCGATTTCCAACCATCACACCATCATCCGGGTTTGATTCTATTGATATTTTCTCTTCTTTGCCGACTACAATTGTTCAGTTTCACTAAACGACCTCGAACCCGTCCTTGTGCCGCCCAACCCAACGGCCGCTTCCCGCTTTAGGAAACTTGCACAGCCACGATCCAACAACACTCTTTCGTCGACTCGAATTCCGTCACATCCATCCCATCCACATTCGTTTATAGACTCCCAACACGCTCGGAATCCCACTCCCCACCGATACCCGTCGAAAAACCGCGACCGGAAAGCCCCAAAACATCGACTCGCCCAACGGCACTCACGCGTCACTCACAACTTGGAACAGACGGATCTCCGTGCAACGGGTTTAGCCTGTGCACCCCCAGCCGCTCGCGTCTACGAACTCGCACTTGTCACCGGATACAAGCCCTTACAAGCCCCCCCATCGTCTGAGCCCACGAAGTTACCAGCAAAACCACGTCAGCGCCCTTCACGAGTTCATGCGAGCAGCCCCCGCGTTCGAGCCCTCAACACTGAGCTACAGCCCCACGACGCCATTCGCGAGCCTCACAAGCCATCTTCGCCGTTATCGATGCCCCACACCGTGCCACGTCACCCGGCTTCGTGCCCCAGCCAAGTCGACATCTCCGGCCGCTCACGCCTTCGTTGGACACCCCGTCGCCTCGCACCGCTTCCCAGAGTCCCACATCGCCCTTCACGAGCCCTCACGAGCCGTCTCCGCCATTATCGAGTCCCCAACGCGTCGCCACGTCATCCCAGCTCATGCACCCGCCTATTCGACATCCCCGGCCGCTCACGCCCTCCTTGCTACCCCCACCCAGCCTCGTATGGCTTTCCGGGTCCCCACAGCGCCCTTCGCGAGCACTCACGAGCCGTCTTCGCCGTTATCGAGTCCCCAACGCCATGCCACGCCAAACCGCTTTATACGCCCGCGTACTCGACATCCCCGGCCGCTCACGTCCTCGTTGGACCTCCTCGTCGCCTCGCCTCGCTTCCTACGACCCCACGACGCCAGTTGCGAGCCATCAAATGCCGTCTTCCTCGTTATCGATCCCCCACGCCGTGCCACGTCACCCTGCCTCGCGACCCAGCTTACTCGACATCTCCGGCCGCTCACGCCCTCGTTGGACCTCCCCGTCGCCTCGCACCGCTTCCTACGACCCCACGACACCAGTTGCGAGCCCTCATGGGTCCTCCTCGCTGTCGTCGATGTCCCACACGCGTGCCACGTCACCTCGCCCCATGCACCCGCCTATACGACCTCCTCGGCCGCTCACGCCTTCGTAGGACCCACCGGCGGCTCGTATCACATCCCAGCACCCTACATCGCCCCCGCAAACCCGTACAAGCTGTCCCCGTTATATTCGAGCCCCCAACGCCATGCCACGTCACCGGCTTCGTGCCCCAGCCAAAGTCGACATCTCCGGCCGCTCACGCCCTCGTCGGACCCACCGCTGCCTCGTACCGCATCCCAGGGCCACACATCGTCCGTCGTGACGCCGTACAAGCCGTCCCCACTGCCCTCGAGCCATCAACGCTGCGCCACGTCACCCAACAGCCTACCACCGCGTTCCCAGACCCAGCACCAACGACCACCACGACCGTCAGCCCCCACACCCACGTTCACGCCCCCGCACTTCTGTGGGACCCTTTCCCGTCCCAAACGACTCCGCTCTCGTCCCTCGTCGTCCCACGCAAGCGGCCACGTCACCCCCCGTCGACCTCCATTCACCCCCAGCCGTCCCCGTCCTCGTCCACTCCCCTTCGATCACCTACGCCCTCGACCAACCCCACGACGTCCCTCAAGTCCCTTCGCGAGCCCAAACGAAGCCCCCGTTGGGTTACGCCCGTGAAACCGTGACCACCGGCCGCCCAAACCCGTTCCACGACCCGACGGACCATTGTCAAATCCCCACGCAACTATCCGCCACGAAAACATCACGAAGACGCCACCCGTATCACCCCAATCCATCTCCCCGCCCACGCCGTCCGCCCCCGTCTCCAACATCTCCCTACACCATACCCCAGCCTCGATCACCCGTTACCCGCTTCCCTCGACAACCCGCAGCTTCGAACAACCCCACGCAACCATGATCCACGCCTCGCAACCACGTTCCGTCTTATCCGCTCACGTCGTCCGCCCCCGTCTCCCTACGTCGCCCTATGCCATACCGCCACACCCGACAACTCGTTTTCAACCTACCCGCTACACCAGGTTCCGGTTCCGGATCCGCGACCTGCATCACAGCACCCGACTACGAACCCGGACTCGTTCCCAACGATTCCGCGGCATCTGGTTCCGGTTCCGGTTTCACGACCCGTACCCGCCACATTTCACTCCCGTACCCACCGAACCCGACCCTACGAAAACCCCATCACCGTCCATCGGCATAAGAATTATATACATAGATAGATTAAATAAAGAAAAAGAAAGAAAAATGTCAGAGATAAAGGAAAGATAAAAAGAAATAACTCATTCCCGACACACCCGGCACCCGCATAATCCACCCGACACACCCGCTTATGAATCCGTTACACCCAGCGAACCCGTTTACGAACCCGCCGCACCCGCTTACGAACCCGACGCACCGCTTCACTCATTCCCCACGCACCCGACTCGTCCGCTCACGCACCCGCATTCCACCCATTGACATCGCTCTCCGCTTTCCATGACCCACCGTTTCCGCCACCGTTTCGACCCAGACACAACGTTCCCTGTCTCGGCTTCGATTCCCAACCCACCCGACTTTATATTTCAGTTCCATGGGGGAGAATGCTTCCCCACGGGTCCAAGCCGGTGCTGAACCGCCTAGTATGAGGCTGATTTCACATCCGTTGATTATCGCCCCCATATTAGTATTGACATATCGAACCTCCGCCATCGTCTATCGAACCTCCGCCATCGTCTATCGAACCTCCGCCATCGTATATCGAACCTCCGTCGTCGTCCATCGAACCTCCGTTTTCGTCATATCGTATCGAACCTCCGCCATCGTATATCGAACCTCCGTCGTCGTCCATCGAACCTCCATTGTCGTCATATCGTATTGAACAACCACCGTCGTCATATCATGTCTACCCCTACGCTACCGTTTCCGCCACCCGTTGACACAGCCACCAAGCCGCCGACCCTAACTCGACCCGCCTAGATCGTCTTTGTCATCCGCTTGTGTTTTATTTCGTTTCCGCTCCTGCCTTACTCGTCTCCGTCACCCGCCCCCAATCCTATGTCACGTTTAGTTTTATCCCGACTTGATTTCTATCGCGTCCCTTCCTTTCTGATCACCGGCATTTATTCCCTTTTATCTATTTTGCATTTCCGCTGCATATTTGTCCCACACTTATAGCTTTCCGCTGTTTCCTTCATTTCCGCTTGGTTATATTGTCACTATAGTTTCTTTTCTATGTATTTCCGGACACCGGCATCACCCGCCTTTGTTCTCCGCCCTCTGACTCTCCACTAGTCACCACCCGCTCTCCCCCTTCGCATTGTCCACAACCCACCTCGTCCCGTCGAACCCAATTCCACGACCACCACGTCGGCCTCATCTCACGCATCCGAGTCCCGAGTCCACGTAGTATCGACCAGGGATGGTCTTTATTTAAAGTACCCTGGAGATGTAGAGGGTCGACGTCCCTCTGAGTCCGTATCATCAATATATCACGAATCCGGACCAACCCGATGCCGCCATTCGACTTGCATTCGAACCCGACGTAACCCGACGCAACCCGACGTGACGTGACGTGACGTGACCCGACGTGACCGACATAACCCGACGTATGCCGCTTCGTCACAGCCGCTCTCGGGCTAAATCCGGCAGCCTCAAACGCCTCGGAGTTCCAATTCCAGGAGATGGATCTCTTCGGACTCAATCCCCGACTTCGGATTTACTTTATTTATGCATCCCCTCGTCCTTTCGGAGATATGTAGGACTTTCTAGATCTTTTCCTTGCATATTCGTTTTCCCCTCCATTTCCTGTCTTCGTTGCTTTGCAACCCCCCTTTCCACTTCCCCATTCCAGTGTTTCTTTGTAGTTTCTATCGGCCGAAGTAGACATGTCCGAAAGTAGCTACACACTCATGTACTATAAAAACGGTCCCCGACGACCGTACAAAAAAAAAGATACCATTAGTCCCCGTTTCCCCTTTAGTCAGAATCACCTTTTAATCCCTTCAAATGCTCGTCCACGTAGATCCTTAGCTTTTTATAGTTCACTTCATCGTCTTTATCGTTGTTTCCGTATATTCGTTCATCGTTTCCGACCCGACCCGACCCGACCCGCCGTACCCGACATCGTCGGCATCGTCGGGTTCTTTACTATTTGTCCGTTTTCACTCCATTCATCGCCGGCTTCGTCGTTATTAGTCCAGTTTTACACGGTGGCTTTACTTTTACTAACATTCCCTTCTTTTACTTCTATTCCCGACACTGAATTATCCAGTCACTTCTACGCTGACACCTTCTGGTTAGGATCTTTATATTATTTCTTTATATAGTTCCGAAGCCACACAGAACCCGCATCTACACCGGCACGAAGTGGCTCTAATATTGCAGCCAGTGATGAGTGAAAAAGCTGCCGCCGGAATTTTCGAAAGGCTGGATCATCCTTATATTGCGCATCGGCTAGGGTTTCTTTAATATAGGCATCAACTTTGCAATACCAGCACTTACTCTTTGGGATAGCGAGGAATGCAACAATTGAAACAGCGTTACGATGTGCTCGTCGTGTGCTGTTGTGAACATTCCCAAGCGATGCGTATAACGGGTAAAATTCAGTATTTCCCGTGCCAACAGAAACAGTTGTCTTGTTGCTACTGAGGATTATTGGAACAAACATTCCACCGTGGACATCCTCTGATTGTTCGGCAATTACATCCTAAATATTAGTTCAGCAATATGCCCAAATCAGCATAAGAAAACCTATAAGGATACGCACAGCCTGACTCCATGCCCAATTGCCCGACATTAGATTTTGCCATTGGCGCTCGCCATTCTCAGCAAATTCTTGAAATGGGGTATAATTAATTTCGTCCTTGAAGTCGGGGTTGGAAAGTTGGTTCTTGATAACAACGCTCGGATTCCGGTGCCAGACTTCATACTCTGTCGTCATCCAAGGAGGCACCACTCCATTTGGAAGGTCACCTGAATACGAGACCGAAAAAGATTCCCATGGGGCATCGCCAATAGGTATAGAGTCGATTGTGCTATAGACATCTTTATGATTGGAAAATGGCGCTGTACCGCTGTGATCTCCCCACATATCCATGAGGTCGTCAATTTCTGTAGCTGGCATCTGGTTTCTCTTAAATAGGAATTCGGCAATCCGGAATTCGGAACAAGACGAGTAGGGTGAAAAGTCGGAAGTTGATTTTTCGATTGGTGTTGGGAGGGTTCGGGGATCAATATAAGTGCCATTAATATCACACGGCATCCCTGAATGATTGCTGTAATATTACAGCATGGACTAAGTAAGAGTTTGAACTGACTTACCATTCAGAATAGGGTGCTCGTGGGTGTAAGAAGTTTGAGGTGCAGTCGAGGCATCATACTCCATACCATCATTTTCTGCAGAGTCAAAATCCATGTCGTTGCCAAAGAAAGGAAGATCGTCGTGGTCGTCATCATCAACCACCTCCACCTCCACTATTGATCGCTGGGCAAACAGAGGGTGTGCAGAGTTCTTGTGTTGTGTATAACCAGATCGGTTTTTGAATGTTTTATTTCGGCCCTTGCATTTGCCAAGATGGCACTCGAAGAGATGGGAACGAGGTTGATTCAACATTTGTACGGAAAGTGCAATCGGGATGAAATTATGTACGAGACAATGACAAGTCCGCTAGGGCGTGAGATCACAAATTGAGAGTCAGAAATACAAGGACAAAACAGAACTCGAACCACATACCTACTACCAAAAAAAACCGACAAAAAAATATGCCTGCCAAACGCACAACAACTGTCAATGGCAGCACTGGAAAAAGTCAAGGAACTCACCCAAGTGAATTCGCCTGCAAAATAAAGGTAGCCAAAGCTAACATGTAACGTTTTCGCAGACGGTACACTTGCAACCAATCGTGCACGACGTGCTGGAGCAAACCTCCACCCAGGAATGGTAGTTGCCAATCAGACTAAACCGCGTAGAACCTCAGCTCAAGTCCTTGCCGACAAAGCCGCAGCTCTTGCCAAAAAAGAGGAAAAGGCCATTGCAGTTGCGGCTGCCAAAGATAAAAAGCTGAAAAAGATAGCAGATTTAGAAAATAGGATGGCGGCTGATGAAGAAAATCGTAAAAGGGATGCGGCTCGGCCACCGTCAGGGAAAATCGTGGTTAATGTTGCTGAACGCCCAAAATCATCTGTCAGGAAAAGTACACCAGAAATCATGAAGGAAGTTGACGAACTGTTAGCCTTCAACTATGGCAATGATATTGTTGAACTTGACAGCGAGGAAGAATCCCAGGTTGTGCTCCGCCAGCCAAAGCCTCGACAGGAACCTGTTCTTGAGGAGGAAAGTGAAGGTGAAGCAATTGGTGCCGGTCTTCTGATCAAAGAAACTGTACTAAAGTCACTTCTAGATGACAACCGCGATAATGAAGGATGGATTGACCGTGACTACATACCAGATATGGGTGGTAGCCAAGCTCAAAGTTTCGACATGGACTTGGACTTGGAAGAAAGCGTAAGTGAAATAGTGGGAGAAAAAGGAACAGGAGCAACGGAAAAGGTCAGATCTGAGAACAAAAAGGACAAGAAACCGACACGAGGGATGGTGCGAGACGCGATTGAAGCCTTACGTTTGATGAAGGCAACAAGGGATGATCAAAAAAGGAAATTTGAGGACGTGGAGAACGTGCAACAGCAAGTATCCCCTCCTTTTTCATCTGAACGTTATTTGACGAATCTTACTCTGAATGCCAGCCCCTTAAAGAAAATGAAACCGGCCCACCCATCGGGACTCTTACCTCAATTCAAAACGAATGCTGACACGGCCATATTATGGAACAAAACCAACTTTAAAGGTTCTCACATTGATGCTGGAGGCGGTTCTGAAGTGGGTCACAGTGGCAAGTTTTCTGATTTATATGGTGGCCTTTCCGACGAGGATGAGAGCCAGGAAGGTGCAGGGCAACTAGCCACCCTGGGACCAAAAAACATAAAGGTACGGCAACGATCATATGTTTTTCTGCTATAATTTGATATCTTACCTTCAGAAGTCCATTGCAAAAATCACGCGGAATGCACCCACCATCAAACTCGAGGCAGATACCGTTAGTGTGAAGCTTGGCCGCACTCGATTCTCTGCAAATGACCTGCCCGCTGACATCAAGGCGCGTTGGAGTGAAGAGTTCTCCCCCCTTTGGCGCAAATTTCTCGGTACCCTGACCGACCCCTGGGATACAGATAGCCCCAGCATTCACTCGGAGATGCAAGCCTGCTTTGACACTGTCTACCCTGGCAACGCTTACGGCAAAATTTCCCATAATGACGTTGTCTTTTCTGTGGTGCGTATATCTATCCTGACTAAAAATATCTTTCACAATAAGAGTATTTTAGGCCATGCAACGTTTTTATGATTGGCGGGCGAAATTTTCTCAAAAGGGCATTTCCAACGTTGCTGCTATTTTTGAGGCCGAAAAGGTGACATCTGATTCCACCAAAGATAAGAAATGGCGCGCCGATTACGCCAATTGGGCACTTGGACCTGGTATCCCATTCCTATATGCAGGGGAAGATCCCAAGGTGCTATTACTACGCATTTATACACCATTTTATTAACAGACCGCTTTCAGAACAAAGTGGGTGCCTTCCAATCGGCACTTGTTCTCAAGATCTTTTCGACACATCTAACCGACACCGCAAACGCTCCCAACGATTTCCTTGCCCAAGTCCCCCCTAGCGGTGCCCTTACGTTGTCTGTCGCAGCGGTACGTACCTTGATATACATGTGCAAACGACATTGGTTGATCACGGTTTTAGGCTGAGCGAGCAATCAAATTCTGGAGGACTGGAACTTCAACTATGGGCCTCGACAAAGGAAAGGATATGTTCTCGGAAACAAACTGGTATCAGCAGACAAAGGCTTATGGGACTTCCGTCGCCAAGATTGGCCCAGTAACGTGGGGACGCATTCTCGAAGCTGCTTCCAACATCAACAAAACCAAAACATTCATAGATCTGACTGACGAAACTGATGAACGTGCTATGATATCCAACATGGAATGAAGGTGAGTCACAATCTACAACATGTATACTAGCAGTCGTCTAATAGCAATCTACTAGAATACCCTCCCTTTCTGAGGGTCACGGCCCGGGTAGCTGTGAGTGGGTTTGGCATCGGACAATGTTGAGTTGTGAGCGCCGGTCATTCTATTTTTTATAATGTGCATGGGATAGAATTACTGCAAGAATATATGATTCGATGTTCCCTACCTTTGAGTGTCTGAGATGGTCTGGCCAGTGCGATGACTGCCAGTGGTCTGGTAGCAGTCTTCTCAGAAGGTCTGACCCGAAGGTCCCTTGCACGGTCTGGAGGTCTTGGAGGTCTTGGAGTAACTTGGGCAATCTGGTCCAGAGGGGAATCTACTGAAGGGTCTTCGTGGTCTGGGAGTCTGGCGGGTCTGGACCAGACAACACCAGACCGAGTCAGACCACCCCGGACCTTGTGCACATTTACTGATGTGGCAACCCAGTAACTCTTAGTTGACAGTTAGGCAACCAATTAATTGAAGATTATTGAACACACTCTTGGCAAATAATTTCTAACTTAGAACTTGAAAGCAGTTTTTACTTTAGCCCAGACCCCAGAAGGGTTTTTGTAGAAATGCTGATGTAAGGCAGTCTCCAAGTCAGAGGCCAAGAAACCACAAAGCTCAACACAAATACATTTGAACAATCTGATCATCTGAGGCTCCTTCGTGCTACTTGTCATATCACAATTCATCTACAACTAAACTTCTACTCATCACGCACGCGCTCAAACACCCATTCCAACTGAATCTCATGCCCGAGTTCAAGCTACAAGACGGTTAATACCTCATGCTCTCGCAGTTGAATTGAGACAAGACATACGATGGGTGGATGAATAGCGGGTGGGGCAACCCTAATACCGAGATCTGAACCGGTGACACGAATGCTGCATGAGAGGAGGGTCAACTCAATAATATGCGAGAAAGATGGCACTGTAGACTGACAAGGAACGAAATCCAGGCGCAATTACGGGATGCCATTCGTTCAGGGGGAATTCAGAAAGACGGCACAGGATCTGGTCGCCTTGCTCGGGTTCCTTGGGCGCGCCTTGGTAAGTAAGGTAAGATGTCGGAATGATCCTGGAGGGGCGCTCGATGATGATGTTGCCATTGTTAACAGGGACGACTCGCCACTAAAAGGGCTGGTGAGTGACAGACAATCGAGCTTGTCAGAAAGCCATGTATTACCTCCTGCTCGGCGTCAGATTTGGCACCAGGAGGGAGAATGGTGACACGCTCAGGCTCTCCTTCGCGAGTTAGACATGCAGGCTCGGCGCCGCCAACCACGACGATACGATAGATGCCGGGAGGAACTTGAGTAGTAGTCATAGTGCTCTGAGAAAGCTAAAGGGGACGCTGAAAACATAGCCACTTTTAAATGTCCACGGCTGACTCCGAAGTGTCCTCGTCAAGTTTGTGCGGCCCAAAACGAGAGCCCGGGAGAATGGATACAATGGCGTATGTCAGCCAGAAAACATACCCGATCTCGGATCCATATCTGATTTCAGTGAGGTGAAAAGTAAATATTGAGGGTACAAATCTTACTCGGTACAAATCTTACTCGGTACAACTGCCAGCCCACCGCCCTCGACTTGGCGATAAAAAGGGCGATAAAAAGGGTGATGGTGATGGTGTGAAGGAGGTGAAATTGGGACATACGGGGTTAGAGCTACAAGGAATGAAATGGTTGCTGACCATGAGGACTTGAGTATTACGACAGTACTAGTACGCCTGGCCAAGGTGTTGGACGCAAATCCTTCTTCGATGAACACGCGCTCTCCCTCTAAGGTCTGGTCATCAGCAATTGGTCCGAAAACAGGCAATCCATAAATTACGTCTTGATCCTGAAGCAGAGGACATATCGTCGCCCTGTTCCCGCGCATCCATCGGAAGACCCGCTCCTTTTTGTTGTCAAGTACTCGCCCCGCGTCTGCTTGGAGGTTCCTCGTTGTGAATACTCGTCACACTGCGAGAAGTGGGAACATGAAGGAAAAAACACTCAAACGTGCATTGGGTGTCGGTCGTGTTCACGTGCTGTATTATATCCTCATGACAATAGCCAAGGGACTGCTTGCAGTTTGTAACTCGTCATCGCCTTCAAGTTGTTGTTGGTTGCTGTGTCGACTTCTGGCTGCTCGGGCTCGCAGTATCCATGATATCACTTCGTTTCGTTGGATGACTAGTACTGTATTAATGGTCGGCATAAAAAAGTGGCAAAAGTTCCGACTTCCAGAGCTTCACCCAGGGTACTTCCAGTCGACAAGGTCTGTTAATATCTAAACCTTTTGGCAGTTCAGAGACCCTAGTGACTTGCTTTCCCATAAGGAGCAGTCACCTCAGTTACGTAGTTACTGAGCATGCTAATCAAACCGTCAATTCATTGCCAAGCAGCTGTTCGAAACGGAATGAAGCCCAGTCCCCGGTGCATAAGACAGCCACTGGCACGAACACTCACTCTCTGCAGCATTCTCTTCGGTATCATCGAAACAGACGCACGTTATGATGCCCCAGAGCGTGGATGAGATCAAGTATGCTCTTTGCCTTATTCCGCATTTCCCTGTCTTGACCTTCCTCTATGATAATAGTCACGGGGCGGTGTTTATAGGTGTCATACTGGTACGTACGTCCTGGTGTTCATTTGTTTCTTGTAGCTTATTGATTTCTCAACCACCTAAGAGCAATGTCTTATATGGCATCATGATAGTTCAAACATTGATGTATTTCAATGCCTTTAAAAAGTGCGTATGCAGGGCTTTGCTGCGATTGATAAATAACGTGTCAGTCAGGGATCCAACCTGGAGGAAATGCTTGGTAAGTGCTGATCTGAAATACTAATATCTATCTTATTCCCGGCCTTTAGGTCGGGTTTCTCTTCATCTTGGTTACAGCCACCTCCATAGTTGAGATTATCTATACACACCAATCACTTATCCTCCGTTATGGTCCGTCCATGTCATATTTCTCAACTAATATGTGACAGTCATTACCTGCAGGCAATGATCAACCGCTCCAAGATAACCATGGCTGTAAGTAATACTCTTTGCTTGGGCCTTCATGTACTATCACCCTAACCATGACCTAGTCATTACATGCAGTACGTACATTCACTTTTGGTTATAATGGTAGGTTATTGAATATTGGTGTGCAATATAGGTGTGGTATTGACGGTTCGTCTCCACTAACAAGGCCTGGCTCACCAAGGTAAAATGTATCTTCCGCATTCCAGGTCGTCCTTGCATTGGCTGTCCAGCTGTTCTTTGCATGGAGAATTCAAGTCCTCACCTCCAGCAAATGGTTCACTTCAATCATCGTCATCTGCGCCCTAGTGAATTTTTGTGAGTAGTATTCTACCTTTGCTGCTTTCCGGCCTATTAATATTAAATGTATAATGCAAAGCCGGTGGGATTGTTACCGCGATGTTCACTACTCGTCTTCGCGGGTTCCTTCTGTTCCTGTCATTCGACGACTACCAGAATTTCAGGCATGCTATACTGGGTTGGTTTATTTCTGACAGCATCACGAATGTCATCGTCACGGTAACGCTCGTTTGGCATTTGGTACTATGTCACCGGTCACTCTTCCAAATCTATTTGTTACTCACCAAAACTCGTGGTACTAGACCAGCAATAAAACAGGATTCCACGACACAGATGACATGATTGACAAGATTATTAGAAGTATGTGCATGACACTTATCGACGATTGCTACTCACTGGAACTTTCATTAACCCTTTAGTAACTGTACCCACCGGAATGATCACTACAGTGTTTGCAGCAACGTTCATCATTTTATTCTTTGTCGATGTGAGTGCTCTATATTTTCTGAATCGTACCGGCAGAATATATCCTTTTTTCCCAGACAAATGATAGAATGTATGCATTTTCCTTCCACAGCTCCCTCCACCCTGCTCATTCTAAGACTCATTTTACTGGTTCTAGGGCGATGCTTTTCTATTTCCCGCTTTCAAAACTCTACGCAAACTCAATGATGTCGAGTTTGAACTCTCGAGGGCGGTGGACCTACGTTAGAAACGAAAGCGGTCAGCAAGGCAGCAGTAAAACAGGCAGTGCATGGCTGGCGAAGGAAGGGCAGAACGCGGATACTGGCCAGGCGGAAAAACAATACCACCGGCATGTAAGCGGTCGCAGTTTTTCCAAGGGGTATTCTCTGAAGCTAGTTTTTTGGCGATGTCCTCCACGGACAGCCCGACGATCTAATGAACAATAAGCGAGCAGAGGTGTTTGTGCAAGTGGAGTCTCACGAGGTGGTTGAGATGTCTGGAGGGAATACTCCGGTGCTTCATAACCTCCCTGTGGTTGGGGAAGGCAATGCACCCTGGACCTAATTTGCGAATATTGTATGTAACATTGTAACATGAACTCTTTTTGGACTTGTTGGCAACCTCACTTTGGAGAGGACCATTGCGTGGCAGGTCTGAATTTGTCTGGATCTTTCATGTATTGTGCATGTTGTTCTACAATAATTCTCAAGATCTCAACCAATCAAGAATTTGAGAATTTGAGAATTTCCTGCCTTCACATATACATACAATGACCGCTGTAAACATTGAAATTGCCATAGTGAAATACAGAAACATCAAGTGAAAGACGAAGGATGTTAGTGTCATACATCAAACACAATATTAATGCTACACCGCAAATGAATCGAGAATGTTTTGCTCCACCATTCCAGTGACCCAGCATCGGGTGGCGGCTTGTGCCAAACATCGTTTGGAAAGAGCACAGCGATAGCCTGTTGTATGCGTGAAACTGAAATCGAAATTTCCTTGATTGAATGTTCGTCGTGGGCGACAAGCCTGGGTATATAAGGGATGGAATATGTCGACAGGATCTGCAACGCTTCCCATTCAAGAGTCCAATTGGGGACCCATCGAGCGAGAGGTTGACATCCCATGGGATGGATGGATGTGAGAATTTGATCGCGACCCTATCTGCGTCTGTAGCTGCATCGAAGGCAACGATGTGATCGGTCTGGACGAGGGGACCCTCTCGGATGCCTGCAAGTACGAGGGTTCCTCTGCTGTTAATCCCATCTGCGATGTACAGAACGGAATCGTCCTTCCCGTATAATCCGTAGAAGATCTCCTCACGGAGGGTGATTTTATAAGCACGGGTGGGATGAATCTGGTAGAATTCGACACAGGGGTCGCGTTTAAAAGGGAGGTTTGCAAGGCCAACAAGGGCCGCAAGGGTGTAGGTGGCATGGGCACCAAATTCAACCTCGATAACTCCACTCCGGTCCCCATACCAAATCGCCATTTCATTGCCATGAACACCAAGAACAATAGAACTAATGTTCAGGGGACACTTCAACAGCTCATTAAGCTTTGCGTAAGCATGATCCCGGTTGTGGTTGAATCCCTTGCTTCCGGTGGAGACAGTATGCGCGACACATGCAAGAATGGCGTGCACATCAGGAAGATTACGATATGAAGGCGGCGCGTTGTCCGGAAGACCAGTGACGGAAAAAGGTATCGTTCGAGGCACGATCGCTACATCCACACGACCGAACCCAGATGGGGCCTCGTGTATCGGCCAAGCGAAAAACAGGTCTTAACGAGCATCTGTGTGTAATAACTGACGAAGAGATTGGCCAATAAACTTACTGGGCGACAAGGAATCAATACATCCATTCAGCTTACGCTCTAACCACACCTCTGCTTGCCGCGGTTCGGACAGGTTGTATTTCAGATCTGAGAGGTCGAGATTCGCTTTATTTGTAGGAAGGTCCCGCAAGAATACGTGGCGAAAAAACCCGTTTACTCCAGGGGTCAAGGTCACCCTGGCTGTGGGTTCGTTCTGCAAGTCTGCGTGTAATAAGCTCGTCTGCCATCGGGATTACCTAGGTGCTTTTGGTGAGTGCTCGCACAGAGACTGTGGATCAGTGTTGTACCGCTTAATGGAAATGGAAATTAAGGCTTAAATGTATTCTAAGAATCTCGATGAGCCTCGTGGATCAGGGTTTGCTGATGCGGAACCTAAAGCGTGCCCCTCAAACGAAAATGCAGTCACCGACCAATACGCAAAGTCTCGATGCCGCCATTTCCAAAGGAACTATGTTCTTCGTTAACCACAATCATCCGGCGCACTGTTTCTGGAGCGAGCCCAGTCTCCTTCTCCGACTTCACACAAATTCTCTCCGATGCACTCCTTTCCTTTTCACCCCTGGCAACTCTCGTTGGTGCAGATTCCGCCCGGAATCTCACCCACCGTGTCGCCAACATCAAGCAGAGCTTCGTCGTCTCGTTAGCACCCATTGGTGCGCTTGGCATGATGGCAACCGCATGCAAGGGTGCTGATTTGCCAGGATTAAAAGAAATGCTGGGAGTGGGCGAAGAGGACATCAACGATGCAGCACGGGAGCTCGGATGCGGGGTTCTGGAGGGAGACGCTGTGCCCAGGATGAGTAAAAGTGGTGGGCAGATCAGCACCGTACAAGGTGATAAACCTGAAAATGCAGCCTATGCTATTGTCAGGCTAGAGTGGGGGATGAAAGAGAGGGACCCAGCTTCGCAGATAGAAGAGGAGAGCCTGGACTTCAGGGCGCTGCGAGCCATCATTGACACTTTCGCAGCAGGAGCAATTTCCGGTCGTGTCATGTGGAACTTAAGCTCGGAACAGAAGGCGAGGGAGAAGGTTCAAGAGGTTCTAGGGCTTTTGTCGAGTACTTCGACGGATGCGTTGTTTGCCGCGTTTGAGCTAATGAATCTGACACATGGAAGAGGGATGATCGAGCTTCATTGGCCTGCACCAGCCATGCCGCTCGAGACTAATCCGTTTGTGATATATCTGTATGGCTGTGGCTTGGTGGTTGGTTTCCTATCCATCGCTATTCTCGCGGCTTCCCCTGTACTGTCCTGGCAATCGCCCCTTTCCTCGGCCCTGCTTGTGGGTGGCCAAGCTGTCCTCATCATGGGCAACGTCGCCGCACAATACATGGTCAAGTACCAACGCAATATTCGTCGCGTCCAGATCCCGAAGATTGGTGTCGAAACCGACTGGATGATGATCGACAGGGCTAGATTCGCCTCCTTCCTTGCCCGACGTCCCTTGTCTCATACGTCCTCCGCGAATCACATCACTCTGAGTCAATACCACTCTTTCAGACGTTGCTACGTTGTCACCTGGCATGCCATCCTCACGCTGGTAGCCTTGGTTATCGGCTTCATAGCGTTCTATTTGGGCGGCAAGTCCAGCAACGTGAGAACGGTTGGGACCTACATCGGACTGTTCATCTTGGCCAACTTATTGAAGGGTCAGGTGCTGCTGCTTGCGAATAAGCCTTATTATACACCGTTGAACAACTTTGGGCATGACGATGTCGTGGTACGAGTCGCAGGGAAGGATGCGGGAGACTGGGAAGGACGTGCACGGGCTGATAATCATATTTGGAGTCTCGGGCCGACATCAACCCAGTCGGAATGGAGTCGATCTTTTCCTCAAGGATTCCTTATCTTCTCGAAATTCTCTATCCGCAGTATGAATGCTCTGGACATGTTCTTCTTCTCGAGGTCTGAGGAATGGGTCGCAGCAGCACGCGCCATCAGTAACGCCGTCAGGCCTATCTCCCAACTCAGTGATTTCGGGAACCCCGACCAGCCGGAACGGCTACTGCAGATCCCATTGTATATGTGGCGTCAAGGCACAGCAAAATTCCAAGGCCTCCTACTTCTTCTTGCGATTGACAGCACGAGGAAGGAAGACCTGTTCTGGAGTGCGGGCATTGAGATCGTTTCGATTTTAATGAAGAACTTCACTTCTCGCTCTGAGCTATGTTCTGAGGGCCCACAGGCAACAGAGTTCTCGTTCCTTTCAGCCTTTGTGTACACCTGCACGCGGATGCTGTTGTCTGAACATGTGTACTGTGATGGATTCCTCTTCTCAACTAAGCGCCGGGGAGCTCGCAGTCTGATGGCCGCAATCCTGGATACGACAAGTAGAGCCAGCGAACCACAAAATAACACAAAATTGTTCGTCGATGAACTTAATGCTGCGGCAGAGGCAGCATATGGGGCCAAAGGTGCCAAGTCAAGGGAAACAGTAGAGGTGGACGAAGACGAAGAGTTGAAGATAGGAAACGACAGGGCCATTGCGTTGGCGAAAGAGCGAGCAAAGGAGCGTGAGCAGGCAAAGGCGCTGGTTGCGGAGCAGGCGTGGGAAAAGGAGCGGGCAAATGCGTGGGCCCAAATGCAGATGGACGAGGGAGTGCCAGAGGAAGTGGAGATGATACCAGATGGGTGGCCTCTGGTACGAGTGCAGGCAAAATCTGTTATGGGTGGAGACAGACGGAGAAGTTAGCTAGGTCACGGTTGGAAGGGAAAAGAAGTATACAATATTAAATGGTCTACTGTTCATTGAATCTTGGGCCGTATATAGTACATTCGAAAGGTATTTGGAAATACTGCGTTGTGACACATGACACCTCTGAGTTCACCTAAAAGACGGATTTGTAGCCATGTAAATTATCCAATAGGGTACATCACTTACCACCGTCTCCTGGGTTCGCCCCTTCCTCGGTCCCAGTTGTCCCATTTCCTCTCTCGACCTCGATGGGCTTCTTCAACCTCCTTTCGATTAAAAACATCACCATATCCACCATGACCACCATGAACTGTGCTGGGCGTCTCACTGCCTTCCAACTCCCGTTTTTTGCGCCGAATGAGAGCTAGCGCTCGTTGCCGTTCAGATGATTCACGGGTTAAGCGGGCATCAATATCTGACGGTCCGGAAGAAGATGACGGATGTGGACGGACCGTGGGACGGTGGATGTGACTTGACGATCCTGTCGTCGGCGTCCGAGATGCGAGTTGGTGAGTTATAGAAGTTAGGGGATCATGTATTGATTTTCGGACTGTGTCACGCTTCCTGCACGGTATGGTGGTTGGTGATGACAGGTGAGATGAACACAGTTCACGTACCGTCGTTCATCTTCAATTTCTTGATCCTGCTCGCTCAGGATCATTTTCTCTGAATACCATGGTTTGAGATCCTTGGCTGGGGGAGCAAGAGGAAAGCCCTTGTCTGTCTCGGCAGTTTCAGCTTTCTTTGAGGCTTGAACGGCAGTCGCAATAGCACTCTAAGCTCAAGGGTTATTTTCCTGTTTAAATATATTGATATACAATAATATCACTGACATGTTCCAAGTCTTCAAAGAAATTAATGTGACCCTTGGTTGTGGGTAGAGTCGTCGTAAGCTGAGCGGAGCCTCCCGCCGTCAGCGAGTCGACTGGGTCATCTTCCTTTCCAGACCGACGAGTCCCCGCGCGTTCTCGTAGTAGGTCTATGCGAGCCTCCGAATCCTTGAATACACAAGGTAAGTCTTTGGTCCGTAATCGAATAGTAGTCGCCGTACCGCGAGCATCATTCTGCCTTCTTCGCGAGCCTCTTTCTGGCGGGCTTCTTCTTCATCCCTTCGAACTTTCTCGATGTTGTCCCTTCTGTATGGATGGTAGGATTTGTGATGAGCAATGACTAGCCTTCCCATGATGGTGAGGAGCGGAATGAGCCAAAATTTGGTTACATAAACTGCCACTGACGACTACGGCCGTCAGGATAATATATAATGCCAACGTTACTTCCATTCCACCGGTCCATCCTGCAGCGCATACATGATCCATCTACAAGCGATCTCCTCATTTTGGCTCGCGGGCTTGGTTTACGCAGAATAATCTGCACGCTCATGAAAATATATGACTCTCCTCAGAATCTTGTTCTGCTAGTCAACGCTTCGCAGGAGGAAGAGTCTGCTATTGGAGAAGAACTGGGACTTATGGGCTGCAGGAAGCCTGGACTGCGTGTAGTAGGCTACGAGGTAAACAGTAAAGATAGGTGAGTCCTACCGTAAAGTATACATGACAGCCTAACCAGTAACACAGGCAGGGACTGTACAAGAGTGGAGGCCTAGTTTCTGTGACGTCTCGCATTCTTGTCGTCGATATGTTGCAATCAGATATACCAACCCATTTGATCACGGGAATGATCATCTTGCACGCAGAGAAGTATGTCATCTTCCATGGAGTCTTCGTGCTGGCTACTGAGGTTGACGTAGAGTGACCGCTCTATCCCTGGAAGCATTCATCGTGCGGCTGTATCGCGAGAAGAATCAGCCGGGCTTTCTCAAAGCGTTTACAGACCAGCCCGAACACATCACGAGTGGAATGTCACCACTGAAAACCATCATGAAGGAACTTCAGCTTCGTAATGTACATATCTATCCCAGGTCAAGAATTTATGCATATGAAAACATTTCCTAGTTCGTTGATCGGATTCCAGATTCCACGAAGAGATCAAGAAGTCTTTAGAGCGCCGAAGGGCAGACGTCATTGAGTTACAGCAGCCTTTGACGGAGTCAATGTCGGACATACATCAAGCTCTCGTGCAATGCATGAATACAACCCTCGCGGAGCTCAAGCGCTCCAACACCACGGTACCAAAACTTTTGTTCTAGGACGCGATCAACCCTCCTTATACTTGATTGCGACAGCTCGATCTAGATGACCTCAATATAGAAAGTGCATACTTCCGTTCCTTTGAAGCAATGGTCCGGCGGCAGCTAGATCCTCTGTGGCACAAAGTTGGCCCAAAGACGAAGCAGCTAGTCAACGATCTTGCCACTTTGCGCCAACTCCTCCAGTTCGTCCTTCATAAAATTTTGTTTCAACTTTCAACCAATTTAATTTTCGGGGGGGCAGTTACCTTTTAACTTACGACCCGTTAAAATTTCATTCGTATCTTGAGACCATAATAGCATCTAATTCTACCAGCGCGACCGGTGCTGTCCGCCAATATCAGTCACATTGGCTTCTCACTGATGCCGCCGATATCATATTCCGAGTGGCGAAACGCCGGTGTTACACCATCCGTTCGGTACCAAAGATTCGCGCCTCGCCAACAGTAATCGACCTTGTCGATGGTGATGGCGATGATGATGAATGGGACGCATTGGACGAGACTGATATACGTAGAGCCAAAGGTAAGGACAAGCAATGCGAAACCGCGGAGCGACCGTCTTGGCTTCCCGAGTTCATGGAACCTGTGCTGGAAGAACTTCCGAAGTGGACTCTATTGGCTGAGGTCTTGAAAGAGATCGAGGAGGAGATCATGAGACAAGAGTCTCTAGGCAATGCTCAGCTGGCTTGTATGCCGTTGGCTCACTCTTTTCCGATTCTAATTGATGAATTATCATGCAGTTAATCCAGGATCGAACACAGTCCTCGTTATGACATCCTCCACTTTCACCGCTAAACTCATTGGTGAGTTCTTGTCCACCATGGATCCAGACGCCCCCCGCGGTACACAGGGCCGTAAAATGATGCTTCGTAAACTCAGCCTTTATCTCTGGTGGAAAGGCAAATTAAGTGAGCGGAAACAAGACGGGAAGTCGCAGGTGATATTACCCGGTTCCGTGAAGGCTCCGCATGGTGGGTTTCAGCAATCGTACGGCAAAAGCGAGGGCCTGAGCGAGGCAATGAAAAAGAAAGACCAAGAAAAGGCCGAGAGGACTGCCAGAAGGAGAAGAGTGCGAGGTGGTGCGCCGCCTTCTATTGCGTCTGGAAGTGGAAGAACATCCAGTGTGAAGGTGGAACAAGGAGATTTGATGCTTGGCGACGTGATGAGGGACGAAGATGATCATATTGCGCAATTGTGAGTATGGACTTCAAGCCAATCAACGAGCAGGAATACAATGACCTGGTTACAGCTTAGCCCTTCAAAGCACGGTCGACGGGGAGCCACATGATTATCCTAATGGTCTCCCCATCGACTTGAATGAAGATGCGACCTTCGATTTCGTCTCCGATTCCTTTGAGAACCAATTCGACACCTATTATGGTTTGCTGGCACCTCAGCAAACAGTTCTAGTGCGAGGGTATACAGATGACAGTGACGATCAGGTCCTTTCGGAGATTCAGCCCAAGTTTATTGTGATGTTCGAACCCAACATGGAGTTTATTCGGCGTATCGAGGTGAGTGACCGTGAGTGCTTCAGACACAACTGGAATATCACATCATATTTTAATTAGGTATATCGAAGCTCAAATCCAGGACTTGGAGTTCGGGTATACCATATGATTTATCATAATTGTTGTGAGGAACATAAATATCTGGCGGGCATTAGACGGGAGAAAGAGTCGTTTGAGAGGCTGATCAAAGAGCGAGGAGTAAGTTCCACCTTGGATCCTATTTTCTTTTGAAGGCATACTTAGTAATCGCGCAGTCCATGCTGATACCTATCCTGGAAGACAATTCGGCCAACAGGATTGGTGACGCTGTCATCAAAACGATCAGCAGCCGTATTGCTGGCGGCCGGAGAGAACTGAATAGCGAGCCGTCACGTGTACGTCTTTTGTGCGACCTCGAGATACCTTTTCACGACGTGTTGTCATCTAGGTTGTTGTTGATGTCCGAGAATTTCGTTCGACGCTGCCTTCGCTCTTGCATGCGTCGAAACTGCTCGTCATCCCAGCAACACTTACCGTTGGCGACTATATCCTCACTCCCGATATTTGCGTTGAAAGAAAAAGTGTACCCGACCTAATATCGAGTTTCAACAGCGGGCGACTGTAAGTCATGGGCGACCGACTCAAATAATCACCTCCTAACCGATGGTGCCAGCTTCACTCAGTGCGAGCTCATGTCTGTGCACTACAAACAGCCTATTCTATTGATTGAGTTTGAAAACGACAAGGCCTTCTCTCTTGAGGTGGGAAATCACATTCTCTTTTGCCAATATTCCTCCCGGATCACCTGATGTGCGATGATAGACGGTTGGGGATCTCAAGTCTTACGCAAAACCTTCCGGCAAGTACCCACCCAAGAAAAACAGCGGAAACCCGTCTGAAAGCGATAATTCGTCGTCGCTGACATTGCAATCGAAGATCGTGCTGCTAACTCTGACATTTCCCCGCGTTCGGATCATATGGGCGTCGTCTCCTTATGCCACCACCGACATTTTCAATGATCTCAAACTGAACAATCCTGAACCAGATGCAACTAAAGCAATTGCTGTAGGAGCTGAGGAGGACCCTGAGGCGGGTGCTGCCATCAATACCAATGCTGAGGAGCTTTTGCGATGTTTGCCAGGTATCTCGGCAAAAAACGTTAGATACGTCATGAGCAAGGTTCGGAACGTCAGAGAGCTGTGCGAGATGGATTTGTCTCAAGTACAAGGAATTTTGGGGACGGAACCAGGCAAAGCATGTTGGGCATTCATGCATCAAGGAGAACGAAAACATTGAATTTTCCGACATGTTCGTGGGTACTCCAACTTGAACTTAGAAGGCAGAATATTATGTATGTGCTTATGACGTAGGCACAACAAAGAATAGTATTGCAACACAAACACCAGACCTGTAGGCAACCTCAGAGTTTCCCGATGGACGCAGCAGAAACAGTCTGGCCAGAAGCCTTGGCTCGCTTGCGCAGCATCTGGGTCGACTTGTTGCCACGAACACCACCACCCCACTGTCGGCGTTGGTCTTCGTACTTGTCGGAGCTGACAGTATCCGTCAGTATGATTGAAAGAAAGTCGACTCCTGCTCAAACCAGTGAACTTACAAATTGGCCTTGGAAGCACTAAGAAGAGTGGCCAACTCCTTCTGGTCTTCACTTTTGACATCCTGCAGTGCCAACACAGTAGCGGTCTTCTTGTGAACAACAGTCCCGAGTCTTGATTTGCCTTTGACGATGACATACGGTACGCCCATCTTGCGGCACAAGGCGGGGAGGAAGACGACAAGCTCTATTGGGTCAACGTCATGGGCGATGACAACGAGGGACGCTTTTTTGGCTTCGACAAGCGCAACAATATGATTTAGGCCGTACTTGACGAAAAGAGGTTTCTTGGTGTCCTGTCAGGATACGACAAGTTGAGAACTGTCTTGTGGCTAGCGGATGCTGTACTAGCTACCTTAGCCTCCTTTTCCTTCTCCTCGGCTGTTGCCTTGGCAACCGCTTCAAGGCGAGTCTTCTTTTCCTGTTTAGTTTCGGGGCGATACCTGATGAATTGCCAAGCACATAGTAACATTTAGGACGGCAACTAGCAGAATCAGGAATTGCGTGCGCACTTGTTTAGGAGCTTGAACAGCTGAGTAGCAGTATTTCTGTCCAGAGTGTGTGAGAATTGAGCAATTGCCGGGGGAACCTTGAGTCGCTGGTGTAGGATAACTTTCTGGCGCTGGAGACGGACATATTCAGGCCATTTAACAAAACGCGTAAGATCAGTCTTGGGACGAAGGTCCTGGCCTACAATCAGATGAGAATGACAAGAAACCATGTCAAATAGGCTAAATGACGAACCAATACCGAAATTCTTCGGGGTCGATTCAAACAGAGGGTTTTTCTTGGTCTTGGGAGCCTTGCTGACTCCGTAAGGCGCCGGGGCAGGCTTTTTGCCGGTTCCGGGTTTTGCTTTGGGCTGGTCATTGAGACGAGGATTAGCAATAGTTCAGAACGCTTGGCGTTGCTGAGTTGCCATCGCTGTGCCTCGGAGCTCTAGAGTCTACACATCGGTGCAAACACAGCATATATGCATCAAGTGCCTAGCTGATATGCATGACAACCTGAAAGTTGGTGAGAGTCGTATAAAAAGGTACATCCTGTGCGACAACTTGCCATCCATCTCTCATCCAGTGCGTTTCGAGATGTTCGTGGTCATTTCTAGAGCTCCAGGCGAAGCCATGGCAGATGAGCATTGGGTAGGGCTTACCATCTTGAATCGCGCAGTCTTGAGGTGGATGTAGTAGACAGGAAAGAGTCGGATGACTTGATGTAGCAATTCCACGGTCACCTGACCCTCAGAACTCACAGCGGCCCGAATCGCCGATTCTGGTACGATCGTTGTTTTAGCTTATCTACATGTTCTTGCAAGTACTTCTTCGAACAGCCTGAATTAATAACCACGACACGACTAATAGTAATATACACCCAGCACTAGCTATGTGTTAACCTGGCTCTACCAAAATAACTACATCAAGTGTCCTAAATCACTTCAAAAGCCTCAATTTATTGATCACATCCTGCATGTCGTCACGGTTCCATTCCCCACTCCACCCTCGAACGTTTCCAGCGATCGAAGGATCACGTACATCCCCTTCGTCATCGGGGGCAGCTGCGAGGAATTCTCCAGCGCCGCTGTTGGAGAACGGGGCGTCTGGGTTGCTTATATGGTGGTCGGAAGTATGGGCGCCATGAGTGTTGGTTACTATCGCCCATGGCCGTTGTCTCTGCCCAAATCCTTCATCTTCCAACGTGAATATATTTGAAAAAGGAGATGTCTCAAGTCGAGAAGCGGTAGATGGACGCGGTACATTTCTCGTGTGACCTCTTTGTGCGAAGTAGGCAGAGGGAGCAATGCTGGTGCGTCGTTCTCGACGAGTCGGCCGATTTTTGCCGTCTAACGGCGAAATGAACTTTTTGGACAAAGAGTTCGAAGAAAAGGAAGTCGTTTCAAGTAGAGAGGCAGTGGATGGACGTGGAACCGCGGCTTGGCGGTATACTGGTGAGAGGAAGGCACTCGCTCGTCGACGGGATGATTCCAAATCGTTATTGGTACTCGAACTTTCGGTGGCGACAATCTCCGGTGTCCTCCACGGAGGGGTGACGAACTCCATCATCAAGAGCTCCGTCGGCGTGGATGGAAAGACGAGCTCTGGGGGAACAGATTCGCCAAGAATGCGGACGACCTTCTCCATTTTTCGTCTACGTTTTTGCGCCTCTGACGGAGATTGAGGTGAGTCGCCTGGGATGTGTTCCATGAAGTGCGGGGAAAGGCGCTCGAGGGGCTCTTGTACCCAAAATGACTGATCCACACGCTTCGAGTCCGGAGCATATGAGGGGTCACGAACACGCCCTTCGCTACCGTCATAATTGATGAGTGATCCGGAGAGTGGGGGCTTAAAATCCTGGAGCACGATGCTTTTGCGGGTACGTCCAGATCTTGAATGGTTGATTTTCGCAAGTGGTGGGGGTAGCATTGGTGGCTTACGACTGGAGATCCAGAAAGTAAGTGAAGGAGGAGGATCCACGGAAGCGAGCGTGGCGATGTTTGAAATGTGGTTGGGAACGTGGTAAACGGTATTGGTGGGTGAGGAAACTTTGCGAGACCGACGAGAGAGCATGGCAAAGTTTGGGTTAGGCTCGTTTAGGAGTAATATTATAACCGTCCGTCGCACTGATAGCCTGAGTGAGCATGAAAACAGCAATAGTCAGGTTCGTGAATACAAATACATAGACCCGCCGAGATCCCAACGGAAAACATGGAACCATCCGGAAATATTCATGTGGATTCGTGGGCGCGTTTCGATGTCTGTAATGGGACCATTATCGGCAAAACCTTGATGGATTTGGACCTACCCGGATGTTTGCATTGTGGTTTTCATCCGGATTTAGTGGATATTCTTGGCATGCATGAGATGCTGCCGGTGTACACGCTGGGTGACATCAGGATTGGTTACCGCAAGTTTATTTGAGCCTTGTCACTGAGTGGTGAAAGTAGCGAAATTTGATTTAGATTGATGCAACCTGCAATGCCATGACCATGGATGCCAACTGCGCGGGGCCCGGCAACTATCAAATGGTTATGCCAACATCAACATGTCAGCAACGGAGTCCCGTACAACCCATTTGCCTGTAGAAATACGCTCAACTGGTGAGTTTACAGCATTGCTGGACCCTACGCGAAAGAAGAGAAGCAGTCGCTATCCGTTAATCACGACTGACGATGCAGATGAATTCATGAACATCCTTGACTTCTGTAGAATCACCGCCTACACTTTTGAACAAAATGACCATGACGGCCGATGCCATAGGCCAGGGTTCTCTTCAGGCTCGAACACGTTGTACGCATCTGCGCCCGTCGAGTTGCCAGGTCAAACTATTTGACTCGGATAGCCATTATCCCAAGGTTCTGCATCTTCAAAGCTTCACGCGATAAGCCCTGAATCTTTTCGGCCATGGTTACAATCAAAATCATCGTCAGGTTGCTGTTGGGTTCGCCATCCGATTTTTACTGTAATTTGTGTAAGGGCCATCCAAGGTCCAACCCTGGCATTGTAGTTGTACGGTGTGTTGCAATCAATTAATTAATTAATTACGAGCATATAACTTTGCTAAGCTATATATGTTCGAATTTCGGCCAGTGCAAAAGCACGAAACACCTCGCCGTCGGCACATCAAGTCGACCGTCGACCCTAGACAGGGACTCCCGGGCCAGCATGATGAAACGGAGGGATACCTGATTACCAATGGTCACAGGCACAATCAAATAGGATCGACGTAGTAGGGGAACAGAGGGGAGTAAGTTTTACCATGCATCGAGAGCCGCGGCGGTTTTAGGAACAACTGTTGTTTGATCTCATTGGTTTATAGATATCAGGGAATCCCAAGTTTCGAAACGGTTAAGGCACAGTCTGATCTCTCTTGCCAATCGTGGACGATCAACGTTCAAACTTGAATGGGTTTTGGAGTTGTCATTCGCATGGTGAAAAGTACGTCAAGAATGCTACCAGCCATTTGACAATAAAATAAATTTGGACAGTGCTGGAGTTCGAACGTCACTGTCGCCATAAACGAAGTCGCACGTCGGTGGCATGAAGGGAGATGACCGACGTGTTGGTTGCGATGGGATTCTTCCCCACGTACTGCCCTTGAATACGACTTCATCGCAGTCTTAAAACTGCTCAACAGCGCCTGAATTTCCCGAAGGCTTCGACAGACGTTCAAAGCCTAACTTGTCATTGTTCCCGCGATGCTACTCATGGTCCCTCAGGCTGGTATTGCGATCCGAGACCCGAGCCTCAACTGGTAGCTCTCCACCGGAACCAACGACGAACTTCCAAATGGTGTTGGTGACGATGCAAACCTATACCACATGAAAATCTTCTTCGAACAACTCCCGATTCCAATTGTAAATGGAGAGATCGACCCAGCTGTTCAAGCAAAATTTCAGTCTCGACATGCACCGTCCGTTTAGGCAATACCGGCAAGTCGCTGGGTTAACCATCAAGATCGTAGGACTTACCTATCTACCCCTTCCAACTCCGATCTTGCTAGGATTGGCATCCCCTCGAACCCAGCAACCTGGACTTGCACAGCCCAATTGCAGAGAATGCAAGGGTGCACGGTACGTTACATCTATGATGGCGAGACTTGTTTTCACAGGCAAGCGGTGGGTGTTACGTTTCCGTCGCAAGACGAAGAGCTTACTGAGGTGGTGGCTCAAAAAAGCGATGTGGTCCACTCCCTGTCTATTCAGTAGTGATAAAGCTAACAAGAAATTGGGAAACGTTAGTGTGTCGTACATTTTCGTTAAAGTTTAGTATTATATCACAAAAGCAGCATTTGTTCTGTTCTGGCACGGTAAAATCATACTCATTCTGGCGGGGCAGACCGGGCAGTTGAACAGAGGCAATGATTGGCAAACCTTCACCGCCATTTTGAGGACAGATTTTCACCAACGCCAGGTGATCCGATTCTGGCACAGCTTATGTAGCTGTCTCGAGGCCTCGAGATTGTCTCATCGCCACAGAGCCTGCCTCCCTCTCGCCATTCACCGTCTCTATGGGTTCCAACGGTCATTATAGAAATGGCCTGGGATTCGTTGGCATTCCTGCAACCTGCAACTGCCGTGGAACATGCCTCCACTAGTCGCAAAACTGAAGGCGGAGACCATTATTGCACAGACTTTTTTGATTCGTAGTGGGCGCCAATGAACCTCATGCCCTGTGCCGCAAACGGTATGAATTATTGCGCTGAAGTTTCCTTGACGATAACCATCGGTATACCAGTATAGAGGGCCCAACATAGATTTAGCACGCACGGGCATAACGAGCACGCACGTCAAAGTAACGTAACAACGTTCTTTTTTCTTAAGATCTTGATGAAACCTCCACGGAATTCAGTATGTTTGAGCGCGCAATGCTAGGCGCCTAAGGCAGGACATGGCTTCTTTGATGACACCGAGTTGATCAAAAAAATGCTGCGAGGGTGGTACTACGGCGGTGCCAGAATCAGGCTCTTTCGATGGAGGTCTTTAAGGACGTGGTTTTTTTAACTGATCCCCACTATTCTTACAACATGGCTGGAGACATCGAACTATCTCTGGATCTGGTTATCGGAGCTTATTTCTTGGGCGGTTAGCATTTTCCTTCATCGGTCCGGTTGTCCTTCCGCTGACCGTTGAAGTCAACAGCCATATTGAACGCTGCGTATGTTTGACCATTGTCTGCAACGCTCCGCATATCTCATTGGACGCGACAGCGTTTGGGGGATATCATGTGTCCAGACCTATACGTTCTACATGTATAATCCCGGAGATCGACTATTCTTTAGGGCCCTGGTCAGCTTTCACGATAAATTTCCTTAAGCTTACATTCTCTAAGTACAGTTTCTGCAGGTTGGATCCCTCTGGCAAGCAGTCTATTGAGTAATGTACATGCATCTGATCAAATGATTGTCGTTATTAGGTGTCTCAACTCTTTTAACTTATTCATGAATGTCCACTTATCTTATCACTATCTAATCACAAACTACGGCAACCCACTAGCTTTTATAAACAATGTCTGGTAAGGATTTGATATCTTTAACTCCACAATCTACATGTTGACCTCCTTTGTATTCCTCCAGGAGTTTGTGGGTGAGGAGATGATCATCATTTCTTGTGAATGCAAAGTACCATTAATGTTACATCTGTTTGTTTAAAGTTCCACACTATGTTGGTGGTGCGTGCTCTCAGGCATCTCAAGTGCCAGAACTGAATTCCAGCCCGTAATCAAAGGGATTTACGGAGTTCATCATTCGGAGGTCTGCAACTTCGTTCAATCTTGTATCCCAATATTCACTGTTCGGTGACAGCATGTTTACGCGTCGGATATACTTACGTGAGTGAATATATAATCCCAGCTTTTTGTTCCTCTTATTTTCTGATGGACAGTCAGCCACAAGAACAAGTTACTAACTGGCGCCCTCGTGAGTGAGCAGTTCATGCACATGTATCTGCTTCTTATTCTCAACAGATGGCCTTGTCCCTCCTTTCCCTGGGTGTGAACTTTATCTGACCTGGCTGTTCCTGTTGTACTGACATGTAATGTTTTTGATTTTCCTAGCTGGTGCTGAATGTATGGTTTTTTTGTTCCTAAATGGGCACGAAATACTTACTCGTCCCAACTGCAGATCTCGGCTCTGTATTGTCAGTATCTTCGATACCGCTGGCAGTCAAAACTCATGATTCACACAGGTCCATGCAGAAGATCCTTACGAATCCAAAGGTTTGGCAACCGAGTATGGCGCTACAATTTGCTTCGGTGTCCGTTGTAGAATTCAGCATCGCTATTTCACTTTGCTGCTGCCTCTACAAATCAAAGGCCACTTTCAAAAAGTATGTCGTCTTGTTTTCTATCCACAGCCAACACTCAGAAAGTTTGTTTACAGGACGAAGTCGATCATTCGCACCGTGATGTTGTATTCTGTTAATACAGGTCAGCCACACTAACCTTGTCTTGTTGGGATCTGTCTGACTTCCGGTGGGAATAGGCTTGATTGTCTTGTAGGTTTCCATTTATTCTATCTCTTCGAAAGCAGTCTTATTTTGTTGGTCTCTTCAGTTTCATCTCAGTCGCCTCATTTATAACTGTGAGCAAGCAAAGTGCTGTCTCCTGTCAAGGAAAAACAGTTGACATTATGTTCAGTCCCAGTATTATGCACTCTCCGGCATTGCCCATGTCATGGCTTGGCTCGTTACTAAATGTGCGTGGTTCTTCACGTCGAATGATCATTCGCGGGTCTCAAATTTACCTTCAAGTGTATTTTTGCTGTTATCTGGCCTCGTACGTTCCCCCGAATATCAATCCGAGACCTATTAGTTTGATGAGATCTCGGCCGGTAGCTTGAATGCACGGGAAGATTTTCGAAGAAGCAATGAGGACATGATGTCAATACATATATCCGCAATGGCTATAGCCCCATCGGCTTCCAGCCTCGCGATACGCCCGGTCAAAGAAAAACAGGTCAGCCCTCTACCAATACATTGTAACCCGCGCCTGATTTACTCTACCCATCTTCAGGGCGGCGTGTCAGTATCACAAATATCCTTAGACGATATTGAAGTTGCAGTGTCTGAAGTTTCGGTGTCTTCGACTTGATTTTCTAAGTCTTGGCACCTAACTCAATAAATTTCTTTGGCTGTGTCTTTTTTTAAATTTTTTTCCTTCACGTGACGGTCCGTTCGGGAGCTAGTACGACCGAAAGCATCGTCACATTTTCTGCCAACTTCAACCACTGCCCAGCGTTGGCGCCGCGATAGGCTCACATGTGAAGCACCGTCCAATCAACCTTAGTTACAACGAGTGTCGTCTTGCCAATTCATAGCGCTGAGCTGGGATCGCACTGGCAACACCCCAAAGGCAAAGGCTTTCTCGGGCTTGGGCGACCACATCGGCCGTTGCCAGTGATTGTTATTGGTACATCCAGTGATTGTTATTGATACATATGTACATTCTTCACACCTTTCCTGATACCCTCTTATGTATGAAGTTCCACGTGGCCGCGGCACTGCTGGGAAGGTCTCAACGAACATATCACCGTAAACCTGTTGTGATGTAGTACAGAGGTGGATTTTTTTTTCCCCAGTGATTGCCATATACACATATCTGGCGCAGGGCAATGAAGGTATTCAAGTTCGACGCGGCGATGATTGTAGTAGGTAACATGGTTGAGCCTGGTATACGGTACTGGTAGGCTGTGGGGATGATATATTGACTGCCTCCCCAGGCCCAACCAGGAAAATGGTGTTGGAATTTGGAAAACGCTCGCGCCTGTCTGCTAATTTTTTCGACCGTAATTTCTTTGTTTACTTTGAGGGTTCCCCGAGGCCCATCCAGATATAACGCCTCGGAATTGGTTAATTATTAATTATCCTCGCCGTACGCCGCTGACTTGAAGCAAAAGTGACACTGGCACGTGCACGTAAAATAATGTAATGTTGTAATTCTTTCGCCCCACTTACTACTGGATCCTTGAACAAGTAGGTACGATCAGATGGCAAGAAATTGTCATGTCGGGGATAATCATCATGCCCATGGAAGAATGTGCCTGATGGTTTGAGCACACAAGTGTATATCTAACGGTCTGTTCTATGTCTATAATAATATCTAATTGGGTGTCGTTCAGTTTGGCTGTCATTAATTAACGTCGGCGTTCTGCTGGAGTTTCTCTCCATGAGTAAGGTGCACGGGTGGCTGAGAAAAGCCGAGGGCCTGCTTGATAGCGGTGGTGTTGAGGAGCTTGGCATAACGAGGTTGTACGAATGTTGCGCTGGAAGGGAGGTCAGTCGATGGGAAAATATGCAGAATGAAGGAGATTCTGTTACGTCGCATCTACGAGTAAGGTTCCTTTCGTATCCTCTACGTGGCCAGAAACGATCGACTTGCGACCCTTGGATTCTACGAGTTTGGTCTTTATCACGAGGAACTGCGTGAATTAAAATAATGATTTTGATCAAGTGCACATTCAAGAGATAGCTTTGTATAAACCTGGTCAGCTTTCGTAGGTGCCCGGTAGTTGATAGACAGGTTGGCGGTGACGCCGACCTTGTCCGGCAAGTTATTGATGGCCTGAATTTTGAAATTTCAAAATAGAATACCACCAAGCGGGCGGAAACAAGGGCTCACGATCCGGGCCAAAGACTCGTCCAGAAGGGTTGCGAGCAATCCTCCGTGAACGATTCCGTCATGCCCACACAAGGCCCTTCCCACATGCACGAATACAACAGCCTCGGTTTCGTCTTTCCGTGCGCGCACGAGAGGCGGCAGTGCGAGTTTCCCTGGGCCTCGCAGTGTCCCTGCTGTCAAGTTGTTGACACGCCTATCTTCAGGAAAGGTTTGGTACGGCCGGGTTTCGTACCAGTCGTGAGAATCTGGTGTGGATCGGAGAGACGCGAGTATGGGGAGGGTTTGTAGGGTTTCTTCGAGGGAATCGGTGTAGGCTAGGGAGGACGGGGAAGTTGGGTCGGAAGGTGGAGCGGGGGCGGGTCGTGGAAAAAGAAAAGTTAGCTGCTCTGGTGGGTATGTGGCCCCGATAGAGTAGGTTGTTATTGATAGGGCAGTAGCGAGGGAGAGCGCTGTGAAAGACTTGAGGGTCCGTGTTGGGAGATCGTGTGGATGGGGTCGTGATGAGGAGTGAAGATGTCTAAGAGTTGAATGGCAACGGAAGCGGTGGATGTTCGGAGAGCAGAAAATTGTGCGGAGGAAGTGGCGGGTCGACATGAGTGGATTATACAAGTTCCCTGGTTGGAATATTAGTTACTGGTAATTAGCAAACGTGTAGACGTGTATTCACGACGGTAACGGACAGTGAGTAGCCGGTAAAATTTATAGCCGGGCTTTGGTTCACATGCTCTTGCCAAATACCGTGCCGCGGGATTTACTAATACGAAGCTCGGTCACGGTTCTCAACTCGGCTTATCCTCAATATATGGTCGCTGCATCACCCAGCTTGGGCTCCACTCGGGGCAACAATGCCCTTCCCAGCAGTTGAACGTTGAACGTTGAACACCCAATTACTACCAAAAGATTGCCGTTGAGCAAATACGTATTATTATTTCTATTCCGTAATCTTCGAGCCAACTTCGACCTCTACTAGCCTATCGCTGGGCGGGCAAGTCGGGTCTAGCAAAAGGGGTTTAAGCGGGCAGTGACGTGGGCTGGCTTGTCTATCTGTTTGCTTTTCAACCTCATCCACCCATCATGGCAGATATCGCCCCGGATGTCTCAAAGAGCTTGCAGGATCCTCACATACACTCGTTGACTACAACTTTTGTGAATTCGTCTTCTGCCGATGTGAATTCGACTTTTGATGACAAGGACGTTTGCACCAATCAAGACGATGTAGACGTGTGCACCAATCAAGACGATGTAGTCGTCGTCGATTGGGACGGACCCGATGATCCATTAAACCCCAAGAAGTACGTTCATGTCTAGCGAATATTGCGAACCAGTCGAATATTTCACACTCGTTTCACAGCTGGAACAACAGAAGGAAATGGGCAGTAACAATTGTTGTCTCTTGCTTTACCTTCATAAGCCCAGTTTCGTCTTCCATGATGGCTCCTGCATGTGAACAAGTAGCTCGACAATATGGCATTACAAACAGTGTCCTCATAGCTATGATGGTCTCGATATTTGTGCTGGCATACTGTGAAGCAATCTCTTGAAATTCTCATCATGTATTTTCCCCCCTTTGACCGCACAGTATAGCTATTGGCCCTTTTGTCCTGGCGCCTCTGAGCGAAATTTACGGCCGTTCCAAAGTACTTCAAATCGCAAACTTGTGGTACCTTGGTATATTTGCATGGCAAATCTTCTATCCCTTGCAGCTGACCAAACCAATGTCTTGGCTTTGCAGTTTGGAATTTAGTTTGCTCATTGGCCCAAAACGAGACACAGATGATTGTTTTTCGCTTCTTGGCCGGGTTGGGTGGAAGTGCGCCGCTCGCCGTCAGTCTCTTGTTTTGCACTCCAATACTTTGTACATCCATCCAGTGCTTCACCTTGCAGATCGGTGGTGCTGTCGTCGGCGACTGTTGGCATCCGGAAGAACGAGGTCGGGCAATTGCCATGTCCTCACTCGCTCCGTTACTGGGTCCAGTCGTCGGACCGATCGCTGGCGCTTGGTGAGTTTGTTTTTGGAAATTTCTCCGCCAGTTCCAATTCTGGGATTAGGATTGCAGAAAAATCGTCCTGGAAATGGATCGTATGTCTCCCTTCCTTCAACTCAATTTATATCACTCTCTTTGAATTGGTCCCCCCCTCGCCCCCCCAAGTAGTTTTGGTCAAGTAGTATTATGGACGGCATCGTTCAAATATTCGGTTTTATCTATCTTCGGGAAAGTGCGTTTTCATGTCCTTGGGACAAACGGGGACTTAAATTGTACTTCACGACATATAAGCATTCGCCCCGGTTTTGCTCGAAAGAAAAGCGAGGAGGATATTGAAGAGTATGAGTGCCGAAAAAGGTTCCCCCAAGCGTGTTCGTACCGTATTCCAAGACAGACAGTGCGATTTTCCCGTTTCCCCTTCATTTGCGATTGGCTGCGGGGGACACCTTTTCCCCCCTGCCCCTGACGTTCCTTTGCGCGTTTTGTTTCAGCTGGAAAATGATAGTTTTCAGGTCGTTGACTCGCCCGTTCATATTCTTTGCCTGCGAGCCGATCGTGCAACTTTTGGGGCTTTATATGGCTTTTGTTTACGGTCTTTTGTATGGTACGGTAACGTTCTTCCATACACACACTTCTCTCTCCCTGGCTGGCCGCCCTGTATCTATCTATCTATGCTGACTCGTTGACGTCCATGCTGCAGTGTTCTTGACAACAATGCCTACGATATTCCAAGGGGTGTATCATCAATCCCCGGGCATTGCTGGTCTGCATTATATCGCGCTAGGCGTAGGCCTCTACAGCATGGCCCAATTCAATGCCAAATTCATGGACTCGACGTACCTGTTTCTCAAGAATAGGTATGGGGGTGTCGGCCGGCCGGAGTTTCGACTACGTCAGTGTTTGCTGCTTTCTTTTCTGATTATATATATACCTATGAATTTGCATTTTCTTTACGAAAACAGCATCGATGGTGCCGGGAACTCTGTTTCTCCCTGTTGGTCTGCTGTTGGCTGGGTGGGGGACGGAGAATCGGTATCATTGGATCGTCGCTGATCTCGTGAGTTTGTTTTGATTGGCTTCATTTGAATTTGTCGTGGCAAGGGGCTGGGCGCACAAGTCCCGTATCCTCCGCTGTTGCTGAATAGGTTTTTTTCTTCTCAATAGGGTATTGCATGCGTAGGAGCAGCCACGGTACTGATATATCAGGGGACGATGGCATATGTCGTGGATGCCTTTGCTCTCCATTCTGCGTCAGGTACGGAATCGGTTGGTCGGGCAGGTTCCTTGTTTTTGACAACTTACTCATTGGGTAGCACTTGCGGTTGTATCGAGCTTACGTTCGCTCGCCGGGTTCTCTTTCCCACTGTTTGCTCCTGCGATGTACAAGGCCTTGGGATTTGGGAAGGGGAACACCATACTGGCCGTGGTGGCTATCGTAATGGGATGTCCAGCGTACGTTCTCCCACCGCCACTCCCCATCTCTTTCCGGAAATTGGTTACATATAGATTGATCTTTTGATTAGACCGTGGCTGTTTTGGCATTTCGGTGAACGCATACGCAAGACTAGCAAGTATGCGCGCGGTTGACTCTGCGTTGCCCGGATCGAGATATCCAACTGGGGCCCCGCATTTCTGGGCCCGAAATGGCTGGGTTGGTGCTGGTCTCAATGAGAGTCGATGAAAACTTGTAGTTAGAATAAAACTCCACCGTCGGGCCACTGAGCCTCGCATTTCGTCTTCTTGATAGATATTAACTGATAATTGAAGTTATGTTGATCTTGCTTCACTCCAACTCCAAATGGACTACATGCAGCTGCAGTGGATGAGCGCTGACTCGGAGCAGTTTGGTCGTGCTGGCGAGTCAGCGCCGGGAACTGTTAGGGTCATTGTGGAGGGCGGGAATGACCTCAGCGAATGCCATGGTCCCAATGCTTTACAATAGAGTCCGACCTCGTCCCAGGACATGGCGTATTACGCTGATCTCACATCTGTGAGTGGGTAGACTGATGACAGTGGTGGAAGTCGTTATTCCACCGCCACTGAACCCGGCCTTTGTTATTCCCCTCCACGACTTCCGAGTCGGTTGCACAAAACACCTTTGTACTCGCCCACCATTCGGAGACATTATGCACGCTTGAACGGCCGAGGTCTGGAGCCCTCCCCCTTCTCAAGCATATATTCAATATTCACGAACCGGGTGACCGTGGATTCGACATCAAATCATTTTACAAGAACATATTACACCACTAACTCACACAGGACCGCTGGACTTTCTTGACCTTGATTCTCGAAACCAAAACCCACTTGATGGAATCTACGGAAGAACTGCAACGATTGGAAATAACCGCACTAAGGTCTATTTACGCTGAAGACTTTATCGAAACACCTCCGCCCAAAGTGTGGAAAGTAAGACCGTTTCTATTCGGCTTTACAACTCCGTTCATTGTCCATACCTGATCAACTACTTGCTCCCACTAGGATGCTGCCAGGTTACCTGAGTTTTTGATCAAAGTTCCTCACTCCGACCCGAACTATGCCTCCAAGATTTATTTCCATCTACATACCAAGTGAGAGTATCAGGGAGGGCATTCTGAAATCAGGTGGTTGATTCGTTTTTGTGGCTCCCCCCTTCCCCCGCCATTCCCTGCAGGTTCCCGAAGACATACCCAACGATTGCGTGTCCTACTTTTACCATACAAAAACCCGTGGCGGGATTGAACAATGACCAAATCGCAAAACTATCACTTGCCGTTCGCGCTGAGGCTCAGAAGTATCGGGGCTCTGAGATGGTCTTTCAGGTAATGTTCCCGTTTAGCCCCATTCGCGGGCAACCCATGTTGACACTTTTTCATTTTTTTTTCGCTCGCTGGTGTAAAGATTGCAACGTTTGCACAAGAGTGGATCGGCGACAACGTGTCACCTCCCCCTGTTGAGCTGCCCGGATCACTTGCGACAGAGATGGCAAAGCGTGCGTCAGACGCAGAGCGGGTCAGTCGGTTTGCTCCTTTGAACCGATTTCTTATTCACCTCAATCTACACGCACTGCCTGCCTATCTAGGCCAGGAGAGAGCGAGAGGCTGCAGAAGCGGAACGAGAACACGAAAGAGAAGCACATTTGGCGGAAGAGCTGAACAAACAGATCTGGGCTGACGCTCAAAGGCAACAACTCGCGAAAAAAGACAAGCAGTACAAAGCTCGTAACAGAGCCAACTCGGAAGCAACGGCGGTTCCATCGGTGGCTGGAGATACCCCAACCGAGACATTCCATCACGAGATCGAGTTCTCCGGGATGCGGTTTGACACTGTGAAGTTCTTCCATCCACGGAAAGGTAAATTATTATTATTGTCATCATTATTTATCTCATGGGAGGTGCAGAGAGTCTTGGAACGATGTATCTAGTAGAGCCCGTATGCGATGATGTCAATGCCACGCTATCACTGGAGCTCTATGTCATCAACTTCGAATCTGACTACTACGGCACAACTCAAGGTGGGAAATGTCACGAGTGTACGCAAACCTTTCTTACTTGCATTTTGCTTCTTTCTTTCTGGAAACAGGAAAGAAGAAGCTCAAACAGGTGGAAGCCGAAATACAACGACTCATTGGTGTCCGCCATTCGAATCTTCTGACTCTGCTTGCGGTCAAATTAACTATACCTCAACTGGACGGCCCTCCGCAAATGTTAATACTGTCAGAGCAACAGCCGCCCATGACGTTGCACGATGTTCTCGAAGATTGTGAATCGCTCCGGGAAGAACGAGCTTTTGTTTGTCTCAGTCATGCGTCCTGCCAAGTGAATTCCTCACACGCCCCACCCTGCCTTTTCTGTAGGATTACCTTGTCCAAATCTTGTCTGCGTTGAATGCTGTCCATGCAAATGATCTCGTTCACAGGGGTCAGCTCCCACTACTGTCTCAGTCTAACACTCGGCAAGTTCTAATCGATGTGTCTAAAGGCATCAACACCCGCTGCATTGGTCTGGGTTCCCGAGACCAAAGCACCACCCAGCCTAAACTCCTCAAGTTGGGGAAAGTGGGCTACTACACGCGATTACTGGATCTCCATCGGTCGAATCCTTTCAGCCCTAATCTTGCTGTCATCAACAGTGACACATCTATTCCTGAAGTATGGTAAGTATGAAGAGTCGTTTGCACACTTGATGTGTGTACAATCTAATCTAGAGTCCTGATCGGCTGTTGTTAAGGCTTTCTAATGATGTCGCGAACTCGCCTTTGTTGTACACGCGAAGCCGCGACTTACACGATGTGGGGATCGTTTTTCTTCAAATGCTCCTTGGCCTTGATGTCATGGAGCAATATGCAGACCCTCATATTGCCACCCGGTCAGGCAAGTTGTATATCTTAACCAAAATTCCTTATTGCCACAATCTTACGACAGTTGTTGTTGCAGCGTCTGTACATCCAAGGTTCATACAACCTGCAATTAGCATGCTTCTCCCCAGCAAGAGGAATAATGTATCATGTTCGGCGCTTCTTGCGGAGCTTACAGAAAATTATTTCCATGGTGGTGCGGCACGGTCTGCCACAGTGCCTATTCCTGGTATGGTTGACTTGAGATTGCTGTATAACCCTTCATTGACGAGATCACAGAACCTAAAACCCCAATGCCTCAGAATTATGGAAACTCTCCTGAGATTGACTACTTCAGGACACCACAAAGTGCGAGGCACGCAAGTCGATGGAAAGAGGACTGGGAGGAACTGGAACTTCTGGTCAGGCTTCTGGTTCACGCTTTGCATGTTGCACAAACTCACATGTTGTCATTGAATAGGGCAAGGGTGCATTTGGTTCTGTAGTCAAAGCTCGCAACAAGATTGACTCGCGCATCTATGCAGGTAAGAGGCGGTTTCACAAATTTGTATATTACTCCACCACTGACTCAAGTCTCAGTCAAGAAAATCCTTCTCCGAACTATGCAAAGCGATAGCAGGATCTTCAGGGAGGTCAATGCGCTGAGCCGATTGTCTCATCGTTTTATAGTACGTTATTACACTACCTGGGTTGAAACGTCGGAACGCATATCAGTTGCGGCCTCCGATAATTGGGACCGCGAAATAGCGTCCGATGATGGCATGACATCCGTGCCGCACTCCACAGAGGACTACAGCAGATCAAGTGACCGCATTAGCTTTGATCTAGACGATCTAGACGATGTGGGATCTGTGTCCAAGTCGTCGTTTCCTAGTATTCATTTCACCAGATCGTTGTCCCCGAAGACAGACGAGGAAGACGACATGGAGGAGTCTTTTGGAGAACTCTTTGGACCAGAACCTCCTGTCGAAATTCGTCCTGCGACGCCGCCCCCAAGGCTTTCTCGCACGTTATATATTCAGATGGTGCGGACGTTTACAATACATGCGACTAAGGACACACTTTGACTTGGTGGTTAGGAATTTGTGGAGCGTCAAACCCTGAAAGAGGTTGTTCACCCTTTACAGCGTTATGGAATACAATTTTCTCATTCATGATGTTCAGAGAGTGGCCGAAGGCCTTTCGGAAGACGAAGCTTGGCATCTCTTTCAACAAATTGTCGACGCCCTGGTTCACATGGCTGGCCTTGGCATCGTCTGTGACCGTTTTCCTCTTCGTGTGGTCGAATCCTAACCACAATTTGACTAGCTTCACCGCGATATTAAACTTACCAACATCTTCATCGGTAAGAATACATATACGGATTTGACAAAATTTCTGACATGTTGGAATAGATGGTAAAGGTGATTGTAAAGGCTAGTCATTCTATCGTCTAGGGTATAAGGCCATTTTCTCATTCATTGTGTGCTAGTTGGCGATTTTGGACTTGCCACGTCGAGTTTGGCTGCTGTTGATCCTTCTGATGTTTCTCCTCACATTGTGATTCCCGACGCGGACATGACTCTGGGTAAGTTTTAATTATATGTAGGTATTCTCTTGTAGCTTACGATTCATCGTAGAAGTGGGAACGAGGCTTTACATCGCTCCGGAAGTTCAATCCAGGAAAAGAGGCCCACGAAACCACAACAAGGCCGATCTATACAGTCTTGGTGTGCGTTTCACTGTGACTTGAGATAAAAAGAATTTCGTCACGTCTCTTGCAGATAGTCTTTTTCGAGATGAATTTCACATTTTCGACCGAATCGGAGCGAATCGCTGTGATAGAGGATCTAAGGAAGCCAAATATTATCTTTCCTCGGGAATGGGACCCGGCACGAACCCGGCAACGCCAAAGTGAGCCTCTTCCCAATCTGACTATTTGAATAATTCGAATGTTTGTAGTTATTACATGGCTGCTTCAACACGATCCTGCTGATCGCCCAACTGCGCTCGATCTTTCTCAAAGTTCTCTTTTACCGCCGAGGTTGGAAGATGAATACTATAAAGGTGCCCTGAAGATGATGTGTTTGTGCCGCTTCGTACTTCATCTCGTGGTGTAATAAATTTTACCCATCTTTTCAGCCAAACCGGATTCTCCTCATCACCAAATGGTGCTTGCTTCCTTGTTCAATCAACCCCCAAGGCCTACCCGAGGATTCTTGTATGACCTTGAAGCCGAACTCCCTGATCACGCACACCTGAATGGCATCGTTCAAGAAAGGCTTACGGCTATTTTCAGGCTGCATGGTGCTGTCCTTATGGAACCCCCGTTGCTGATACCTGTGACGAACCCCGAAGAGGAAACTCAAGCTGTTTTTCTTGATCGACACGGTGATGTGGTCACGTTGCCCAATAACACTCTTGTGCCATTCGCAAGGCTGGCTGCTCGTAGCAACATCAAGAGAATCAAACGTTATCACATCACCAACGTTTACCGACCAAAGTAATTATTAGAATCCTTGTGTTTTCTAGGAATCTCACACCGGCGGTCATTTAGCACCGTGGCTGGACATCCAAAACTCGCAAAGGCGGCCGTATTCGATATCATCTCACCAGATGTTACAACTGGACCACTTGCTGCTGGAGCTGAAGTTCTTGCGGTCGTTAATGAGTGTCTCATCTGCTTTCCTACCCTGGCTCAGACATATGACATTCACATTTCACATTCCAAAAGTAAGACTCAACACAACATTATCTAGGATCCAATAATAGCTTTTGTCGATTCCTTTCAGTTGTCGACTTGGTCCTGAATAGAATCCCCACCTCTCTCCGTGCCTCAGTGATCGAGACAATGACTCAATCAAAATCATCTCCGTCACAAAAGCGCGCATTATTATTGAAGAAGGGCCTGTTAAGAAGTACCGCCGACGAACTAGAGGTTTTGGCTGATATCGGTGAGTAGCCCGTGTACTCCCATGCCAATATTCATTTTAACCTCTTCCCCAGATGAAGATGTGGATGCGCTTGTAGCGAGATTGGAAAAAATATCACCTACCCTGCCAGGTCTCGTTGGTCCTGCTGTTGAAGAAATGAAGAGTACGATCCAGCACGCCAAGTTGATAGGCATCTCTCAGGCGTTCTTCTTCCATCTCCTCATGCTCGGCAGCCATCACACTCATTTCAAAGAAGGCGTTCGTTTCGAAGTCGTCCGAAGAAACAAACGAATGGATGTGCTTGCCGCTGGTGGACAGTGAGCTCCTTGCTTGTCAGGTTGCAATCACAAAAGTGTAATTGACCTACCGCAAGATACAATGCCTTGATATCTCGGTATTCTCACCCAAAGTCCCAATCAGAGGCACTTTGCGCGGTTGGTGTTCAGATTGCTGTAGACAAGATCACTCTCGCTCTTGCCAGTTTTCAAAGCTCCTCTGTCAAGGCCCTGGTCAAGGAACAGCGATCCTTTGGTTTCTGGAGTCCTCGGAGATGCGACGTTTATGTTGTGTCTTATCATCCAGGTTACTTACAGGACAGGCTCGAGGTCGTGGGCTACCTCTGGCAACATAACATCAGTGCCGACCTCATATATGAATCCGGCGTACCCGATGCTGAACATGAGAATCATGTTGATATCTGTGTCCGGGAGGGTATCTTGTGGGTCCTCGGAAGTTTCGTGCGTGGCCATGCTGAAAGATCAAATCAGATTCACTGTATACCCTCGCCCACGTGCTACAAGGAGAGATCAACCAGCTTTCAAAGTAAAAAGTATCTTGAAAGGAACCGAGTACGAAGGTGAATCGATTAATGATTGAGTGGCAAGAATGCTCTTAGCTCTTTTTCAGTCTCCCGACAAGAGCTTGTTGGCTGGCTTCAACACGAAATTGCGGAACAAAAACGCATTGACGCCTCTACATCTGGCGCTCCTCTCTACTCGGATGGTCTGCAAAGCTCGTTCCCCCATAAGGATGTTCCTGCGTCTACGGATGTCTTGCTGGTTTTACCATTGGACACAAAGAAGCAACGAAAGCAGGTGAAGCAGCTCTTCTTGGACAGAGGTGAGACTGTTCTCACGATAGATTACCCCGTAACTGATGAACAATTTCCTCAGCCTTTGAAACAGGTTCCCAGGTGAGATCTGCGGTTCAGGCCGGCATGCCCATACTAGCGGTTGATGTGCCGCCTAATGTTTTCGATGCCATGAGCAGTGGTTCATCTTGGATCACCGATGATGAAGCCTGGAGGGTGATCTTGTCTGGCTTTCCTGCCTCTCATTCTGCATATGCTCATCAGGTGCGAGAGGCTGCCTTGAAGCGTAAGGCAGACCACCGGTTCCTCCTTCTGTTTGCCGTTCGCGAAGAGCGCATCCAACTTCTTACGTTATGACACGTATCTCATTGCCAGTGAGCTGAGTATTCCACGGAGCTATGAAATAATGACATTTTATTGAACCCAAGACCCATATCTGTCACTGACGAAGGGCTAGAAAAGCAGGTTGGTTTTTGACTGAAGATACGTCATCAATTTGACATCAAACTCAACATTTGGAATACAAAGGAGACGGATGACCATCAAATAATCTGCAGATATCCAGTCAGAGAAAGAAATGTGAAAATTTTGGTCTCTCGAAAGCGGCTTGGCAGGAGCTTGCCACAAAGTCCGCTTCAAATGAATTTACCTTCAAAAGGACGAGATCTTTGGCAAGAATATTGCTCAGCAAGCTCCTCCTGAACAAGCTCCTTTAAGGCTGAGACAATAGGCGGGCACGTACAGAAGCCGCAAACCAACGGCAGTTTGAAGGGAACTCATGTATGAAAGAAGCGAGATTGCAAGAAATATCTATTTCAATTCTTCTAAACTACTCGGATTACATGTAAGGAGGTGAGCAAGAAAAGATAGCTGAGCGTACAGCTATAAGTGGGCGAGGTTGAAAGGCAGTCTTAAGCGACATATCATAGATCCAAACCCATTCCAGGACGCGTGATCACACCATTCACACTGAAGGAACCGCTGCTGTGTCCATCACAAGCAATTTTGTCTGTTCGGTTCGCGGGGTAATCACACACTTGAAGTCCTTGGGTTTACTGGGGAGAGTAATCACCATCGCGATGATAAATCGAAGATGAAATAAATAGAGGAGGGAATCGTGAGCAATATTTCGCATGAGAAAATGAAACGGAAAGTCACGTACGCCCCCAAACCAGCAACGAAAGCGATCTCCGGCGTAATCTCCCGCCCGTTCTCATCCTTTGCTTTGGAGATGGTCAAGGTGGACAACATCATCGCGAATACGATCCAGATGCTCGTCTCTGCTACATGTCGCCCGGGACAGATTCTATGCTCAGAGAATCAATTGAGAACATCGGTGAATCGCCCCAACATGTTGGTCGGTCACCGTCGTCCGAAGCCAAAAGTACCAATAAAACAGGGTTCCTCATTCCCGCCAGCAGATTTGGCCAAGAACCGCTCTGGATAGAACTTGGTAGGATCAGCGTATATTTTGTCATCCCATGCCATGCTCCTGGGTAATGGATAAGTAGTCAGCCTCTACAGGAATTTACTAAAGAACAGGTACATACAATGCATTGGCGATGATGGTAGAGCCTTTGGGGATGAACATTCCTTTGTAAACATCGTCTTGGATAACTCGGTGTGGGATGCCTAGAAATATATCGTTGTGTTTGTCAGCACGACAGGCCCCGCAGCAGGAGAATAGACTGAAAGACAGGATACCATCTGAAACACCTGACATGAAACTCTGGTTGACAACACGTAAGGAGTCTATTACCTCATGACTTCTTGAACGACGGCCTCGAGATATGGAAGCGAGCTTCGATCGCTGAACTCTGGCAGTCGGTCTAAACCGACAATGGCGTCGATCTCTTGCTGCTTGTCAGGGAAGAGCGTCATGGTGAAAATGAACATCATGATAGTCGCCCATGTCTAAAGAGGCCGGTTCAGTTGGAACACCCAGGACATCCATTTTGAGAATGAAAACTAACAGTTTCCATTCCCGCTAACGGTGTGAGATTAGTTGACAACAAGGGAATCAGGCATCATCTCATACCGGCATAAATTGTCCCAGCTGACCCTTTGATGTCATCAACGTCATCTTGGGTTGCTTTCCCTTCACGTGCGAGTGCGGCCAGATGGCTGGCGACGAATGACGGCTGTGCTGTCCCATTTTCCTGTTTTTACACAACTCTGTCGAAGACCACAGTTTACGATGGTGGTGAGAACAGACCATTTGTTTCCTGACTCGGTCGAACGGAATGTTGAATATATCCTGGACTGCAAAACTCCAGTCTCGGCCATGCTGGGACCACCAAGCACCAGGAACCCATGAAGGGATGTGTCTCACTTGTATTAGACGCATAGTTCAGTCATCAACACACCACCAAAACGAGTGAGAACGCACAGAAGGGCATGACATCGGGCGGTGTCATGCCCGGACTTCCAGATCCACTCACAGCAAGCGAAGTGTTCTCTGCAATCGTTATGTACTTGTCATCATCGGACCGAATTTCGTGACCGTATGCGAGCTTCATGACAAGGGTCGTAGCGTACCTTTGGGTAGCAAACACCTCAGCGGTAATTTTCGCCAATTGGGCATCATGCTAACCTTCGGACCAACCGATCATACGACTCCGGAGTCTGAGCCTCGACGAGACTCTTGAGGAGCACACGTGCTTCCTCCGTCTGAGTGTGCTCAAAAGTGTGGGTTTGACCTCGCGAGAACACGGAGTTGAACAATTTGCGGTGCTTCTGGAAACGCTTGCCGTATTCCAAAAATGGGAGAGTAGGGAAGAAGCCCAGTCTGACAGACAATTGAGATGTGTGATCCTTTCAACGAAGAGAGCATTGGACGGAGACTCACATGTTCACGAACATTACGAAACGGGGCCTGTCGCTGTATATCGAACTTCGTTTATCCAACAGGTCAGCAGCGGCTTGAGCGCTGTTCAGGACGACGATCGATCTCCCAGGTGCTTTGAGGTGGATCACATCGCCTACATGTAGTTTAGCTAAGATAATCGTTGCCGACGACAAGGTGAAGCATACCGTAACTCTTGCGCTTCTCGTGGTAAAACTCTGCTTGACCCTCGGGGATCAGGCGAAGATGTCCAATGAGCGGTTCCGCTGGTGGACCAGGTGGGAGCGACGGATATTTTGGAGTCCCTGAAATTGACCTTGATGACGACGACGACGACGACTGCGGTAATGAGGGCAGCCACGACGTAGAACAAGGAGGAACTCATTGTTAACGGATCCATTGCCTCTTGCTGTCTTTTGAGCTCATGGGTGGGAACGTCATGTCGTGGAGGGGGCGTTTCAAGATTGAGAGTCCCCAGGTCGAGTCCATCAGTCCGATCCCACCGCAGACATTAAAGTGATTTGGACGGTAAGTCTGTCCCAGTGCGAAGCAATTCTGCTTATCTGCCGTGACAGCCGTGTACGCATTTTCGCTAGTACTTTTACGACCTGGAAAACTGCCGTTCCTCTTCACGAAAGAATCGTCATCCGATGACCGAGCTATCCAGAAGATGAGTGGTTCATCTCAGCGAACGTACACTGGCAGCGACTCTTAAGCGACCACTACCTTGTCATCTGGGCACACGCAGCCCACAGCCACTGCCTTCATGAACGCCGACAACCCTCAAGCCACCTGCCGCAACGACAACGACAATCGGCCCAGGACACAGCCTCCTCTTCCGGGTACTTCGTAGGGTTTCATGGGGTCGGCCGTTCGCCTGCTGGATGCACGGGACATGACCAAGCAACTTCCAAGATGACTTTTGGGTTGAATCTGGCACTGAAAATGATTTAAAATTATCTTACCCTTCAGTTGCACACATTCTAATGTTGATACAGGCTTCACATATCTCATATTTCCCTCAGCGAGTTTATAATTCACATTTTTATGATGGCTTCAGCAATCTCGGTGTCACATGACGATGGCACAGTCACGAATCACGTGGAGCGTGACTCCTCGTATTCGCAATTGAATAGCCATCAATCACTTCAATGCAATCACAAAAATACCCCAAAGTTCTCGGTACGTGTGTACACTTGATTTTATAAGTTTCTTCGTTCATACAAAGAACAGGCTATGAGCTTGTACAACAAATTGGCGGCGGTGGCTTTTCAATGTGTGGCAAATTGTCCTATTTCTTTGATCGTTTTACTCAACATCCTCAATAGTGTTTTTCGTGCTGTTAATGTCGGGGATCACCGCGTGGCTGCGTGCAAATTGATATGTCTAACAGAGAATACTACCGAGCAAGATCGGAAAATCATTGATAAAGAGATGAAGGTCCATTCGGCTCTTAAACACAATAACGTGCTCGAATTCTTGAGTGCTGTTGCCGTGGAACCTAAACACAAGCAGCATTACGTTCCCGGTATTTATATGTTGCTTGAGTTTGCTGCGGGTGGAGATCTCTTTGACAAAATCGGTAAGTTGTGACTCTTGTGAGTGACCCGTCGCCTCGCGAACAATAATTGATATGATATGAAGCACCAGACGTCGGTGTCTGCGAAGAAGTAGCCCAATTCTACTTTAAACAACTCGTAGCTGGCATGGTCCGTGGTTTACACCTTTTTTTTACCCCGTCTGGCGAGATTTAATTGACTTTGCATGAATGCAGGATTATATACATAATCAAGGGGTCTGTCATCGGGATCTCAAGCCAGAAAATATTTTGCTCGATGTTGCCGGGACGCTGAAAATATCCGATTTTGGTTTGTCTGCAGTGTTCAAACTGAAAGAAAGTGGGAAAACGCGGTTCTTAACCGAGCGATGTGGAAGCTTGCCTTATGTTGCCCCAGAGGTCAAATCAATACTCCGGCTAGCTCACAACAATTCCTTAACGGCTACTTCTCTCAGCTCAACACCGATGCACCTTATCAGGCTGAGCCCATTGATGTGTGGGGTATTGGGGTGATTCTATTCACCATCTTGGCTGGCAGTACGTACATATATCTACTTTGCGAATATGGTCTGGATTTTGTCTCGGCATTGATTGATGCTTTGCGCTAGATACTCCGTGGGACGAGCCTACTAAGCATAGCCCAGAGTTTTGTCGGTATTTGTCAGGTGAAATATTCCAAGACACCCCTTGGAATCGACTCAGTCATGAGGCCTTATGTCCGTTGGCCATATGTTTTGTTTTAATGATTGCTGAAATATTTCTTCAAAACCCGATGCAGCTCTCGTCTGCGGATTGCTTACCATTGATCCCTTCCAGCGAATGGTGCTTGCAGATGTGTACCAGCATCCGTGGTGTGTGCGGTATGGTTACATCCAACCTTGTCTCGAGCCGGACTGACTATTGAAAACAAAAGACCTAGTCAACTCGCACAACAGGGTGTGGGCGCCTTGGCTGATAAGCTTACGGAGTCGTTGAGGACAACCGGAGATCTTCAATATGCCTCGCCTGCGCTTACCACCAATCCGTGAGTCATATGAGATGCCATCTAATCGACCATTGAACGGTTATCCAGAGATGCAGTCGAAGGAGATGCGGATCAAATTATGCTGTCAGCAACACATAACTCGCAATTTACACAATCTCTCTTACTTTTCGTCAGTCCATCATCACCTTTTCCCCGTACAACGGTTAGACTTCTTTGGGCAGTCTCAAACTCAATCAGGAAGTCGCTACACTCCACATCTCACTCGGTTTTATGCGTCCCTTGGACCATCCCTCCTGGCGCCACTTATTCAGGAAAGCTTGGAAGCAATGAATGTCAAATGCAAGGTTGCACCACAGAACAATAGTCACGATGGTCTTCTCCGGCTCCGAGTCGGAGGGTTTGACCGTCGCAAAGTAATGTTCAAAGGGTGGGTAACTGTAGAAAGTTTCAGTTCTAGAGGTCACGAAGGAAGCTTTTGCGTGATGCAACGAGACGTGGTATGTTCTTATCTGCTTGTCGGGACCCTCATAAATCCGTTCCCTCAAACGACTTAGGGCAACCCGATATCGTGGCGGCAGCTCTGGAAAGCTTTGGTCATGTCTCCCACAGTCGAACCACATGTTTATCGCAAGTAAGAAGGTGAAATCCGACGTCGGATCAGTCTACTATGGTTTCTGGTTCTTGATTGCATATACGGAGAAATTATCCCGATATAATTATACATATTACTTACCCAGTATAACATCTAATAATAACCTGGTTGTTTCGTCCTACAATTCGATTGGAAAAGCAGCGGAAAAAAAGCGAAGTTTGTTGCCTGCATTCATCACAGTAATGTGATTCGCATCTGCAGGTTGATTCAGAACATGGATTTTTGCCAATTGGATCCCCCAGAATATCAAGACTGACCTCGTCAGACGATAGTTTCCAATTGCGATGAGCTCAGTAATTCAGGCCAGTTCGGAAGGCCAAATAGGGCGGGAAGTTCATCCCAAAGATTCTGACGAGTGATTTCGAAATCTGCGTCCATTATATCCCTGCAGGATGTACAGGCAATGTTGCGAAATGCCTCCATCGAATCCATACCGATGCAAAACGTGTTGGGGGGAGTATCTCGCACGGCTTCGTTGTGCACCCAATCTCGAAGTGATCTGATTCTTGCAAAGTTGCATTTATCACGAGAGGTACAGGCGGTTGGAAGGAAGAGGAGAGAGCTTGGGAGGAGTTCGCGCTGTGCAAGAAGAAGTTTCTCGCGGGCCTTTAAACAGATGCTCTTGTCCTCCTCTTCCAGTTCGTCGTGCGACCCGTCAGGCTTTGATACGCCGTGAAGGATATCGCCGATACCCCCTGGGGTAAAACAAGCGGAGCACATTGCTGCTGGAAGAAGCGCAATGAGACCGGTGTCTCTGAAAAGTTTGACGACAGCGAACGGTCGACTGGAACCGTCGGGGTTCTGGATTTTATCGGGATGCAGTTGATCCCATCGTCGAAGAGTGGTAGGAAAGAAGGGAGCGAGATTCTGGAAGGCTCGCCGCTTGAAATATGCCACTTCATACTTGGCGCTCAGACGGAGAACCCCAGCTACTACAGCGAAGTTGGAAGAGTTTTCGGGGAAATATCTAGAACCAAGAGGGTGAATATCGAAATGAATCGAAGGGTTATCGTAACACACACACACCCAGAATCATGAAGAGTTCGCAAGAAATAATATAAATCTGCGGCCGAGTCTTGCATACGAACGAGAGGACAGCCATCGATCTCTTCGGTTAATGGGGGTTGTGGAATGGCGAACATATCGTTGAAGACGGGTGAATGCGCCGACAAAATTCCACGATAAACGCGAAATTGTTTTAATCCAGCTTGCAGAATAATGGTCCCGTCTTGATACCACAGATCTAAACATTGTCCGGGGTGTGAAGGGGCTTGAGTAACACCAGAAGGAACTTGATGAGCCATAGAAGGCGTTAGTTGTAAAATTTGAAGTCACTAAACTGATGGATTCGGGTCGTAAAAGGGTTATTCAACATGCCCAAGGGGAAGAAGACCTACGATAGTTGTGCAGCAAGCCTGCCAGTCTGCCACCACCAGTCCTGAGTCCACAACGTTAGTCACGTGATCACATGAAATATTCATGGTTGTCGCAAGCGACGACGAAGAGGCGCCAGAATCGTTCTCCTTACTCGAGTCCAGACGAAACAACAAACGTCAAGCAGCCGACTTGCATGAATTCCGTGCTGCAGAGAATGAGAAGAAAAAAATCAAGAACCGCGAGAGAGATCGGCGATTAAAGGCGCAAGCTGAGGCTGCGAAGAGGAAGGTGCGGGATGCGGAGGCGAGAATGGAAAGGGCTCTGCGTGATGCGGAAGGAGATATGGCTGAAGACGGCAGTGAATCGGAGGAGGGTCAGGATCAGGATCAGGATCAGAAGGAAGACGAGCAAGTAAGTGGAGACAGTGAAGAAGGGATTGATAATGATGAAGAGGAAGAGGATGTTAGTGATGACGCCAATGAGGAGGGAGACGAGGACGAGGACGAGGACGAGGACGAGGACGACGACATGTTATCAGACGAGGACGACGAGGACGACGAAGGGGATCGCGAAAATTCTACATCATTAGCGACAATCACCAAAACAAATCCCAACCACCTTCCAGACCATCTCTTCGCCTCTGCCTTTGCCGCACAACTCTCCAAAACCCAACCGTCATCCTCAACACCGCCATCCATCTCTCAGCCACTCTCGCGAACAAAAGGCATCCGCAAACGTCCTCGCCGCACGCGAACACCGAAAGATATCATCATTGGGTAACTCTTGTGTTCCTCTCTTTCTTTCAGAGTCTGACTAGGGGCGTCACCCAATTCTAGCTCACGGGTGGTACGCACTCTGGAGGACTCCGCACGACTTGGCCCTCCGACGGCGTCCACAATCCCACGACGCAAGGTCAGAAACTTCATTGACCGATGTCTGGGTCTGAAGGGCGGCAACTCAAAATCAAAGGGGTGGACGCGGAAACCTGGTAGATTCTTTTCTTACTTGGCGTTTTCTCACCCTCCTTCTGATTGTTTGATGTTCAGCTCAATTGGGCGTGATGAAGACGAATGGACCACCAGTCAGCTTTTGTAGACGGCGTTAGAACATGTGGGTATTAGCCAGCCCCATATGTATTGGAGACGGTTACGTCTTAGCGCCCAGTCGCCAGCGAGAAATCCTCCTTGCAACGTCTTGCAATTGCCTCTGCCTCCTTGTCTCCAAGACGTCTGGGTAATAACTTGTGAGCGAAGATAGGGCTTCGCTGACTCTTCTCGAACATGAAATTCACTGTCTGTCATATTATCAACATTGTGGTACATATGTAAAGTGGGCCCTTCCCCCGCACAAAGATCTACGTCTGGGCTGAGGCGCCTCGTCGCCGGAAGACGCGGTTATAATCAACAAAGGAAAATGGTCGGTGTACGTGGTCGGGGTACGTGGTCGTGAGGTTATTTAGTCCAGTAATGTGACACCTTGTTTTGCTCACGTGATCTGTACGGGATGTTTGTTCGTGTTTGTGCAAGTTCGTATTCTGACGGATTTGGTTGTTCGGACCTCTTTCCTTCTCTCGACGACGACGACCAGCACCAGCACCACCAAGCAAGCGCACGCTCCACGGCGTCGTTCTCGCTGTTTCGCGAGCTTTGCTGGTTGGCGATTCTTCTACTGTGTGTCCAGCCGGTGAGTTCGTCGTTGCCCAATATCCCGTAAACCAACCTGACCTGAGACAGAGAGATTGCCCAAGGATACAAAAAAATCTGAAAGAATTAACGCGTTTTTTCTGCTCACGAGCCTGTTCTGACAAGACGACACGTTACTCATCGATCCACGACTGACTTCAATTCCATTCTTACGACCGATTCGTTTTCTCACTTCACGTTTTCTCACTTCACGTTTTCTCATTTCACGTTTATATTTTCACGACTCTTCACGCATTTTCGTTTTCACTTTTCATTTCATATTCAAAACAATAACCCATCGCTATGCGAAGTACTCTTCCGCTTTTGTCACGCCCGTCGACCGCCGCAGCAATTGCCACGCCACCACCACCCATCCCTACCATCCGCCTTATTGAAGCGACCCCTGGCATCTCTCCTCACACCAGCACCGTCGCAAGTGCCTCCTGGGCGCGCCTTCCATCACCCCTCGCGCCACGCTCTGACGCTGATGCTCCAAGGACACGTCTCATTCCAAAAAAGTCAAAGCTTAGCCTTCTCGGTGTAGGCGCCAGGGACAAGGACAAGGATAGGAACCGTGCCCGGAATCTCTCGAATGTCGTGGGGCGCGGGTCCTCTGGCCGCGACGGTTTCGAGATCTTCGTCGACTCCACATATGACCCGGACATCGGCGATATTGTCATGGTGAAGAAGAAGAAGTCGCGCGCAGGCCTAGATGGGATGAACTGGGGTGCTCTGGACGAGGTCACGAATATACCATCGACTGCTCCCCCGAAACAGCCAGTACTCCGGCTCAAGGTCCAGGAGAAGGATAAGTGGTGGAGTATCGGCCGCGGGAGGAAGGATTCCAAGGAGAAGGAGAAGGAGAAACAAAAAGAGGAGCAGGAGAAACTCAAGACACATGCGAAATGTGGGTTATTCTCTTCTGCCCTGCATCCACTGACATCCTACCGTGTCTCCACGCAGCCCCCGAACCCAGTAAGATTTCTATGGAAGCCCGCACGCGTTTTAACTCGCTCGATTCCGGGATCCTTCTCACATCTTCACCCGCTAATTCTACTTTCAATAATGTCTCACACAGTGTTCAGCCTTCCCCGCCTCTAATGTACTCCCGATCGGGGACACCCACGACTGGTGGGTTTCTCGCTGTTCCAAGTGGCAATGGTCCCCCTGCGGCTTTGGCCGGGAATTCGGGCTCGGGCTCGATCGCCTTGCGCGCGATCCGGTCCGTGCGCTCCCTAGCGCGCATTGGCAGTTGGGCCCAACTCAAAGGCGCTGAGGACGCGAGCACTGTGAAGAAAGGTAACGCGAGGGGGGTCGAAGGAAAAAAGAAGGAGAAGGAGAAGAAGGAAGGCAAGGAGAAGAAGTTGAAGAAGCACAAGGAGATTGAGGGGGAAAAGGTGCCGGAAAAGCTGCAAATGGCACGCATGTCGACGAGCAGTTTCGAAGCCGGCGCCCTAAGTTCGGCAAGCCCAGCGGGCAAGGTGAAGACGGTAGGAAAGAAGCAGAGCATTCTCGGTCTGGGGCTTCCCGTGTCAATCCGCATGCCCACACTGCGCGGCGGGTCTACCGTGTCCAGTAATCGGCTGTCGGTCGAGTCGGTTCCCGCCCCCGGCAATGCGGGCGAGCGGACACGTAGTGGATCTACGATGTCGAGTGAATCATCTCTGCGCCCACTTTCGTCCGCATCAGGGACGTCCCGCGCATCATCGGGGTGTTCTGTACGGTGGGACGAGGAGTGCCTGGAGACGGCAAAAGAGCGGCGAAGGCAGGAGCGAGAGATTCGGGCACCTCGGTGGGAAGACAAGGTTAAGGCTGATAAGGAAGTGGAAGTTGAGGCGAAACGGAGGGAAGCGGAGCGGAGGGAGAGCAGACGCAGTTTGGAAGGGAGAAGGCGGACTTTGCTGTCGGAGGTGTTCTCGCCCGTGCGCACATTCCCGATTGTGACCGTTGAGGAGGCCACTGCGGATGGGCACGATGCACCAGAAGATGAGATGGTGGATCTTGGCAATGTGACTCCTGGGACACCAATGAGGAGGGCGCGCCCGCGACCAGTTTCGGAGCAGCTGCTCGGGAAAGCCAGGCCGCATGGGATATATGAGGATGAAGATGGTGTGTATTGCTATTGTATCTAGAACGTTGGCTGACGAGTTGACTCCTCATCCAGGTGTCATTTCGATTCTAGATGCTGCTACCAATGATCTTGCACAGTTGATCAATCGTCTCGACCTGCAGGCGACGCCTGGAACACCCGATATGACGCCCTTGCGCCCGTCCCCCCTCACTTCAGAGCCGCACGCCAACGGTAATAGCTCGACAAACAAGGATCGCATCCCTGACAGTCCGTTGAAAGGCGGTCTGCGTGAAAGCATGGCATCTATAGGTTCTTTGCGGCCGTATGCACAGTCTCGGGAAAAGCCAACGTCCCACTCGGCTATGGGACTCATCGGTCAACAAATAGCACCGTGGCCCACTTTGAACAACTCAATTTCTCCATCCAATGCTCCCGTCAAGACAACCACTCCGGCCACGACTGGAGATTCAGTATCGACCCCCTTGGTTCAAGGTCATAAGCTCCGCTTGACTCACAAACGCACCATGACACCTTCCCCGGCTGCCGATCCTTTGCCAGTGTTTCAGCCACTATGTCCCGCCCGGGGAAGACGGGTAACCCCTGCTACTAGTGCGCCCTCGGCTTCCCCAACACCTACCCTCCGCCGTGTCGGCCGGACTATTCGTGCGCCGTCGTCGCTCACTTTCGGCTCCCGCTCGTCCTCGCGCTCTGGTTCCTTTGACGCCGGAGGGTCGCCTTCACCGAGCCCTGTATTCAAGAGAGCCGAAGGTTACTCGCATGCGAGGAAGCGTTCATCCCTAGTGCCCACAGAGCTCAGAGGCAGCCAGGGAGGCGCAAGCATGCCAATCCCACCTGAAGCGAAGCGCGTGATGGGATTAGGCGGGACAATGGGGGCGTCGGGAGAAGATGGATATGCAGAACCTCCGCTAGATGCGGATGATCCAGACTCTGATATCCCAAATGAGTTGCAAGTCATCTTGGCGGGCCAGTCAGACGAGGAGGGTGGTCGGTACTTGGAGGATACATTAGAGTTTTCTGGAGCGGGTGTGAAGCCTTCCCCGCCGTCACCTGGGTTGCCGCCTGTGGAGCCGCTTCCGATACCAGCGCCAGTTGATGTAGCTCCTACTCCTCCTGCCGCCCCTATACCTGTGTTCCGTGCTCAGTTGATTGACGATGAGCAGAACCTTGTTGAAGTTGACGAGGGGTGTCATTCATCTTCCGAGGATGATACCAAGAAGTCATTTGATTTCACCGGGGAGCTCAAAAAATTGAACGAATCGGGTGGGTCGGATCGGCGGAGCTTTGTTGAACAGCTCGAGAATGCGTTCCGTACACCCGCGAAGATTGACCTGCGGTACGGGTTCAAGAATGGATTTTTGGATGTCGAGATCCCCCCTGTACCAACCATGCCTACACCCGCCGTGCGAGTGCTCGCAGCCGAGCTAACGAAGGAGGAGAGCTCCGAGGGTGTGTCCAGTCTGGGGCTAGGCTTTGATGAGTTTTCAGCTTCGAGGATCGTCGATGGGAAGGAACCAACATTGCTTCTTGGATCTGACAGCTTGGGCGTCACGGAGGAGTCTCAGGACAACTTCATTTTGAACCACGACTATTCTCCCCGCCTATCAAAGAGCCAATCATCTATGGGTTCCAGGCCATCAGATGGGCAGCTCAACACGGAGTTCAAGTTTGGTGGTCGACCACAGGAGGCCAAGCAACCGAAGAAGCCATTGACTTTGTCAGATATCATCCCCCCTCCCTCACATTCTCGTTCGTTGTCAAACTCGTCGGCGATAGAAGAAGACAGTGCAGTACTCAAATCCATATTCGCTAAAGCTGTCGATATCCCCCCTGCAGGCCCCCGGATGCGTCTCAACTCGGACTCCAGCTCTAAACGCCAAGCAAGGGACGCTCCGCTGAACATGAATACCAGTAGGCACTCGAGACACTCCTCCGAGCTCAGCTTTGCAGGATTTGAGTCCTTCGAGGAGGTACGACGGGGCTTCGAATTTGCCAACAGGCCTGCGTTCTACCCTCCCGTTAACGTGTCATCGCGCAGAGCAGTGCACGGGCGGCATGAGTCTCTGTTTAGCATCGCCTCGGTGTCATCGTATGGATTCGTCATCAACCCCGGCTCTATTGATCCATTTGATTATGGACTGCCCAGTTTGCCCGAGAGGCCTTCATCCGAAGATTTGACTCACTCCATGTCGATGAATGTTGATGATACATTCTCGTTTATCAATCGACTGCCCCAGCGTAGACGTGTGGACAGCGACGCGTCGAGTTTCTATTTCCGGGCACCGGCATTGTCACAAGTCATACAGCCGTACAACCGCGGGCACCGTCGACATGACTCAACCATGTCCATCACCTCCCAAGGACCACCAATCAGTTTATACAACCGGAGCTTTGGTGGTCATCGACGGAGTGATTCGAGTGCAAGCGCCAGTTCGGTGGCACATTCATACGCAATGTATGGGGCGCATGGCGGAAGGGCTGCTTGGGCTCGACATCGTCAGGAACTGTCGATTGATTCGACGACAAGCGAGTTTTCGGCGATGCGCCTTGGACGGCCTGGTCTAGGCGACAAGATGTTTGAGAAGTGTGAGCAGAGTATGCCGCTGACCTCAATTTCGGCGTCTCCTCCTGAGAGTGTTGCGAATGAACGTATTGGGAATCGTTCGTCGTTTGATTCGATTCTGGACAATGATAGGAGGTCTTCCATGGATGATTCCCTGTTCGACAAGACTGGTCAACGGTCCTCCATGTCTTCCGACTCGGTATTCGGTGACGACGAACAGCACCCGCCTCACGGCCACCTTTTCGATGACCACCTTTTGCCCCACAATCAACTCCGTCCCCTGTCTATGTTCAGTGTCAACAGCATTCATAGTCCCATGAAAGATGACGATACAATGATTAGTGTAGGTTGATGTTTATGCCTTGAATGACTGTTCTTTGTGCTAATGGACCGCTAGGTGCTGGGTGGTGGTGGCCATGTTCGACGCCGATCTGTGGGTGCCGCATTCGAGGCATCGCCATGCGTCAAGTTCGAAAAGAAGCGGAAACATGCCAATTTACAGGACATGTTCCATCCCCCTGCTTATGATGATGGCAACAAAGATTCCCCGAACAAGGCCCGAATTATTGAGATGCCTTCGATAATGTCAACGTCGTCTTCCAAATTTGGCGGGGAGCGCATGATCAAGGCTCAACGTGGTCTTCTAGCACGAGAAAGTCTCGAAGACAGTTGTCTTAGTGCTGAAGGGGAGGATCTGACATCACGTGAGTAGGAGCATGTAGTGTGTGATTCCTCTCATATTCTTTGCTAGGTGGTCCTGTGCCAGTATTCTCTCGACCGTGCCCTGCGTCCCGTTCACGCTCCAGTACCTGCACCTCTTCGAGTTCTGGCGTAGACACCCCTCCTCTTTCGTGCTCAGAAGGTTCACAATCAGAAGGCTCGCAATCCAGCATTGATCTATCTCACCTCAACATGATCTTGGCAAATGTTACGCACCCCGTAACAACTACTGCCCGGACAAGGGCACGATCTAGGGCACGAGGAACAGGTCACAGACGTCGCATCTCACAAGCTCGTGCTTCTGTGTATGAGACAATTGAGGAAGAAAATTCAAACCCACCCACTCCACGTCACGCCGTCGTTGCCAAGAAGAGCAATACCCAGGTTGCTGGTGATGAAGTCTTTATTGTTGATCCCGAGACTGCATCCGTCAATTCGATGTGGGATGACGAGCGCGGAATTGTGGCTCTTCGCAAGTATTATGCTTTGAGAGACGAGGCACATAACACCGTTACCGAGAGCAAGATTGTCTGGCAAGATACGCCCTTTTCTGTCTTTGCCGTTCAAAGTATGTGGTTCTAACTTAATGTATTGTGGATAACGTACTGACGAGTGTTCAGCTTTCTACCCACCTAGCCACCCAGCTGGTATGCAAGCTCTCCTAGAACACTCTGTGCAGAACTACCTGCCTCTACCCTCCGAGCTTCGACCTCGTCGCGTCCGGTCTCGCACTCAGTCTAGGCCGTCGCCGTACCCTCAGACCCGTAGTAATAAATCAACACTTTCCCCAGACCACTCCCGGCCATCCCTCAACAACATTAATCGATCCTTCGCTGCTTTCAACCCGCTAGCTCTGCAAGATGTGCCCATCAATTCAAATGTTGTCTCGCCTGCACCTAAACTTCAAGCTCTCAAACCCTTTTCACCATTGGTTGTCGAGGAAAATGAGCTGAAGCGCGAGAATGCTTTCGGATTGGCGCCTAATGTCCGACCCAGGGTTGGTTCCAATGCTAGAAGGACAGCGCTTGGATGGTCTAAACGAAGTAACGGGAAGACTTCGACTGACAGAAAGGAAAATATTGGCCAAGGATTATTGATGACGTGGGTGTTTCCGCTAGTTGAATTTATGGTTTCTACTAAGTGATTTCGCAGACCCGGTGAAAATCTACGACTAAATAGACCTCGACCCCGTGGCCGGCCTACACCTGCTTCTCAGAGGCAAATTCGAGTCTAGCCCGCATTGTCTACATGCCGTATAGATCATCGTCTGCCCTCTGCCATGCCATCAATCATGCATTCCCCAAATCTCTCGTAACGCACTCACCACGATGCTTCACGATAACTTCCCCGTTCTCACGCAATGATTCACGTTTTCCTAGTCTCCTCACGATGTCTTCAATGCTTTTCTGATGATCTGCACTCACCTCACGCTTCTCACGTATCGACGCTGACGTCTCTTGAATCCATCTATTGTTACGATTTCCACACGAATTGTGCTTTACCATCACACATTTCACCACTAACGCCCCTGAATTCTGTTGTGACGTTGTTGCCCTATGTACCGCAAATCGTAGATCGAATATACGGTGCCTCTCCTATTTCTACGGGTTAGCAGTGCACAGTACAAGGCTACTTGTTTTGTTCGTGAATTGATTATGGCGACCGGCCAATTTCAGAACAACTCATGCTCATGAGATGTGGATAAGTCTTTGGCGCAGGGGCGAGCTATGTCGGAGAGAAGAGAGAGCTTGGCTAGCTGAAACAAATCATCGAAGCATATATACTACTTTTTGTTGTCAATGTCATCTCTCACCTGCCCCCGGCAGACTTCCCGATGAAGCTTTGGGTGGTTCAGGTGGTTCAGAATTGACTGACTTGGCCGCCCTTTGCCTTTCTGTTCTTTCTTTTCTTTTCTTCTTCCTCGCCATCTCCTGCTTCCTTTTCAGGAATTCTTCCTTCATGCCAGCAGCCGCACCCTCGAGCACCGCCATCACAGTCGGGATAGCTAAGTTCTCTGCGCCCTTTCCTTTACCCACGTACTGCTGCCCAGCGATATTCCACCACACTTTCAATCTAGAAATATCATTCAGATCAGTCTCAATCCCGGAAAGCAGTTCGGGCAAAGGTATTTCTGCAACAAAAGGCTCAACGCTGATCCAATGTAGCAACAATGAGACGCACTGTTGCCCTCCGTACGCTTCTTATGTCCGTCAGAAATCTCCGCGATTGCTCGAAGCAACAACCCTCCTGCGGCACAAATAATGCCCATGTATTAGTCAGGATCCCATCATGGTAGAAACATACCTTTGGACTCCACACTCATACTACCAGTCTCGTTTGGGTCTAAATCAAAAATGCTCCGCAGTTCTAGTTGCCCCCATGTATTAGTCAGGATCCCATCACGGTAGAAACATACTTTTGGACGTGGTACTAATACCACTAGTCTGGGTTTGGTCTATAGTATGCTCAGTCTTCGGCGGTTCTAGTTGCCCCCATGTATTAGTCAGGATCCCATCACGGTAGAAACATACCTTTGGACGTGGTACTCATACCACTAGTCTGGGTTTGGTCTATATGCTCAGTCTTCGGCGGTTCTAGTTGCCCCCATCTATTAGTCAGGACCCATTCATATATGCACGGCATAGAAACAAACCATCCTTAAGCACTGGCGGTTCTTGTTGAGGCTGGTTCTTTTTCTTTCTGTTTCTGTTTCTTTTATTCCCTCGACGCACCAATCTCGAGCGCCTCTGAAGTGCTGATGGTATGGGAACCGATGACCGAGGATTGACACTGGCACCTCCGAGTTAGATAGCATCGGAGATTATTAATAAACACTGAATCCACTTACGACTGACTCTGGTTTGGTGGGAGATGCAGAAATAAATAAACGAATTTTTTTTAAAAAGGATAAAGACAAATGAACATACCCGCAGATCAATGTTAGATGTCGATACTACACTGCTGAAGAGGAATTTGAGAGGCATCCGTATGGATCTGAATCTGAATCCTTACTGTTGGACAGGAATGCTTCGAGCTACAGCAAGGAAATGCAGGAAGATGACTATGACTGAGAAGCGCATGATTACCCGGGGATTCAACTTGGGTCTGGAATTGTGTGTGCGAGAAAGAGACCTGCTCGATCCGCGAAATGTAGGGGTGATTGTGGCCAGCACTGACGAGCAAAGGACATAAACGCCGATCTTATATAGTGGTCATTTTCTGTTGTTCGCTGTTTGACCTGCAGCAAGATGATCGGCGAGGATCAATTATTTAAAAAGGGTTTCACCTCAACAGGACCCCGATATGATATATTTTTTCGGAGCAAATGGCCGGAATGCCGCCGTCTGATCCGGACATGAAGTGAGGTCAGCCTGGTCAGGAACGGGCACCCTTACAAATCGCAATGATTCACGTTTCCAGTCTACGAAGTCTGCTTTTCTGATGATCTGCACTCACCTCACGCTACTCACGTATCAACGCTGAAGCGCTGCAGCGCTGACGTCTCTTGAATCTATCTATTATTACGATTTCCACACGTTTGATATAACATGTATTTCACCACTAACGCCCCTGAATTCTGTTGTTGATCATGACGGTGTTACCCTGTGTACCGCAAATCGTAGATGGTGCCTCTATAGATCTAGATCTCCTATTTCTATGAGTTTAACCTGTACAATGCCAACAATCACTTTGTGTTGTGGGGCCTACCGTTCAGTTTTGACCGCCATACCCCAAGCGTACTGATTACCTTCATATTTCACCTAAAAGGTACATCCGAAATACTGACTTCGAATTCCATAGTTAGGACTATGGAATGTTGAGTATCATCGCTCTAAAGAACAATAATTATATTCGTAAATGAAGACACCAAGAACAGAGTGGGCCTTCCCTCTTGAATGTCGTCGAAGTGACACTCAATACTAGCACACTCTCATGTACAACGCATCGACTAAGACAAGAGGATCCTGGAAAATGGTTACTCCCACGCGAAATACACAAATGTCACCCCCCAGTGGGCATCAGGGCCAGCAGATCAAGCCATGAAAGGACCAGATCAATCCAAGGTCTTTGATTCGGGTCTTGGTGCCAACAAGCCTGTATCACGGTCCACACATCGTCAGTCAACTTGGGGCAGGCGGGGCGTGGCGGCCGCGATCCGTGGATGACATCAAAGACAACCCCGCCATAAAATCTTCGATGAGCGAAAGGAAGCCGGCCCGTGTACATCTAGCGGCAATCAGTCGGGAAACGGTGGCGGGGGTGAAAGAGTTCTGAACCTCAAGAGTCGTCATGGCGAAACTGTATACATCACTTTTAGGAGTCACAGCGTATTCCCCTGTATCCACTCCGGTGTCAGGGCCTGGATCCATGACTTCAGGAGCCATCCACCTGGCACTTTCCCTATTCGCCATGGTCCAGTCATGGGGGTATGGGATGATGCTTGTACCGATGTCCGTGAGACAAGCTTCTCCGGCATCGTTCACGAGGACGTTGGTCTAGATGAAGCAATTTAGTTGCCCTTTCCCTGTTGATAACATTGTTCGCAGTACGTACACCTTTGATATCACCATGTACTATTTGTAAGTGATGCAGGTAGCTGAGAGCCGATGCTATACCCCGCAGCTGAAAACCATGTTCATCGTATGCACTAGCATCCCCGAACCAGAAACTTACCAGGTGTAGGATATCGGCTGAAGGGTTCTTTGACAAGTATGCTACAACATTGCCATTAACGTAGTGAGGCAGAATCAGGGCTGGCAATGGCCCACGACATGCCATGACCCCAATAAAGGAAACAATGTTGGGGTGTTGCAGTTGACTCCATGTGTCTAATTCCTTTGAGAGTCGCTGTTAAACAGGTTGACACAGAATACTCTGTAAGCGAGCTGCGATGTGAAGTCCTTTGAGCGACTCACAGTAACAAATAGCTTGCGAGACTTTGCGGAGAGGGAAGCCCCGCGCCAGACTTTGGCGGCCACAACATGGTCGCCGAGATTACCCAACCACAAGTCGGCGTAAACCCCATTAGCGCAGTAGAATTCATGGAGGGACAAATCATGTGCACGTGTATTCTCCAACACATGCGATGCAAAGTGAACTAATAGTCGAGTGGCCTGAGCTGACAATGTCAGAATAGTGGTAAGAATATCCGAATCACTTCTCACCACATCGATTTGCCCCATTCTTGACGGGCTTCGGAATACGTTGACCAAGAAGTCAAGCAACAAATGAAAGAAGAGGACCTGGGATAGCCAGGAAAGAGGACCGCGTTCACCTTTTATTGTTCTCGCGTAGCCATTCCAATATACAGCGCGCTAGATGAAGCAGGGGGCGGCATTGAGTGATATAGAGTTAACTCAGGACGTCCCTTACCTGGGATTGCAATTGGTAACCCACCTTAGCGCTCGATTGCCTAAACTACGAACTCCTATTCACCGAGTCCGAGTAGAAGGTAGTGTTCCGTTGGTTGGTCATAGGCGCTCATCGTACGCGACCTTGAATCGCTGCTGAGCCGCGGCGTTGACTCGCCTCGCCAAGTCGCCTAGAACTGGGTATCCGCTTTCCTTTCATCACAGCCCCAACAACACCGCCAACCATCGTATTATTGTTCTGCACAGGATGGCATCAAATCCTTGAATGGCGCATCTTTACCTGGATAGAACATTTCCATGATGCGTGACCCTCGGCGGCAACAACTACAACTGATGAAGAAGCGCCTCGCCCATTCTGGATCCTTTTGCGGTTCTTCTGGTACAGCCACTTCCCAGTCATCTCATCGTTCGAGCTGTGGTAACGTCCCTACACCCCCACTACCAAGTTCAATTAGGGCAGTTGTGCTGCTCTGACCTGCAACATTCAAGCCAAGATGATGTGGGATATACGTGGCCAGAGAGATGCCCCACCGCCATGGGGAATGCCTACGCCATCGTGAGCATTCTTGTTTAACTAGCCCAAGCGTTTCAGCAACATGTGTCACCCAGATTTTCTGTAGCGCAAGTTTGACTGTCGGTTGTCGGGACGAGCAACTAATGACCTTGTTGGATAGACAACCTAATTTTGGAGCTGCTACGACAATTGTCTCTTCCTATCCGCGGATGCCAATGGGTGTCATGTGTAGCCTTTCGATGCCTTCACCTGCTCCTAAGTAAGATACACGGTTTAGCTTTTGTTTCCATGCTCGCACCTGCTGAACACTGTACGCTTTCCAGTACTCGTACTCTGGCTCCAGAGTAAGTGCAGAAATGCTGTGGTGCAACGGAACTCAATCCTTCTCTTGCTGCTGTGCAAACTCCAGACACCCCTCTTACCCGCGATCTGCCAATGCAAACCCAGGTAATGTGCTTCGCAAGCCACAGCATATAATACATGGACGGCATACAGGCCATGGTCACATCCAGAATCACGTCCACGACAACTCTCACCCTCGTGTCGCTCCGCATGTCCACGGGCCTCGGGTTCACAATGCTCCTCACGGATCAACCTTCCAATATTCCACGTGCACGGGAAGGAAGAAGGCGCTTTGTGTAAGTGACGGCCACCCTCACCCCTCGTTTCCAACTAAACAAGTAAACAGATTGGCATTAATTACCATGGGCAGAAGAATGAACTCCGAGGGTGTGTGAACGATGCAAGGAATGTCCTGAATTTCCTCATCAGTATGTCAATTCCCTCAACGCCCCAAAGCATGACATTCTAATATATTATAGGTCACCACGGATTCAGAGAAAGCGAGATTGTCCTTCTCACCGACGACTCCCGCGATCCTCGCCAGTTGCCTACGAGAAAGAACATAACCAACGCAATGTACTGGCTTGTCGACAGGGCCAGGCCCAACGACTCCCTTTTCTTCCATTGTGAGTACATGTGCCATGAAGGCAGGGTGTTTCTGATTATATTTTACACAGTTTCTGGCCACGGAGGGCAGACCCGAGATCTTGATGGAGACGAAGTCGACGGCTATGATGAGGGTATCTGCTTGTTGTTCCTCTTTCGGCGCGGTCTGATAACTTATTTCAGTTATATTTCCCCTTGACTACAAGAAACATGGACATATTATTGACGATGTTTGTATTACTTTTTATTTTGGATATCCTGTTTACTGAACATGAATCTAGGAAATGCATGATATTATGGTGATTAAAAAAAATGTCATTTCTAGCCTTTGGTAAATTGAAATTCCTCATCTAGGTTGCGAGCCTTCCTCCAGGTTGCCGCCTGACAGTGAGTTGTGATTGCCATTCGCTCAATTTCTCTTGTTACTCACCATTGAATTTTACCAGGCTCTTTTTGATGTAAGGTTACCTTGTCATCGAAAGTTTATTTGTGTCTGAAATATCATGCCTTAGTCGTGCCATTCTGGAACTGTTCTTGGTGCGCTTTGGGTAGCCTGAAGTCCTGGATGCATAACCGAGCTAACTTCTTCATTAGACTTACCGTACATAGTAAATGAATTTTGGAACTTCCTCAACCAGAAATCTGAAGCATTTCTTTTTTCTCAGTATTCTTCCGACGGCCGCCTCAAAGGAAGCTACGTGAGTTCTCGCGCAAGGGCACTGAAAGCTACCGCTGCCGATGTTGTAAGCACCCACAAATTGACCTCCTGTCTGAGTTATTAGGTGAATTTAAACAATGTGTCCACAGATATCTTGGTCTGGATGCAAGGATCATCAAACTGCTGCAGATACGGTGAATAAAGGTATGGCGGTTGGCGCCATGAGCGATGTACGTATTTTTGACTATAAACTTGTAGATTTCATTGGTTCTCAGTTAACCAATTGTTTGTTTGTTTGTTTATCGCAGGCTTTCATAACTTCACTCAGTCCGTGCTCAAATATCGCCACTTCATAAATGCTTTTCTGACGATGATATCTCTTTTCAGATCAGAATCCGAGGCAATCGTATCAACAGCTACTCCAGTCTGTCAGGTGCGGTCCTTCCATTAAGAAGCTACCGAATTCTCATAGACATTTCTTTGGTTTTGGGCTTTTTCCTAAAAGATATATTCTGCGCAAGAATTACAGCCAGAAGCCACAACTTGGTAGTTCTCACCATATTGTACGTGGCCGTTTTACTATGTTTGTCGCTCAGATCCTCAATATTCGATTGGTCATCGTCAGGATACTAGCCTTCGCTTCGTTTTGTGACGATGGGAGAACTCTTGGACTCCGTGTATCGCTACATGATGCTCCACATTTTTTTCAAAGACATTACATTTAACACGTTTTCTCGTAATTCACATATTTTCCTGCTGCGTATCGAATTGACACTGTTTGTATGTGCCAGATTGAAATATTGAAAGTTTGTCCGTTTGCTGTAATTTTGGAAATGATTAATGATTGACGCCACGAAGCTTTACGACACTCAACATTTTTTGACTCAGATGCAATCCTCACAATTTTGTTGCGCTGTAAAACATCCTCAACATTCGCATTACAGAATACCAAAACCTATATTCTCCCCTGACATCGTTCTTGATGAACTTCGCGACGAAGCATGAGTTGGTCTCGGAATTCATGATACCCCAGCCGAACCCTGCCGCCGAAAGATTGCTCTACAGTACGATGGAATATTCGCGAGCATAAATGAAGCCCGATTGCCTTGCGAACATTCGGCTCCAGCACAATCACGGTTAGCTCGTTTTCGTCTAACCACCGGTACCGTTCGACCAGCATTTGACATTGATTCCCTTTTCATTATTATATAATTCTTGAAGTAGGCTGAAACCGTGATACGGAGTATATCCTCTGCGTCCACCGCATTCGCATGGTCCCACCTTGGTCTTGGTCTTGTTCGGTTTATACATTCGGTTTGTCTCTATGTAGCTCGGAGAGATAAAGTCTATCCAGCGTACAGACGCAAATGATATCGACAACAGTCCCGCCTTAGCGACTGTACAGTATGATCATGAACAAGAACCACACAGGCTGGCCTATGGCCATCATTCCAAAAGGATCCAATGATAGCCAGAGTTCACTACGATCGAGGATATATGGGGCTTTTTGTTCTTTTCTTGTTGTAATACTGAAACTGACCATGATCATTGTCTTCCTGTCTTCTTTTTGTGGTGGCCTGATCACCGACATATCAACTGGTCATCGGAGATGTGAATCTGTCCCTTGTGAACTGGGAATTCATGTGTTTGATTGCTTCGCAAGTCCTGCCGTTTCTATAAAATGTGAGCCAATACTTGCTTTCGTCTACGAACACGGATCTACTTTTTTCTTACTCCTGCGGGTCCTTTTAGAATCAATGCTGACGATTTCAGCGGAAATTGAGTTCGGTTTGGTCCCCAGGGTGTCACTTTCGGATTGGAACGACTTAGAAGCCGGAATTATTTCCTGCGTGAGACTTGGTATCGATTCTCATGTAGTTCCCTGTATTATCGGCTACCACGCATTTGGAATGCCCAAGACTTTTTCATCCTGGACGCTCAGTCAACACCCGAACGGAGGCCTGCCAGACGCCATTCTCAACATTCCAAAGCGCGGACAACTTCATCCTCTCGAAACTATATCCACCAATACCGACGCGCCAACGTTCGATGGTAGGGTTGTAAGGTGTCATGTCGCATCGCTGGATATGATATAATTCAGGACACATGCCAATTCGGGGGGAGGGGGGGGGGAGGAAGCGTAGGGAAGAACTACTGACCCAGATGAAATCTTCAAACTGCTGGGCGATGAGATGCGCAAGCTCTCGACGTTTGATCAACCCCGTCCGACCGTATATGGGTATGTTGACTAGCCAATCAAGGTCTTCATAACCTGGCCACTAACAAGGATTCGTCAGTTGTCGAAATATCTTTTTGTCAGGAGAAGGTGGAATCAATACCATCAGTGCAAATGTGAAGTGGGTCTCTCCCTGTACCGCCAGGGAGTTGAATAATCTGGTTTGTGGGTCCCGCAACCCGACGCCAGAGATACAGTCTGTCATGAATGTCCCGTCGCAACTTGCGGTATCAACGAGAGGAGTAGAAATCGGGTCAAATAGAATGGTCGTCTGAGGATTCGGCAGCAGAGACTGTGCACCGATCCTCCTACTATAGGGAGGTGCGGGGACGAATTCCTCGATGAAACGGATGACCTGGGGTGGAGGAATAGCATTGAAAGTATTAATTGGAGAAACAGCCGTCGCTGAAGCCGAGTCCGAAGACGTGGAGGAATTTCCTGAAACTGGAAAGGGTAACTATCGGGATGCGAGCAAGATAAAGTGAGGGAAATTTACAACAAAAAAGATCAAGGGAACACGCACATCACGGATGTAGTAGGGCCCTACCGCGTTTGTCAGTGTCGAATATTGGCTTATCTGTTCCGGGAGAACATAGTGGCGATTCTCAACATTATACGTGTCCTCATCAAGAGAAGCGTAGTCGAAGGCGTCGACGGTTGAATCCGGATTGGCCATATAGAACGGGGAGATTGCTCTTTGCTACCATTGTGATATTTTGTACGAGATGACCAGGCAAAGCGACGGTGAGTGAGAAGCTTGGACTTGGAAGGTGAAGCAATGGCAAAGCTAGGATGTCAAGCGGGTGAGAAACACAAGGTCGTGCCACAAAACACTAAGAATTTCCAAAGCCATCCAGGAGCGGCAAAACAAGCAAGTCTTAGCTTTGTCCACCTGGTCGAGCAGGGGTCGGTTGGAAGTGGCGAGAGTATATATGATGGCAGCCTGGGCGAACAGGAGAAGATGTAACGGCCGACATCTTGCAAGATCGACTTCAGACGATGGGCATGTGATCCAGGCTTGTAACCGACTGCAGGGCGGAACGGTTAGCACACCGAGTCCACTGGAAATTGGCCGCTGCGTTGTGCGCGAATATTGGGGTCACTTCCATTTTTGGTAAATTTTAAACCAAAGCGGCGGTGGAGGTGAATGAATCACACGACCGTCAATCGGGCTCGAGCTCCTCTCCTCACTTCATACAGGGGAGTATGACTTCAAGGCTGGTCTGGCATCGAGCTCAGAATTCTGGAGACATTTCTGGTGAGTTCCTCCATCTTTAAAATTATCATACACTGCACTCACCTCCGACGACAAGACCAGCCTTCTCGCAGACAAACTGGAAATTTCTGCTCTTTTTCCTTATTGCTGAGAAGATTATCTACAGTCAAAGCCATTGTGTTCTCTGAAGATCTACCATCAGGGGACATCCTTACCCGATTTAGGGCACTCCCTTTGCCAGTAACCCTGCCCCTTTCCTGCTCCGGCTCCGAGGTGGAAGCAAGTATATGCTGGCTAGAACTTGCATCCGTTCGCTCAACCTCGACGTCTTCAATAACGCCATATTGCCAAAACAAAAAGCAAGATCGCCGCAATTTTCGCTTATGAATAAATGCCCCTCCTATTATCTGTCTCAATCAATCCTCCCACTTGCATGCAGCGAATGGTCTTGCAATCCGTCAAGGGAAAGGGGCGATGAAATCGGCACATATTTATATGACATCTGGCTAAAAGGCCATGGAATGAATTGCTGGCCATCTTTTCTCCCCCTAACCCCCCCGACTCTCCAAAAATATCTGTGTAATGACAATCTTTGACAGACAACCGAACGAAAATTGTGAGCCTTCCAAATGATTTTGGTGGTACCTTGACCGCAACCTTGACCCTGACCGCCTGGTTTGCTCTGGCCTGATACTGTGGAGATAGTTAACACAGGGAAGGCCTTTTGTTTGTGGGAGCTCGAATCATAGTAGCGGTGACAATTCTCGTCCAATAATACTCCAATGGAATAATTCTTGATCCACTGACATCCATCCACTGACCTTGGCAAAATCATTCAAAATCAATTGCTTCAATCCGATCTCGAGGATTCCATGCTAACGCGGCACAGGCCTTCCTGCCAATATTTCCCAGCTTGATAATGTTCACTTGCGTGGCCCACCCAAGTGTAACTGACCACTGCGATTGTGTCATTCCCCCCCAAGCTGATTTCGTCCTGCCCGTTCTCGCAGCATGTGTACGGAAGCCTCCGTACGTCGCGGGTCCATACGTCGCGAGTCCATGGCTTGGGTGAGCAAGCGACTATTGGTGGATTTATATAAGTTCAAGAGAATGGCCTGAGCCTTGGAAGGACATTCACTCGGCATGGGAACACGAACGGCCGCCGGGGCCAACACTACCACCTTAAAATACACCCGGAATGACCCTCCACCGTACCCTCTCGGCCCACCCTTCCCACTCCTTCCCGAACCTTTCCTTCATCATCCTATCCTCCGTCACTGTGCGTAGGATTAAAGCAACTACTGCGCCACTAAAAAGCATCACCAATGACCCGACAGCAATTTTCCCTACAGCCGTACCCAGCACCCCGCTTTCTCTTGTCCACCCTCCGTGAGTAAACGTTATCAAGAGCTGTAACTTGGATGGCGGACGAATTTATATGGGCCGCTTGTGACTAAGCGGTGGTCTGATCTGATACTGAGCTCAAAAGTGAAGAATCCACCGAGGGTGCGATAACACCAAATGCGAAGGGCGCCACCCATCATGGCGAGGATGCCACTGGTGATGGCAGGGCTAGTGAAACCAATGGCATCAAATTCAGCGCGGAAGAGAAGAGTCTTGAGTATCAGGGGCGAAACGAAATGAGAGGGATATCGGTTTGCAAGGAGGACAGCTATCTCTGCTAACCCTGCAGCCGAGGAGAATAAAAGACGGATGAATGGTTTTTTTGGGCGTGGATGGCGGTGAGAATTTAAGACCAGAACTTACTTTGACCAAATCTATCATTCGGGATGCCACCATCATCTTTAGGTACTTCTCCATCAAGTGCCCAGGTTTCATTCGATCGCTCCGAAGCGGTCGAGGGTTGGGTGATGTCAGGGTTACGTGAAGCCCGACAAGTTGAAGGAGAATGAACGGAATCTTGAGCAGTGACATATTAGTGCGGTATGTAATTACGTGCGGCAACCGACGACGATGGTCTTCTTGCGTGGATAAAAGCCTTGAGTCTACGATGATACGCAATGATCGGATTGGATAACTGGTTTCCGTGTTTCTCGGGAGTGGTAATAATTGGAGCGCCTGGTTGATAAGTGGGGGGAAGATAACCTTCCATGATAGTGAGAGCTAGTGTTCAATCCCAGGAGTCGACCATGTCTGTAGTAGTTCGTCCTCTTTACAAGCCATGTGCCTGAGGTGCTGAGCCAGAAACCAAGGCGGCCTGAGTTTCGGCTGAGGTCAGTAAGGCGATCTAATGATAGTAAACTCTATCATAAGAACGTGTCATTGCCATGTTTGAATATGATGAACTTTCAGACGTAAGGGCTCACTTAGCTCACTGGCGTCAACCCGCCCAGCATTCAAGCGCTAACATAGTTAAGTACACCACCTCCAGATCTGGTGCATAAGATGATGTAGCCATAACTTGACCTCTTCCACCGCCACTATCTAGGCACTGCTCAGGGATAACTTTGATGGGTTCGAGGCGCTGGATGATCCAATTGCGATGGAGGTAGCACAATTTGTTTATTGAGGACGAGTCATTTTGGCCAGATGGGTGGAGGTGAATGGGTGTAGCTGAGATCAAACTCTCCAAACTCCGCTCTAATTTTAGTCACGACTCCGTGACCACACCGTGACTCTCGCTGAGGACACAGGAATATTCATCCTGTTGACTAGAACCGACAGTATGCAGTATGAAAAATTCCAATGTCTCACCGTTTACGACAACGACATACTTGAGCCTGATCCGGTTAGACAAGGGGGTCTCGTGCGCCAAGATATGGTATGTACATCAGTGGAAGGCTTTTCAGGACTATTCACTGAGGTTCTCATTGTATTTTAGCGTCATACATTTCGTCAACCAGTACGACCAATTGAGCCCCCTACTCCCAAAGCATCTCTTCTCGGTCTTGATCGCCTTGCCCAGGAGAAAAGAGAAGCATCTGCAAACAGCAGTGGCGAAGGCAGCAGGAAAAAGCCAAGATTGAACAGCGGTGACGAACCGGTTTTCAAGGGTCTGTGAAACGTCTAGTAATCTTGTTCCGTGTTAATAACTTTACTTCAGTTCCTTCCTTACCTGCATCCCGTACTGTTAATCCTCGTCAGAGAGGCGATGAGACACCATCTCACCCAGGTGGGCTCTCCGAAATTGGTCGGAGAAGACTGGAGGAATACCGGCGAAGTCGAGACAAACAAAAAGGTCAAATTTTGAGGTTGACCTCGAACACCCGGACTCACGCGTGTCTCCCATTGTAGAAGGTATTGCTATTGTCCACGAAGCAAGAGAGGATGGCCCGCGGGGTTTGGGCGACTTCCAGCGTCGATTAAACCGCGACCGAGACAGTAACTGGAGTAGAAAATGGCACACTGAAAACGGAGACAGGCGCAACGGATGGGATGCTACTCCTCGTGCACGACAGAGCAATGGAGATGATGCACCGAGCATCCGTGTTCCAAATGTTGGATGGGACTCTACACCTCGAGGTGGTCATGGTGAGGATAACTCAGGGTGGGGCGGAGCACATAACCGGAGATGGGATGCCCCAACGCCTCGGGCTGCTAGGGGGGGTAGTCCGGATGATGGTGATGTTGCGTTGGGAATAGATGCCAGGGAATGGGAGGAGGAACAAGTTAAGTTGGACCGTGACTGGTATACGGGTGCAGAGGAAGGTGGTGTGGCTGGTGATGAGGAAAACAATCCTCTTGCTCAGTACGAAGACTTGAGTGCTCTCAGTCAGGTAGAAATCGCGACGAAACAAGTTGTAAGCTGAACTTTATTCAATAAAATACCATACACTAACTTTCTTGCATCTTGCAGAGAAAAGTCTCCGCAAGACAGGCCCAATACGTGAGTTCCTGTCTGGCTCAATTGTGGTTGTTTCACTCATCCTTTTGTAGAATGCTGACAACGACCTATGGGAAGCAAACCGGATGTTGACCTCTGGTGTTGCCACTCGCAAGGCGATTGATCTAGATTTTGAGGATGAAGCAGAGTCGACAGTACACGTCATGGTCCACGACCTGAAACCGCCTTTCCTCGATGGGCGGACCGTCTTCACAAAGCAACTTGACCCTATCAATCCTATTAGAGATCCAACGAGTGACATGGCCATTTTCTCGAAGAAAGGAAGTGCACTCGTCAAAGAAAAAAGAGAACAAGCTGAACGGGCGAAAGTGGCTGCCAAGCTTGCCTCACTAGGAGGAACATCACTGGGGAACATAATGGGCGTGAAAGACGAGGAGGTCGAGGCGGAAGGTATTGCTTTAGTTTCTCCTATTGTGTCAGAGTTGGACATTCACGCAGTGGTTTGTTTTCGTTGCGTCTTTAGCTGAGGCGGAGGCGAAGGCTAAAGAAGCACTCGGCAAAGATGATTATAAGGGTGATTCGAAGTTCGCCACTCATCTGAAGACTTCTGCAGGAGTCAGTTCCTTCGCAAGGACGAGAACGCTGAAAGAGCAAAGAGAATATTTACCCGCGTTTGCCTGCCGGGAGGATCTAATGACAATGCTCAGGGACAATCAAGGTAGAAACATCTGTATCTCATTTGGTTGAATATGTCCCAAGGCTAACGACTTGGAATCAGTTGTAATAGTAGTTGGCGAGACGGGCTCTGGGAAGACGACGCAACTCACACAGTTCCTCTATGAAGACGGTTATTGTGCGTATGGTTTGATAGGATGCACCCAACCTCGGCGTGTCGCGGCCATGTCTGTGGCCAAACGCGTGAGCGAGGAAATGGAGGTATGACTTCTTGACAAGCTCGCCGCTTTTAAATTTCTGATAATCCCTTGTCAGTGTAAATTAGGTTCGACCGTGGGCTACGCTATTCGTTTCGAAGACTGTACAAGCTCTGCAACCAAGATCAAATGCGAGTGCTATTATTATTGCAGCTTTCAGGATGTATTAACGTTCATTTGCCGATATCCCATCTATAGACATGACTGACGGCGTGCTCCTTCGTGAGTCGTTGAACGAAGGAGATCTAGACCGCTACAGTGTCATTATCCTTGACGAAGCCCACGAACGTTCCTTAAGTACCGATGTGTTGATGGGACTATTGCGTAAAAGTGAGTTGTGTGCATCGTACAACTCGCATTCCTTGGTTGACGTTCATCAGTTCTGTCACGACGGCGAGACCTGAAGCTCATTGTCACCTCCGCCACCATGAACGCTGAAAAGGTGAGAGGCTAGGTTCAATGAAGTAGAGATCGTTTCTTGATTCCTTTTTGTGATAGTTCTCCTCTTTTTACGGTAATGCGCCGACATTCACGATCCCCGGTCGCACATTCCCGGTTGAGACCTTTCATTCGAAATCTCCGTGCGAAGACTACGTCGACAGCGCTGTCAAGCAAGTTCTACAAATACATCTGTCTCTCCCTCCGGGGGATATCCTGGTTTTTATGACTGGCCAGGAAGATATCGAGATTAGCTGTCAAGTTATTCAAGGTGGGTTTTTGAACAGACAATGTCTGCTCTCGTGTTATTTACTCGTTGCGTTCAGAACGGTTGTCACAGTTGAATGATCCTGCCCCACTGGCTGTTCTGCCGATTTATTCTCAGATGCCGGCTGATTTGCAAGCCAAAATATTTGATGCCACTGTTGATGGACGACGTAAAGTTATCGTAGCTACAAATATTGCGGAAACCTCTTTGACCGGTTAGTCAGTTTCGTCAAACTTGTCCCACCGTTACTGATCTCTGCTCAGTGGACGGAATTTTGTTCGTCGTCGACGCAGGGTATTCAAAGTTAAAGGTATACAATCCAAAAGTTGGTATGGATGCCCTGCAAATTACGCCGATCAGTCAGGCGAATGCCAATCAAAGAACCGGGCGCGCAGGTCGTACTGGCAGCGGGTGAATTATTTCCTCACACGACATCTTTGTTTGGACTGACAGCCCTTTCCAGTTTCTGCTATCGTCTCTATACAGAGATGGCGTACCGAAACGAAATGTTTGCCAATACCATTCCAGAAATCCAACGGACAAATTTAGCCAATACAGTACTGTTACTGAAATCGTTGGGTGTAAAGAATTTACTTGAATTTGATTTCATGGATCCTCCCCCCCAGGTAAGCGTGCACAACATCTGATAACCCTTTCACTGACAATTATGTCACACCAAGGCCAACATATTAAACTCTATGTATCAACTCTGGGTCTTAGGTGCTCTCGACAACATTGGGGACCTGACGCCTACCGGCCGAGAAATGTCCGAGTTCCCCATGGAACCGTCAATGGCTAAGATGTTGATCGCATCGGTGGAATACAATTGCTCCGCTGAGATGTTGACTATCGTATCCATGTTATCTGTTCCTAGCGTATTTTATCGGCCGAAGGAGAGAATGGAAGAAGCAGATGCGGCAAGGGAGAAGTTCAACGTGCCAGAGAGCGATCATCTGACATTGCTCAACGTGTTCAACCAATGGAAGACACACCAGTGCGTAATTTTGTTCCGACTTGCAAATTTCCATTCGTTTATAAAACTTGATGTAGCTTCCGTGACGATTGGGCAATCCGACACTTTTTGCATCCGAAACTGCTAAGAAAGGCGCGGGAGGTTCGAGTCCAACTTGAAGATATCATGAAGTTCCAAAAAATGGAATTGATATCAGCAGGGACTGATTTTGACATTCTTAGGTTAGTTTTTATTCTTCTTCGCGAGTGTCACTGTTCTCAACGTTTCTCTCAGGAAAGCCATCACAGCTGGTTACTTTCACCAAGCAGCAAGAGTGAAAGGCATCGGAGAGTTTGTGAACATTCGGTCCGGTTTACCTACCCACCTACATCCCACTAGCGCCCTATACGGGCTAGGATGTAAGAGATCTCACTTCAACCTTTTGTTATTCGTCTAATTTACATTTTTGCAGACACACCAACTTATGTTGTATATCACGAACTCATCTTGACATCCAAGGAATACATGACTCAAGTCACCGCTATAGATGCCTACTGGCTCGGTAGGTATGATTTAAATAATACAGCCCGAAATGCGCTCATCTTTTATCAGCTGAATTGGGATCTGTTTTCTATTCCGTGAAGGAGAAAAACTTTGATGATCGCGGAAAACGACGTCAAGCCGACCGAGAGTTTTCCAGGAGGGCAGAGCTTGAGACTGAGATGGCGCAACAACGCGAAGTGTACGTTTGTAAAATCTGCGGCAGGCTCCGCTGACTCTGACGCCTTATCCCCAGGACGGCCAAGAAAGCGGCAGAAGAGGCCATGGCCATCAAAACGTCCTCGGGATCTACTTCGCATATTATTGTTCCTGGTACTCCACGACCTGCTGGGATCGGCGCTGGTCCACGGGTGCCGCAGACTCCTAGAAGAAGGGTTGGATTGTAGACATAGCCGTTTTTAATGATCTTGGCACTTTTTGAAAATTTTTAATTACAGCCATTTGTGGAACTGAAGGTGCGACGTGAAAATTTTCAATTGTGGTCATTTTTTGTTTTGTTACTCAGAATCGCCGCAGCTCCCCCAGTAGGGCTCAGATTGTAATAAAAACTAGCCCATTCAATCCGCAATCTGAAGATGGAGGGCATGGCATACTCAGATTTTGTAAACACTACACAGAGTGCTCGTTGAAGTCCATCACTGTGAGAACTTGTTCTTTGATTCACCATGGCCAACAAGAAGAATAAACCTACACCAAAAAAGAGGAAGGCACCTCCTGCTCAGCTGGAGAATGTAGGAACACAGTCAGACGGCTCACTGGAGATCCTGTCATCATTATCTGACCACCAAGGAACGCCTGCATCAAGCAACTCTGAGTCGTCAGCCGAAAACTTGGTTCCTCCTCTCAAGTTCACCCTGAAGTTGCCTAGGAAGAAGGCTATCAAAAAGAAGAAGAGTGTTGGGGGGGATGAGATAGGAATCCCAGTTGTTGAGAGTGAGTATCACATACAAATGATGTTGCCATGACCAATATGCCACGGCAGAGATTGTCCTTCAAATTCCCCAAGCATCCAGTGACGGGACCCAGAGGAAGTCTATCACATTGCCATTTTCATACAATGATGCATTAGAAATGATCCATGAAACAATTGGATGTGTAGACATTCACCGAAAGCCAGTGTTATCATACAAGCTTTCCACCGCTACATTGAAAGCTGCACCAGTCAACTTGTGCTCCGATGCTGATTGGGATGGGTGTCTTGAAGAAATTTCACTTGCACAAGCGAAGAAAAAAGGTGGTGCTACTATTAGTGTTCTGATCATAGTCCCAGAGCAGGTGAGTAGATATCCTGAATGCACCGGATAATCATTAGATTGATTGCCTTCAACTTTCCAGTACATGCATTCACTGCGTGCAACCAAGAAGAGTAAATGGGCTGGCGGCAGCAAATCAAAGAAGCCAGTTCTGCTAGATCTGGACCACGATGAAGATGAAGACATTGAGGACGGAGGAGGAGTGGAGCAGGAGAAAGTAACCATGGAAAAGCTAGAGAAAGCTTTATCTGGTTGTCAGAAATGTGGGCCTACGAAAGCTTGCAAAATAAATAAAGTTGGAGAGCACGTCAACTTGACATATAATCAAAAGCGTGGGTGGTCCGTTGCGCTGGTAAGAGTTTCCCGTATCTTGATCAGCTTCTGATTCTGATACGTAACAATAACAAACAGGCCATCGGGACGCATGGCGTTACTCTTCACACACCACCAAAGGGCGAGCTCTTTGCTGCATTTCACGGTACAATACATCCAACACCATCAACCCCTACCCCCACCGGTTTTGGCCCTGGATATCCACCTTCAACTCCGATGTGGGGTCCATTGCCATGGATGATGCATGGGATGGGCATGTCTGGACTCCCTGATTCCATCCAATCTCCTGCAGCTAAACATGCCAATCTTGCTCCCCAGTCTAGCGATCCTCCTGATGACAGAGAAGCTAATCCATATCCAGATGTAACTGAATTCCTCAATAAGCTCAACAGCTGGCACCCAAAGCGCAACCTTACTCGGTACATCCCACTCTTCGAGTCTCTGGACTTCTACAACATTGATGAGGTTGGGAAGCTATCAGTGGTGAGATTGACTGGTGAGGAGTTTGCAATGACAGCGGGCAATGCACAGTTCTTATGGAATGAGGTGAATGCTGAAGTGAAAAGGGTGGATCGTGCACACGGTAGAAAAAAGCGCCGCATAGACTAATTATTTATTGAATGGTGGAGCATATGCCTAGATATACCCTGAATGGTGGAACCACCCCCTCGACACAGTGACAGTTACCATATCCAAAAGTGCATACAAGAAAATGTAAGGTGCCGCTCGATCACCCCCTTCCACAATGTGATGAAACTGTTGTCCACGCCGGCGAATAGTATGCTTGATGAATGAGAAACATTCTTCGATTGGGTTTAGATCTGGTGAATATGGTGGTAGATAGACTAGTTTGACACTGCTATATAAAGATATTCAATATATGTATACTAGTAATATCAATCCAACTGAGTCTTACCATTGTGCATAGCACTCTTCGACACCTTCAACATGATGAATACGGCAATTGTCAATAACAAGAACACTGTGGATTGCGGGATAAGGATTCATAATTGAGAGCAAACCTTCCAACCATTCGATGAACTCCTCTCTATTGTAGCCCCCCTTCTTGATGTGGCTATATATGATCCCATTCATTGTCAGCGCAGGCAGAAGAGAATATCTGTAGAAATGGAGCACAACTTAGCGGGAGATTGTGATACTCAACGAAAGAAATCAAACCGCATTCCACGTGCAAAACAACAACTCTTGTGAGATCGAATCCCCCTTTGTGACCAGCCATTTTGTCGGTATGTTGTGAGAATATTCACCGCAGATTCATCAGCAAAAACCAACCTTTCAGGAGGTTCTTGACCAATTTCAATAGCAAAGTTGAGCCGAGCTTCTGCACATCGCTCGACGGCAGCCTTTGACAGCTTATTTTCAAGCCAAACTATGATATTAGCATCCAAGGTGATCAATTCCTGGGGATATGACTTACCAATTTCGAGGTTATACCTAATCTTTTCAATGTTCTCCAAATGGCTGACAGAGAGATATCAACATTGTGCTGCACTTGTAATTCCTCTTGAATCTCATCCAAGAACAGATCTGGAGAGTGCTCAAGTAGTCCAAGCATCAGCTTTGAAGATCACCAATTAGCAATAGAGTAACAGACAAACGACTCCAGGATTTGCCTTCACAGATACTGAGGACATGATTGGAGCCCTGCCCATACGAGTTCTGTCCTGACAAACCTCTCCGATCTGACTCCAGACCTTTCGCACACGTTGAACGACTTGGACTGGCATGTCAAGGTCAATGGCAATTTGAGTGGTGCTTTTGCCGAGGGTGTATGCTTGACAAATAACTCTCCTCTTCAGGTCGCGAGAGTACTGCAGTTGTACAGGGTTGACGGTCTTCTTTCGAGGCATCCGAGATTCAGATAAAAGTAAAGAGGCAAGGATGCTTGCGTGCGATGTTGATATGACAAATGGTTCCAAATACTAAATTGGGTTCTATCTGAGTATGCCATGCCCTCCGTCTTCAGATTGCGGATTGAATGGGCTAGTTTTTATTACAATCTGAGCCCTACTGGGGGAGCTGCGGCGATTCTGAGTAACGAAACAAAAAATGACCACAATTGAAAATTTTCATGTCGCACCTTCAGTTCCGCAAATGGCTGTAAAAGAAACAATCACTGCAGAAACTCAAAAATAGCCTGGACCTCTCAAGACCCTGAGATATGTTCCAGCACGAGATAACGGATGCGAGGAGGTATCTTCTGAGTTCGAACAGCTCGATTAGTACAGTTGCATGATGTATCGCTACCTTGTGAATATATACCGGATCCAGAAGTCTTGCTTGCACCGACCAGCCATAACCGCATGGTATCCTGACATCCAGAGACAGCACCTGTCCTTACCGCAGCCTACCGTCTATCCTGCATCTGGATTATGGAGACGACTCTTCGCCTATCATCGTGGCTTGTGCTCACCCTTAGCGGCCACCACCTTTACCACCACCTGCTTCACCTGCTCATGCCTGCTCAGGTTGTCTCCACGATGCGTAGCGTCAACGTTGTAACCATACAACTTACACAACAAGATCAAGACGAGCACCTTGTTATCACGCCAACTGAACCAGGGCCTCTGGCATGTCTTGAACATTAATTATCTACCTTAATCTGAACTCATCGGTGTTGACATATTTCTACAGCTACTCATCATCAAACCCCCCACCAACTGTGCACATTTTAAAGTGGAATGTGATTTGGAAAGTTGTGGGTTTTTTACAGCATCAGATCACAATTTAATGGACTCTTTGATGCGACGAAAGTAAGTGGTCTTCTCTTTTGAATTTGAGTACTTGTGTTCACTAAAATATCTTGTATGGTCTGTAGGAACTTCGATAATGATGACGACGAGTCAATTGATTGCATTTCTGTGAACCGCTCAGCTTTAGACAACTCCCCCGGCAAATCTTTGAACACGAGCAAAACGGAGTCAGAAGACACGGTCTTCCTGACGGACATTGTTGAAAATCACCACACAACACCAAGATCCAAACAATTTACTTTGTTCTGCATTGAAATTGCAGGCACCTCAAAGCAGAAGTCAAGGTAAATATTTATTGTATCTTACTATCGAGTACCTCTCACGCATTACCCTAGGACAAACTTGAAGATGTTACCCTCCATGAGACCGGTGGGATTAATCCCACCATTCATCCCACCAGTCCCCGTGATGTCACGCCGATGAATGCCAAATGCTGTCGCAAAATTCCCGATGGTCCTACCATCTCCAGTCTCCAAGCTGGAAAACAGTTCAAGGATAAATAGTATAGTACTAGTTCTTCTTGCTGTATCATATTCTTGTCTACTCATAGACTCTTGTTGCACCATAAAATAAAATCTTTCTGAGGTCCTTGCTTCATGATGCATCATGTGTCAACCTTGAGCGCGTCGCGTCCTGAGCGCGTCTTGTAACATGCCTCAACTCTTCGCATGTTTCTGTCCAAGCTGCAACGGCGCTCACGTTTCTGCAGAAATAAAGCGAACTCATGAACATGCCGTCAATAGAGCAAGACTATCGACAAGCACTTCAGTCAGTATGGCAGGCCGACTTCGTCATATCATACCTCGGAGCCAGCGTTCATCTGGACCCATCCCCCGCAGTTTCCCCCCTTTGCGCCAGCAGGTGGAATTGTCATTCCCTGATCTAGATTTCCCAGCGCAAACCTCTGCCGAGGTAGTTGAACAAGAAATGCTTGACCATGGTACCATGACTGGCAAGGATCTAGACATTCAAACCTTTGGATCTGCCCTTCCGAACCTTGGACCTAACATACATGACCCTCGGGTTCTTACAGGCCTCGTTGACTATCATTCTATTCACAACTTGGCTGCACATGCCGGTTCTGTTCTGCTCACCTCTCATATTGCTCACAGACCTCCAGCTCATGACCCTATAGACGCTGAGATTCAGTGGCGTTTCCGAAATATGCTAGAAGAAGGGTTAGCACACAAAATGGCCCAGGACGCATCTGATTCTGATCATGATGAGGTATCGGATGATGAATATGCTGGATGTGAGCTTGTTGATGCCGATGAAGAAGAACAAGAAGGGGCTGATAACGAGCAAGGCGAGAACAGTGAGGATTCGGATGCTGATGTACCAGATGCTCCTGTCAGCCTTGGTCTAGCTGACGAAGACCACCCAGATCCATTCGCACCAACAGACATTAGCGTCAAGGCTGTTGATCTCTCCTCGCAGCCCCCTCATCTACAGGTTATCTATGCCCTCGTTACTTGGCTACATCTCCAGTTCCACTTGCCGCGAATTGCCTGCCATGCTGTACTATCAATCCTCGCATGTATTCTCTTTTTCCTCAACCCTAATTGTGAAGTTCCCCTGCACACGCTTCAATCAGCAAATGCCATCCTCTCTCTCGATGTCCCTGTTCATATCCTTGCAGTCTGTCCCAATTGCAAGGAAGTTTATCCTGAGTATGCTTTGGATTCAGCGGAGAATCTCTGTTTCCACTGCCAGTCTCCTGTATTCACTTCAGAATTCACTCAGCGAGGGAAACGACGCAAGAATATCCCACTTCTTCGGTATCCTTACCTGTCAATTAGTGAACAGTTACCATCAATCATCTCCACTCCAGGTGTCGAGGAACTCTTAGATGAATGGTGCATGAGAACTCGCCGAGAAGGCCTGTACCAGGACATTTTCGATGGTGGGGTATGTAAAGGGCTTCATGCCCATGACAACTCCCTTTTTTTCTCCAACAGCATACATGAACGTCATGGACCCAACGATGAGCTCTGAATTGGGGTCACCCTTGGCGCCAATTGGTGGGTTTCTCTATCATACCTCATTATATTTTATATCATTTAATAACCATCATTAGGTTCTCATATATACATAGTAATATTGCACCGTCACATTCCTCAGCTCCAATCTCATTTTCTATTGCAAATTTACCAATCAAATATCGGTATGATGCCCTCTAAAATGTTTAGTAGTTGACAGATTGATTAGCATCAGATACTGGACATCAAACCTCATGTGCACCAGCATCATGCCTGGTCCTAAGGAACAAACAGCTGATGAGCTGCAACGCCATCTCCGACCTATCATCAGTGACTTACTTCGATTGTGGAAGCAAGGTATCTTGATACCAACGACCTCATGCCCTCTTGGTACGTTCAATCATATAGCCATATTTCTCATTAACTAGTTGTCAAGGTTGTCTCATTCGAGTTATCTTAATTGAAATTGTTTGCGACAAACCCGCAGCCCACAAATTAGCAGGGTTTGGTGCTCCATCGCATACACATTTTTGCACGGCATGTTGGATTTGTCAGAAGGACAAGGTGTCCCCATCTTCTTTCGAACACGGAGGCAAGTAGTCTTACATTATGAATTTAAAATCTTGTTTATGCATGGACTCGGTGCAGGGTTTCCTCCAAAAACTGATGCTGAGCAATGCAAACTGGGTGAGGAATATGCCAAGCTGACAACAAACAGGGAACGGGATAACTTTGTACATGATCATGCTACACGGTATACACAACTATCTCGCTTACCCTACTTTGATATCATCCGACAAACGGTTATTGACCCCATGCATAACCTATATCTGGGTATGTTCCTCCATCTTCTTTGTCAGCTACAAGACTCACTACTATTTAGGGCTTGTCAAGCACCACTTCTATGGAATCTGGGTCCAAGGGAAAATTCTTTGTAATAACCATGAGCTCAAGACCTTCCATGAGATGCTAAATGACGTGTGTTCATATTATTTCCTCATTGTCCTTCTCACATTAGGTGCGTGCAGTTTGTCTTGCCCAGTACCTGTGACAGGCTTCCAACTGATATCGGGATGCCCTCTGGAGGATCACTCACAGCTGATCGATTAATGGTTCCTTCTTGCGACGGTCCAGCGACCAATAATTGTGACTTTCAATGATGTTTGATTGTAGTATTAATATTGTACATACTAATATTTTAACAGATCCCTGAACTGTGGAGAGCTTGCCTGCCAAAAGACCATGAAATCCTCAAGAATAATCGAGTTAATGCCATCCAACAAGTTGAAGCTGCAAAGGAAGCCAAGAAACAGAAGGCGGAGGAAACTCGAAAAGCCAAGAAAGCCGATAAGGAGAGGATAGCGGCAGAAAGGAAGGTGGAAAGGGAGAGGGTAGCGGCGGAGAAGAAGGCTGAGAAGGAGAGGGTGGCAGCGGAGAAGAAAGTGGGGAGACCAGGTGCAGTGATAGATAAGCAAACAGAGAAGGAGAGGATAGTGACAGAAAAGAAGGTGGAGAGGGAGAGGGTAGCAGCGGAGAAGAAGGCCGAGAAAGAGAGGGTGGCAGCGGAGAAGAAGACCAAGAAGAAGGACAAGAAGGAGAGGGTAGTGGTGGAGAAGAAGGCCGAGAAAGAGAGGATAGCGGCAGAAAAAGCTCAGTACAAGGTAACCTGCTGTTACCAATAAGCCTTCCCTGCTAATCAGTGACTGTAGGCTGGTACAAGATCCAATGAAGTCCCGCAGCAGCCTGAGGGTAATGGAGATCTAGCAGATCTGGACGCTGTGGACGGTGAACCTCTGAAATTCAGTCTACACCCTGACGATCCAAAGAACTTTCTCAAGCTTTCACCAGCCCTTATGCTATTAGCCAAGAGAACAATTACATCTCAAGAAATTGTTGAGGCCGATATTCTGCTTCATGAATACTGTGCTGAGCTCATATCAGTTAAGCTTTCAATTTCTGTCCCACAATTACCGTGCTCACAATATTTCAGCTCTATGGACCGTCTTTGATGAGACCAAATCATCATTATGCAATACACACAGCTCGGTGTGTTCGCGATTTTGGCCCTTTACAAGGTTTTTGGACTTTCCTCTTTGAACGCTTGAACCATATCCTCAAGTCATACAAAACAAACAACCATGCGAATGGCGAGCTTGAAACAACATTTTTCCGCGAGTTTCATCGTACATGTCAATCAAGCCAAGTGGTGCATAAGAAGCAAAATATGATTCTAGACTGACATCGTTTGCAGACATTTTCTTTGGCTTCTCAGCCACCAGAATCCTTACAGCAGGAAGTTGTGTGGATCATGCTAAATGCTACAAATGAAGAAAGGGGCACTGTTGCCGCACTGGGTGCATTATCGAAAGAACTGGATGACACCTATGAGGACGGTATGTATTAATATTACATCTCACTTTATAAGCCATAGTGACCTGGACACCACTACTAGCAAACCGGCACTGCATCTTATCTCCACGACATGAGCGGAAGATGATGAGCAATGACACGTATCGTGTGCTTGCACAGACACTCTGTGCACAGCATCCAGAACAGCCAGTTCACTGCCAATCCGAGCGACCCCAGAGTATACACAGCATTCCCCTTGATCAAACAGCAACATTTTATGACTACATAATTATGAATGGTTCTCGTTACTATGCCTCTTCTGCAGTTGGCTCTTCTCGTGCATCCTTGGTCGAAGTCAACCTGGGCAGCCCAACTGATCACCAAATTCACCATGGCGAGCTCCTGGATATTTTTGTGTTTGATCAATTTCAAACTTGCCCACCCATTCGGTTTGGCCGCATGCGATGGTTCAAGAAGTGGACAGGTCCACAGGAGGCAATTTGGGACACATAGTAAGTACAATCAGTGCCTGCTGATAAAGTGTTGAGACCGCCACTTTCCAGCCAAACTGTGAACGTTCTCCTTTGGGAATTGCACGAATACGATGCAGATGTGCAACTCCCTGCACTAATTGATCTGACATGCATTGAAGGACTTCTCGGTCTCTCTGTGGTCAAGGTGGGGGCCTCAGATACGAAGCTATGGGCATTGGTTGGTTTAAACAAAGGTGTTACCCATATCATATCCTTTTTTGCAACTTACTCAACATTTTCTAGACAATTTTTCTATTTAAACGAGGTTATACAATGTTCTGTGTGCTACAATACTTGTATCGTCCTTATTCTTTATGCATCAGTATTATCTAACTCTGAATCGTCTTCAATCTCGGCCAAGTATGCCAAATCTTCCTCAGAAATGTCGCCGTCCTGGATTTTGTCTACAAATCCACTCACCAGTCATGATCCATGCATAATTGCATTGTATCCTTGGCATCAAATTCCTTCCGCCAGGACTTTCGAACCATGCCAACAAACAGTATCGTGCAGGGATTTTTTGATGATGCTGGTGCTCTGGTATTCATCTTGGATGGTGCGGCATAAAAAGTCTTTTTGGCCTTTGAATTTTTGATGCTCACTCGCCTCTTCTTGCGAGCGGGTTGCATACTCCCCTCTGCACCTTCCCCATCAACCAGTGGATCTTGAGGCTCAGGCGCAGGACGACTCTTCGAAACATGGCCCATGTGATCCAGAACTTTCAACAACTTGACAAACTATCAAGAATGCATCAGGTGATTCACTAGTTGAGTGCCGAGTACTCACTGTCTTCGAGCGCCAGGTTTTTCCTCACACCATATTTGCACCTTTACCAGCCTCAGTAAGCCTTCACCACTGCATCATATCCTTGCTAATATCTGATTCATTCAATGAAACGATGCTTGATGCATAATCGGTATCCAACATCCCCTCAACGCCCTTAAATCCCCACACCCGCTCAAACTCATTGACCATCCTCCTGCGCTCTTGCATGATCTACAACAAATGTCAAAGGGTACACTGAAGAAGTCATGCTAACTGACTGTGGATCGGCGGTTTTGACGGCGATCATCAATCACCTTTTTTTCTAGTTTCTGTTTACCCTCATTGGATTGCAACTTTTTCCATGTGTTTGCGATTGATCGGAAGTATGTTTTTGCACAAGTTTCGATGATGTCCTTTTTGAATGAATCATCGGGGATTGTCTTGCAACCGCTGTTACCATGGAGACGCTTTGGGGAATGGTGAGTTATAGTCCGTTAACATGAATATTCAGCTACTCACCGTTTCGTTATCAAAAACACGGTCACTGAGCTCACGGATAAACCGATGGTTCACAGTTTTGTCAACTGCCACATTCATATCCGGCCTCCAGACATGAACCATACCTTCGCCTTCGACTTCACTGTCCTCGAACAATTGACCTGTTGCAAGTGGGCCTTTCAAGCATGTGACTCGATTTCTTTCACTCAATGCCAAATCGACGTTGCAAAGGCTCCAGAACATGCTGTGGACCAAGTCCTAATCCGAAAGTGAGTACCTTCATGCCTTTGTATCACAATCATGTGAGCTCACCTTTACTTGTCGGTGCTGGTTAGATATGCTCTTGGAGTTCGGTTTTGCACTCTTCTGTTGAGTCGAAAACTTTTCTTTCATCTCTTGAAATGCTTCTTCTAATTCGTCGACGCGTCGCTGTAGCTGTTTACTCATTCTATGCAAGTCTTCAACTTCGGCTGATACGTTTTCGCAGGTTGTACCAAGTCTTGCAAGATCCGAGTCAGAGAATTCATTGAATCATTTAGCAGGGGTTGAAACCATTTGAGAAACAGATGGTAAGTGGGGAGAGGTGTATATTGAAAAGAACCGTTCTGTGCAGGAGTTTGTGTCGGACTTGGGCGGGACATTTGATTGGACATGTTGGCTGGTCCACTGTAAAAATCATCATGCGCAGCAACCGGATAGCCTCCAGATCATACCAACATATTTGAACTGTCAGTGTGGGTTTGCGAATAGGGCGTGTCATTGTGGAATAAGGCGGAGTTTTGCTGATAGGTGTTGCTCATCTGCGGAGATTGCCAACTCTCTTGTCTGTGACCACGGGGGGGAAAGTGCTGAGAAGGAAAGTGAGCATTAATTTGACTTTGTGATCATTGAATAACATACAAGTGATTCGTCAACTTGAAGATCCTGGGCATGCAACCTTGGAGTTCGAGAGGGCAACCTTGGAGTGCCCATGTCAAGGTGTGCATGCGCATCTAATGGTGATAACAACTCCGGGGATGAAGCGAGTCGTTCCAAAGCTGGCGGTGGGGCTCGAGGAGCATGCAAAGGAGTTTGGTATGTGTTTGGGGTGGAACCAGGTGGCCGGTTCTGATGTGCCCCCCCCTAGTCTGGTAGGACATCAGTGGGAGGCTTCGTGTGCGGTGAACAGAGGGCAGGGACTGGAGCTGGGTAACGGTTTTTTGCGGGGGGCCAGCAGGACAGGGTAGGGGATAGAGCTTGAAATGGATGTAAATCGGAGGAGGATATTAAATTAATCCTGATAACCATGGGCATGATCTCAACTAAAGTCGAAGTGAGGATATCGACAGAAGTATATCTTCTAACGACAGCTACTGTGCATGCAAGGTAGCATATCAACGAAGCAAGAACCCTTCCTGATCCGGATAGAATGACAGGACGTCGGCGTTCCAACCATGCTTCAGACCAGGATCAAATTTCTCTCAAGCCGCAGGCTACATCTAGGTACACTAGCTACCCCGACCCTCTCCAGATCGTGCTAAATCAGAGTTTCTGCAGTGAATATGGACTTAATGAAATTAATTTTCTGTGCTCTACCTTGTATCTCATGAAATACTACATGGATTAACATGGTTATAGAGGGAAAGTTGTACTATTTCTTAAGGGCTATCTACTTCTATAATTACATTTGGACAATATTTAGTATTTGGTGACTTGTAGATGAAACAAAAGGTAAACCAGTACTTTTTGATACCCAAAATGACATTGTCAAATTATGGCATCAAATGAGCTCCTATGAAAAAGATTGTAGAGAGAAATTTGTTCATTTTTTCAAGGGCTAAAAGTACATATACCATGTTTTTCTTTATTTTTGTCCTTTGAGCTTGTAATCATAATTCTTGTGGCATTTCAAGTGTAATGTGTAGTGTTGCTGCAGCTATGGCTACTAGCCGACTAGTAGCCAAAGCTTTAGCTGAATTTAGCTTAGCCGATGACTGGCTAAGCTAAGGCTAAGGGTCTCGCTATGGCTTCAACTACTCAGTTTGAGTAGTCATTAGCTGGTCACTTCTAGCCAGCTATAGTTGACCACATTATGGTACATTACATTTACTTATTGCTATAGCTAATCACCAAAAAGTAATGGTTTTGGGGGATCCTGGCTCACTGTAAAGCAAATTCAAACACCAAATGATGAAGCGGCTGAGTTCAAACTTCAACTCACCATCTTGAATGTTGTCTGCAAGTTGAACGCGGTGAGTTCTAGCCATTTCACAATACCTTCATGGATGGATTCTTCAACAGACACCCTCTACTGCGATGAGGAACGCTGCAGGAGTCAGCACAGCCCCATGGTGTGCATTTTTTTCCTTTCGATTTGTATGCTAAGATGTTACTAACCTTCAAAATTAACCCAGGGCATCAACGCGGACAAGCCCTCAGCGTGAACACATGGCCACAGTGCAAACACATGAAACACTCGGCCTCATTCCAGTTTCAAGACACTATGCACAGTGTCATCGTACATGGCACGACACACATGGACATCCGGTGGCAGCACCAACGTGGCAACATCATAGACACACATCATTGCAGACACAATGAATAAATGCCAGTGGACACTGCAGGGAATGGTGCATCCATTCCCTGCAGCTTGGTACATTTTGTTTTCTTCAATATTTCTATTTGAATGCTCTTCATTTCAGACCTTCCACATGCAAACACCCACAGACAGCGGTGCATGAACATGGTGGCAGTGTGAAAATCAAGAAGAGAATGCAGCAGGGGATGGGGGACACCCACCCTGCTGCTTTTTGGTACGTTCTTCAATTCCATTCAATCATTTTCATTTTCATTTTCACTGACTCTTACATGGCACATATATATATGAGCACACGAGACAGCACACACACGGCAATGTGAATATGAGGCATACAAGTGAAAAGACATGGCAGAAGTGTTGACACTCAGAGTAGGAGGCAGACGCATGACAACAGTGGCAAGGTGAGCAGGGCTGCAGGGGTGCAATAACATAACTAAGGTGTCACAGCCAAGGCATTGACGCGCAATGCAGCAAGGGTTGAGCACCCCTGCGTGTGGTGTTTCTATAGTATATAATGTGACATGTAGTGTATGTAGTGCATTTTATTGAATATAGAACTCTCCTACACCAAATGAAGCTGGCTAGCAGTCGACTACAGTCGACTTTAGCTGCATGATCAACTAGTAAACTAATTAGCTGCGGCTAGCCAATAGCCATGGCTATCGGCTTTGACTAATGAAAATGGCCCAATTTAGCCTAGTTGTAGCTGCAACTAATCTAGTTGGCTAATGGCTAGCTTAGCCACGGCAACACTAGTAATGTGGACAAACATAGCACAAATGAAATGTTGCCTCAAAGAACAAAAATAAAGAAAAACATGGTATATGTACTTTTAGCCCTTGAAAAAAATGAACAATTCTCTCTCTACAATCTTTTTCATAGGAGCTTATTTGATGCCATAATTTGACAAAGTCATTTTGGGTGTCAAAAAGTACTGGTTTACCTTTTGTTTCATCTACAAGTCACCAAATACTAAATATTAATGTAATTATAGAAGTAGATAGCCATTAAGAAATAGTACAACTTTCCCTCTATAACCATGTTAATCCATGCAGTATTTCATGAGATACAAGGTAGAGCACAGAAAATTTCACCAAGTCTTTTATGGTGCTTTTCAAAACTAATGACATTTCAAAAAACAAATTTGTTAAGTTTGGGGACCTAAGCAAATATTGTACAGTATTCAATGGCTCCTTTGAACACAAAAATTACCTTCAAATGCCACAGGTAGCAAAATTATCTTGAGAAAAATCTGAATAGACAGAAGGTTGCTCATATATCTCAAGACCTCTCATACCAATTTTTAAAGAAATCTGTTGACACTGGAATGTTTTATGGTCAAAACATTAGTGTTCAAAGGAGTGATCAGATTTCTCTCTACTTTATCAATATTCAGTTTCTAATTTTATTGGTGGTTCTGAATAAACAACAATATCTAGATAGGTTCAGATAATACACTGAAGGAATTAGAACATTTTTTAGCAGTAGAAATCAGTACAGAATCAATTATATCAGGGTGTTCAAAGGACTGGTAGTGTTCAAAGGAGCCATTGAACACTGTAATCAAAAAGTCAGGAAACACTACTGACAAACATTAGAACTAGTTTTCACAGCAAACCGAAGCAATAAATCACTTAATATGAGTCTCTACTACTTTTGACTACCAGAAAAGGCTTCGCTGATGCTTGACAAACATTACATAAGCAAGCCTTTTGCGACTCACAGCAACTGTGTAGGTTGTCACACTGCTATAATCACCAATCAAACTATCAGAGGTTCTTCAAACGTACATTTAGAACAAATTGTTCACAACAGAATGTTTTTTTTCACTCTAATTTCCCCCCAGAACAATGGTGATTTCATTGGTTTGAAAGATGTAGCAAGATTTTTTTAAATCTACTACAAACAAGTTATGCAGATTGAAGCCCAGTGAGAAGTCCGTATGTTAAGGACCTTTTAGATAGTATAAAATATTTTTATTTCCCATGAGCATATTTAAAACGAAGTTTGCAATGATAGCATATGGATTTCGAGTGATATCCTTTACAAAACAATGGTATTTCTTTTGCGATCGTTTACGGTACTGTACAATGTGCTCCGAGAGTTTCTGCATCCATTCCCCATTCCCCCCACCCTCATCCCTGCCCGCTCCCCGTTCCCATTCCCATTCCTATTCACAATGCTCAGCCCACTGCAACTCTTGCCGCTGCCGCCTTTGCTGCCTTGACGTTGTAGTAGGAGGTCACGTGATAGGATCCCACGGTTCGTAGGACTACTTAGTAGAGATCACACTGTAGTAGAGACTCAGCTTATCCCACCATGATGCACCCATGACACCCTGAGTGGGCACCCCCTGCCCACTCCACCTGGTGATGAGAGTGTGATTCGTCTCAGCCTTGCTTTTCTCACCATTCTCTGCTTGTTTTGAGCCTTTTGACTGGTTTTCTCGCACCTACGAGTTTTTTCATGCGGTCTCACCACCCAGTTCTAGGGCAGCGCCCATTTTTTCGTCCACAGCCGGCCACACGGCCACCAGCGTCCTCGTTACATAGCCCACAAGCCCTCACGTCTCACGAAGCACCGTCACCACTCCTTTTATGGGGCAAAACGGCCAACATGCGCACCGCCACGTCACCGTCTTCAAGCGACATTTTTCATAGTTCACCACCAAGACACGCTCGTAAGAGCCCCCACGCCTACACTAAATGCCCCCAAGACCCACGCTAAGCCACGTTGCACCAATCACGTGCGTCTTCACGGCCAGGATACCTTTTCCGCGTCACATTATCCCAAAACATTTTTTTACAGTTCTCAAGCAATGTACGCGCGCTCGAAGCGCCCTTAGCACTCACGACGCACGTCCTAGAGCCTGCGCACCCCCGTGTACGCCCACACGAGCCAACCTCGCCGATTTAGAGCCCCCGCGTCACGCCACGTCATCTTCGTTAGCACCCCATTCCCGTCAGTTAAAGCCCTACACGTACACGTTACACCCCCCATGCCCTCGTTCAACCTACCCGAGCCCTCCGCTCCCATTTGTCGTCCCAAATGAACGGTCACCGGCCTTTCTGGCCACCACCACGTCACCACACCCCCATCCCCCGTTTTCGCGTAGCCGAGCCATCTAGCCCACGCAACCGACCCCACAGGCCCTCGTTCAACATACCGGACATCCCCGTTCGCTCGCACCATCCCAGACGAGCAGTCGCCAGCCTTTATGGCCATCCCCCGGACCCGCCGTGTCATTGATAGTCGACCCCCGTTTTTCATCATTCCCCCACGCAAGTACACTCGTCGGACTCCCCACGACCTCGCCCCAAGTTCAGAAGCACAAAAGTATTTCTTTGTCACCCCGCATGAGCCACCCCCGCCGTTTTCGAAGTCCCCAGAGTTTCTCACGTCATCGTCAGTTCACCACCCAGTTTTTCATAGATCCCCGCCTCGTGTCCATCCGTTCAATTCCCTACAGCCTCGTTTGACACCCTAGGACCTACCGCTACCACCGCGTTCACCTACCCCCACCCCATGCCACACCGCCACTCTCACAAGACCCCCATGTTTTTCGCAAGTTACGCTCTGAGCACAGGCGATTCGGTCAACAAGCGGCGCTCTTAAGCTGGTGGTGGCGTCCACTGGGGGGAGTGCCAGTTGGCAGCGTTTCATAAGTCCTCGACGGAGTTAGAGTTTGAGTTAGAGTTTTGGGATCTTTGTGAGTTTTGGGATCTTTTGGCTTCAGTGGTGAGGACGCCACTGTTTTTTTCGAGGGGGGTAGATGTAGTAGGAGGTCACGTGATAGGATCCCACGGTTCGTAGGACTACTTAGTAGAGATCACACTGTAGTAGAGACTCAGCTTATCCCACCATGATGCACCCATGACACCCTGAGTGGGCACCCCCTGCCCACTCCAATGTCCTGTTTGACTTTCTTGCTCTTGTCCTCATAATGCTACCCAATGTATTCTGTAGTTGCAACCAAAAAAGACCTCCATAAGCAGACATACCTTTTTCGTGGCATCATCAAGGTCTTCCCAGACCTGTTCAAACTTGGCCTTCGTAATGCAATGCTTCGTGCAGTGGTTGATGGCAAAAAGATTCCTGTAAAGTAGGGATCAGTGTTAGCGCATGCATGAATTCAAATGACTCACTTTGGCGTCATGGCCTGCGTTGGGTTCATCATGGGGCCCTTCTTGATCGGCTTCTCTTTATCCTTTCCCTTCGATGCATCAATGGCAGACGAAGAGGATGCAGTGTTCGCAGAACGAGTGGCGGCCCGGGAAACAGGTTTGATTAGAGGTGTTGCAACTATCTGTTGCGCAGATTCACTTTTCCAGATCAATTATTAGCTGAAATGATATATTTCGTGTCCGAGAATGGGACTCACAAAGGATTGATGATCTTGAAAGGAGGTTGTTTTGGAACGAGTGCAGAAGTGTCCTGCGCTCCGTCAGCGGGAAAAGGCATAGGGATGTCTAGTGCTTCTTTGGTTGTAGGCAACACATTGCTGGTCTCTATGAAGGATGTCATTGTCAGGATGTTATAGAATATCTATCACTTACTTTCCGTAGACAAATCTAAGGGCTGTGCAGGTACAAGCGAGGGATCAATCGAGCAATCAATCTGCGGCCGCGCCAGAGGGATGGGCGGAATGATGTCTTTGGTGGCATCGACAGGAGAGCTTGGTGGTGTGGTATCAGACAATGAATCTGTTAGCGTGGAACTAGAAGACGTAGATATGCCGACAGAACTTCCTTCTTGTGTAGCGAGTTGAGGGACTTTGAAATGCCTCTTTTTACCAGGAGGTGCATGAAAACCCATCTGGGCACGCTTCTGTGGTAGGTGCATATACTCGTCGGTGTCACCTAAGACCGCCGTTTCGCTCATGTTCGTTCGTTCCTCCGTCTTTGGCACCTTCTCTTTCATGACGTGTTTGCTGTACCAACCGGGGTAATTAACGGTGGCAAGATGCTCCAGCTTCCAATGGTTCTCACAATATCGAAGTTCCGGTATGCGCTTGTACATTTCTGTGCAGAAAAAATTTCTTGCTGTTGCTGTACCTTTATGGTGTCCATTAGTGGACTTCTGTGTTGATAAAATGATTTTACACAAACATACCTTTGCCCCACTTCACTGGGGCCATGTTTCTGTCGTGAAGCTCAGCCCAGAGCTCTCTCATCTGGAACGTCGTGTTTGAGATTCGGTATCCGTTCACAGTGAGTCCATTCTCGTCTTCGACAAACCCACAAGAGACATTTTCCCCTGTAGCAATTCGAGATCTGCCCCGGGTACCAACCTTGTTGTTGACTGTCGTGACAGTCTGGCTTTTTGCTCCAATCCAGTCTTGCTTCCGCCAGAATCTGACTTTAGGGTATTCTTGTTGATCTGGAGGGGTCAACAGCGACTCCGAGCTGAGTTCAGGGCTGCCGGATGAGCGAATCGTGTTTGTCATAGTTTTCATTGTCTCTCTGTAGCAATGTGTTAGCATAACTATCCCGAGTAGGTATACAACATACCGCGAGAAATCCAATTGTGATTTCAAGCGCATGTGGTCATAAAAAAGATCTCGGTAGGATGGATTGCGAAGTAGAGTGTCGTGATCAAGGTCCTCAATGATCATTTGTTGCAACGGATAACGTGAGCCAGGCTGGATTTGCTGTAAGAGTACCGTTTTTTTGTCGTTGATTGTATCAAATGGCAAATATATGCGTACCATTTGCGAAGTCATTCCAATATTACCTACACTCCATGGATCTGAAACCTGTCTATGCATTGTTTTATTGGTTGTAGCGACTTTGCGTGTGCTCATTTGATTGTATGTGGGAAGGTAGAGGTTTTGATTCGAAGGCGACAAGATGCTTGCTGGTAGTTCTGGGGAATCGTCAAGAAAGAGTGAGTTCTGCTCTGACGAGCCTGACTGAGAGAAAGATGGATAAACGTAGGGATTGTTGGTGCCATTTGGCATGGTCGTAGTATGAGACCAAGAGGTGTCACGCCTGTAACCGCTAAGTCAGTCACCGCTAACTTGGCCAGTCACCTAACCACCTCTATGGCATTACCTGCTGACCGTGTACTTCATCTTCATGTTGACAACCTCACACACGAATTCAAAAAATACACCCTAGAATTTGATGTGAAGTATCCAGGAACTATGGTCAGTCTGATCGCACCTTTCCACCGAAAGTGAATGACCTCTATCTAGACACTTGTTATTGCAATCCGTGCCACTGAGGATGTCATTCCCAAGCGCGAAGATGTCGATATTCCGAAACATGAAGATGCTGATATCAAACTGTTTAATTGCAAACACGAGGATGATAACGATGACTCGGATGAAATCACACTCTCGACAACTAGTGTACACACTTTGGCTGAGCCAGCCATTGTCCTAGCACGCCGCGTTGTCCCAGGATCTCACAATATTCACCAACCTATCCATTCTCATCGCATTTCGTCAGCACTAGCCAGAGAGGAGAAGGAAAACCTTTTACCAGCCAAATGTTGGCAGGAGGAGGGCTCGGAGGATGGTTTTTTACAGGCCAAATGTAGGAGGATGTAGCTATCGTGTCACTCGCTCTCTTTTGTTGTCATTTTGTACTCTTAACATTGTCATTTTGTACTCTTAACGTTGTTGTGGATTCGCTCGTACTCGGAAATGATAGAATTCAGTCACTCAAAAAGATACATTGTTCTAAGATCAATCCAAGTCTTCTTCAATATCTCCCAGTGTCGCGACATCCAAGCCGAGTTTCTCAGCAGCAAAGAATCTGGTGTTATCATGAGGGAATGGAACCATCGCTACAGCAGAATGGATTTCTGTCACGGGTATCACTTGGAATCCATCGGCACCACGATATTGGCAGCACCAGAGTACGTTGTAGGTATTTCATAGCAGGTCCAAGTCGGGTGGGGGATAAGTTGAAACAAGTGCTAAAGTCTTGATTTCGTCACGAATGTCAACTTGGAAGAAGTATTGTACCTCTCCATAATGCAACATATCGTCTAGCAAGAACTAAGTCCATGGAAATGTCAGTAGAATAACATGGACGCATAAGAAGGACGTACCCGGATGTTCCGTGACATACGCACATTCTCAAGAAGCTTCCGTTTCTCATTCCAGGCAGACCGTACAATTTGTCCTGTGGGAAGTCGAAGGCGGGCCCATCGGAATAGCCTGGGATTCCATCCCTCTACATCCTGTCCTGTTTGCTCATGCATATATGCACGAACAGCTGCAGCTGCAGGTCCCTGCAACGTTTTCATGTGCTCATCTTTTGCACGTAGAAGTACATAGCCGTTGCTGAGATCTTCTGAGCTGCGGGGGTTCTTTTCTTTTTTTTGGAGTGCCGGTATCATGGCTTTGAGGGCGTTAACTTGAGCACGGCGAAGTCCACATTGGGCCAAGTTGGAGTATGGCTTTGACAGTTGCTTCATTTCTTCTGTAAGGTTTCCTATCGTCCTTTCCATCATCCACTGCGTGTGGTAACAACCGGGTCCGAGCCGCGGTACTTGGGGTGCAAGATGGAGCAGTGCATGCACAGCAGGTCGGCAGAAGTGAATCCGTTCAGGTTTGCGTTGGTAATATAGTTCTTCGAACTCTTGCACAAATTGGATCATAAGTGCATGCGCCCGTTGAAGTTCTTCACGTGTGATCATACGTTGATGAAGGATTCGAAGACCAGACACGAGCTTGCAAAAGTTCTGGTAGTAGCGGTTAGGAAGTATGCCATAAAGTAAACCTGGCCCGAGAACGAAGATGTACATGAGAAATTCCCAAGCTTTGTATCCACTGGAAATTTTCTCAGAGGGGTTGCGGGGAGGGACGTCAAAGGATCCGGGCAAGTATGGTATTGATTCGGCAATGGTTGCTCCATGATGTGTCCATGTATCATCTTGTAAGACGGCCCAATCCCACGTTAACTTGTCATCCGGTGCTTTGCAAGCTATAGTTCCACGCCAAAGTGAGAGGAGGAGGTCGGTGATGTTCAATGCGATGAGGTGCATAAGGTCAGCGGGAAAACACAAGGGAGGGTTTATCATGCGGTATAATGGGAGTCCACTGAAGATACTTGGCTTGACAATGCCAGTCTCCTTGCGGCGTGCGATAAATTGAGCCATATTTGCAGAGGTGATGAGGTAGTTGACGTTGCGAAGGTATTCATCTGGCGGTCGCATGGGCATCTGATGGAAATTGTAGTCGTCGTGGTCGCTACCTTCGAGGATATAGTTACTGGGTTTGAGATGAGCTGGATAATATGTGTTATCACTTTCTAACCGACGTCCCTTGATGGGGCAATAGATCCTGCAGGAGTTGTAGCCCTGGTGGCCAGTCAGCCCACTCATGTGAGAGGCGCCAGGGCCATCAGCTGCACCAAACACAAAATACGGATGGGAGACGTGAACCGCCCCATCGTGTGCATCCCATACGCAGAAACCTTCTTGCTGGAGGGCAGAAAGATGGTGAAGGGTGGGGAAAAGAAATGAGTCGAAGTTTTTCGGTGCATTGGGACCTGGAATGAATCCTCTGGGTTTGACAACATCCATTTTGTACCTGCCATCGGGAGCTAAGTCGAGTATGGCCCAAATGTGGATCCAACAGTCTGACGTCTTTTTCTCAAATATTTGTGTGCCATCAATCGAGAAGAGGAGCGTGGTGTCATGGTCACCAATGCGGCCCTCACAGAAAGCATCGAGATATTCGGAACCGGAAAGAAAATCTTCGTAAGTATCAAGTTGTTGGGTAATGGGGTCTAGATGAGCTAAAATTTCACGTGTGCGGGTTGCTCGATATCGCATAGCTTCTGCGGTTTCAGGACTGCGCCACAGAGCTTGCACCTGGGGGCCAAGGGGAATTGTGAGGAAGGCTTTGACAGGTTGGCGGATCTCGCCATTACTGGCCTCGTACTGGATAGGATCATACTGCAGCGTTCCACACATGGGACAATGGGTCAAGTCCGCCAGAGGGCCTGTGAAGCCTACACACGAATTCTTGCACATATCATGGAATAGTGGTACAACTCCGGTCAACTCGCGAATCTTGCGTTTGATGCGATTGAGGGAAAGGAAATCACAATCGGGAAAATGTTCCGAAATGGCATCACCAACTTCGGTGTAAACGTCTTCAGACCCTTTCGTGGTAGCTAAAAATATTTTGATTGCAAGGGTGAGGTCGGGGTCATCAACGTCAGGCAGGCCTTCAACAGGATTGCGCAGCCAATGAATGGTGTCAGGGTCAAGCCCACCATTATCAAGCGTAGCGGAACGAACTAAAGCAATGTACGCAAGCGTGAGATTGATGTTGTCAAGGGGGGCTTGGTTGAATTCGTGCTCTGGTGGGGGATCTGGCAGGTGACCTTCGGCTGGAATGCCATCAGGATCTGCATCCGGAACGCCATCGGGTTCTGCATTCTGAATGGCGTCAAGATCCCAAAGACTTCTGGGATCAACCGCTCGGTCGAGAGGGTCATTCTACAGACACGGATTCAGCACTCAGAGAGGTTTATTTGTGAGCAACATACAGTATTGTCCTCATCGTCATCAGAAACATCCATGTCAACTTGCACTTGCTGCACTGGGAGAGGGTCGGCGTAGAGGTCTTCAATTTCATCATAAGGTGTGGGGGTGTCATCAGGGGCTCCCTGGCATCAAGAGTGCAATCCTGTTCATCATTGGAGACTACTTGGTCATGATCAACTGGGTCAGGAGCTAGGTGGACAGGTCCTGGGTCAAGATTGTGCTGGCGAAGGTAATTATCGAGGGCAGTGCGAATCACGGTGCGGCGGTACTGTGCGTGTGCATAAAACGTCCTTCGGGAGACTTTTTGGAGTTCTACACAGTATCGTGCACAATTGCAGAAGTATTCCCGTTCGTGAGACATTGAAGTTGAAAATAACTTGGAAAGAAAGTATGATAGAATGATGATGGTGGGGAGAAAGTACTTTGAAAACGGAAACTTAGAGCAAGACTTAGAGGCAAGCGGAAGCGGATTCCCTTCGTTGGCATTTTCGATCGTTTACAAATGGATATAAAAGGAATTATATTATGTAAAAATATCTCAAAATATGGACTTTTCACTGGGATTGAAGTTCTGTCACACTTTTGTTATATGTGCTAAGGTTGAAATGTATTGGTAGAGGTTGCAGAAATATTTACCATTTCTTCTCAAACTTTCGTAGTCTGCCACGCGCACAAATAAAACCAAATTTGAAAGGGGATTGCCGCCAGTCATTGGTTTTGATGAAAAGCGCAATAATTAAAATTTTTCAAAATGGGCCAAGATCATTAAAAATGGCTGTAATAAATGCAACCTAGCAACAATATAACTTATTGTAACAACGAGTCGGTTCTTGAGTTATGGGAACGAAATCGAAAAATCGCACCGTGACGGTATTCAAGAGCAAAGCAAAATATATGGACTCTCCAATTACGACACCTTCACTGAAATTCCAACAGACTTCCCCTCTTTCTACTCTTGCCCGACAAACATCTTCATCTCATCGTCGAGCGAGAGATTTGGAATCCCTAGCTCCCCATTCTCCATCTGCTCAAAACCAGCTGACGGCCTATGCCATCCAACAACCCCAATCTCCTTTATTACATAGCCGATTTCGCGGTTCGACGGTGACCTCATACTCGAAAGATTACTCTTCGTATCTGGACACGAGCGAGACCACGTTGGAGGAAGGCTTGGACACGGACTACTACCATTCTCACTATGATAGAGAGAGCATCTACTCAGATATCACCACTTTACCACCGTCTCCAGCGGTAGGATTTCGAGAATCGCTGCTGCCGTCAAATGTTCACAACGCGAGACCTCGTTTAAACCAAATCTCCGATACCGATGAAGGATCTCCAACACTACCGACCGTGGTCATTTCATCCCCTGACACGGATAGCAGCCATATCTTGTCCGTTCAAGGGAGAGCAGCAGTCATTGCTACCACCGCGAACTTTTCGAGGCCCGTCCGCCGACCATCACCGACATCCGACGACCAGAAGCGTCAAGTGCTTGAACGGAATTCCCGACGTTCTCTCGGGCCGCTGGCACCTTCTGAATCCCCTCATAAAAATCAAGCCATCTTCACGGCACAAAGCCAGCCGTCTGCAACTTTCAGTTCAAATAAATCAAGTTCCCCTTTGACGTCCAATCACGCTCCTTCGTCACCAGCCCACAACATCATTCCTTCCCTCTCTACGCCTTCATCAGCGGTCTCCAGTCCTTCATCAGCGGAACCTTCACCTTACTCCGCTGTACATTCGAAGCACTCTTTTTCCCAGCTAGATAACAACAGTTCCCCACTGTCGAGAGCCACCTCTTCGTTTCCTGTGGCTGATTTTGCTCCAGGATACGACTCGGATGCGCGGCAAAATCGATCAGTCCCACATTCTCCTTTTGCGATAGCTCCTGCCCATTCGCATCAAACAGCGCAAGACTATCTTCTGCTTGGCATTCAACATCATGAAGCCGATCGTTTAAAAGATTCTGCATCGTGTTTCGAGATAAGCGCAAAACAACAAGGCGGGTGTGGAGTTGGTATGCTAATGTGGGGGCTGACGCTGAGGCATGGGTGGGGTTGCCCGAAGAATGAGAAGCAAGGATTCAAGTGGCTCCAAAAAGCTGCGGAAAGTGCGGTGAGTGATTTGGAAGGCGCGCGAGGAGGTATGGAAGCAAATGCAGTTCAGGTATGGTATTTATTCGAACTGATGCTCAACCTGCAATGGTTTATATGGTTTATCGGATTGCAGACGGAACTTATTTTAGCAATCTATGAGGTCGGTCACTGCTTCTTCCATGGTTGGGGTGTTGCCAAGGACCGGGTGATGGCAGTGGTGTGTATACTTCAGTTTGTGTTCCGGATGTGATATTAACAGGGTCTTCTCCAGAGTTATTATACAGTGGCGGCTAGGCTAGGCGACGCGGACGCTCAGCAGAACCTTGCCTTCTGTCTCACTAACGGCAAGGGTTGTAAAAAAGATAAGAAAGAGGCTGCCAAATGGCATCGAGCAGCCGTAAGTGATTATAATGACATCCAACGCATTCATAATCTGATACGGATTCTCTCAGGTTGCGCAGGGTGCTAGTGACGTTGGCTTGGCCTGGATATACAAGGAAAAATATCAGTAGCTCGTTAGTGTTGCTACTAGTCGTCTTTACGTAACCTTGCAATCAAACCTATCTACACGAGCCCCACTCCAGCAATGGCTAATCAAGGACAAAGGACATTTATTATAGGATGTGGTTGCACTGAATTCATAAAGGTACTTGCAGCGGTTACCGCCGTCGCGACTATTGAACAAAGCAAGCTGAACTTTCCTAGCCCAGGGGATTGAGAAGCACAGAAGATGTATGACTATTGACCATGTCCATTTTGCGGGAGTAACGAAAGTGAACAAACAGATGGGCCTTGAAGCCGCGACAAAAGCGCTACTCGACGCTGGTGACTACAAGCCTTCGAGTCTCCCATCACTTTCAAATAACTCCACATTTCGCCAGGAATTACGTATGACTTTGTCGAGACCGGTTTCGTTGGGTACTGCTACGGGGACTCTACCTGTGGTCAGGTTGGTGTTTCGACACACCAATTTGTCGCTGAAATCTGATTACCGAAAGCTTGGTTCACTGGCGCACGGTAGAGGGCTCTCTACAATCTCGGCATGACAGGCATCCCGATCACTAACGTGAATAACAACTGCTCCACTGGTAGCACGGCCCTCTATCAAGCGAACAATCTAGTCAAGGCAGGCATCGTGAATTGTGCGCTTGCCCTTGGATTCGAGCGAATGGCTCGAGGCAGTCTTGGAACCAACTTCAAAGGCCGACAGCCTCCTACGTCGTTGTTCGGGGTTCGCTCTTGTGAACTGGAGTCCGATCTTAGTGCTGGTGTCAATTTCGGTCCTGGAGCTGCGAGAATGTTTGGCAATGGGGCCCAAGAATACTTTGACAAGTATGGCGCTAGTATTGATCACCTTGCCCAAATTGGTATGTCCTAAAATTTTCCTGATCTTTAGCTCCCATGAGATTATTTCCTTTTGTATAGCTTTCAAAAACCACCAGCATTCCCTCAATAATCCCTACTCTCAGTTTCGCAGTGGGTGGAGTAAAGAAGAAATTCTGGAATCTTCCAAAATCACGAACCAGTTGACCAAATTCATGTGCAGCCCAACCTCTGTATATATGCCTCTCGTTTTTCTCGTCTTCTCCAGACGCTAATCAGCTCTAACAGGACGGTGCTGCTTGCTGCATCGTTGCTTCCGAAGCGTTTGTTCACAAGCACAATCTTGAGAATCAAGCAATCGAGTTCGTGGCTCAAGCTCTAACCACCGATGGTCCATCTACATTTGAAAGCCGAAGTGCCATGGATGTCGTTGGTTACTGCATGACCAAAAATTGTGCCGATCAAGTATTTCATCAGGCTGGTTTTGAGGAAGGGGAAGGAAGAGACTTGGTTGGAGTCATTGAACTTCACGACTGCTTTGCTGCTAACGAAGTTGGTTATTTATATATATAAATATGTGGTTTGCTTTCACTGAATTCTCGTGTCCCTTTGACAGCTCATCACATATCCAGCACTCGGACTCTGTGCTCCCGGAGATGCTCACAGACTAGTCGAGCAAAAAGATAATACGGTGGGCAGACTTCCATCAATTATTTATATCCTTGTGGGGTTCTTGCTGAGCCCGGTGCCGCTCCTAAGTATGGTGGCAAATACGTAATAAATCCGAGCGGCGGTCTTGAGGCCAAAGGCCATCCTTTGGGGGCGACTGGCCTAGCAATGCACTTCTACATTACCAGTGAGTATGCCTTGCAAGATTTATCTCTGTTATCTCATAGCCTTGTGCCATAACAAAGTGCAGCTTCGAGAATGTAAACATTCCAACTTAGTCGGATGATGACTTCTGTTCATCTTCCTAATATTGCAGGGGCAGGCCCGATGCAAGTTTCAGGTCTTTTCGACATTCCTGATATACGTGGTAAGTTTGGGCTTGTTCATAACATCGGTCTCGGTGGCGCCGCTGTCGTAAGCCTTCTCCGACGACCCGAATTCTACCAATCAGGAGGAATAGATGGAAGAACTAGGTATGACGTTTTGGCCATAGAACACTGTCTGAATGGGAGGGCTCATGCACAAGAGCGGCAGATTGGGATATAATCACGCTCACGAATGTCGCCCGGTTTCAATTCAGGACGTGGATAAAGTCAAGGCGCAGAGGTCATCGCCGTATGTGCTAAAGCACGCAAAACTGTGAACACCCACTAATGAAGGGCAACGAGATTTCGTCGGAAAACACTAATCACATACAGTCATTCACACCCGGATGAGACAACCAAATGTAGTCACTCTTCGGACAATGGTATTCTTCTCCAAATCAAGAAATGCAATGAGGCAGATTTAGCAAAATGTATTCAATGGGAGTACTACACATTCTTAGACTGGTGACTAACCTCGTCCCAGACATTCCACGTGATTTTCGGAGGTTGCTGAAACATCTGACACCGTAAGACAATGTCAGCGTGATGGACAGTGGTGGTCATGTGACCCAAATACTAGCATGATTGCGTTGTTGAGTGCTATGAAATATATGTGTTTTCTTCCTCATGCCTCTGTCCGAACCAGAGCCAGACACCTCTGGAGACTCTTTGAATGACTCTGGCTTCTTTACAAGCAGTTCCGAGACATGGGCACAGCTTCCGCAATCGCCTCTACCAACTCAAATCTGGAACCATGATCAGCCAGGCCTGCAGCAGACCAGGGCATTACTAGAACAGTCTGGCGACACTCATGAATGTGTTCTCAGAGTCTTGCAGAAGATGGACAATGAGTGGCTTATTAATAACTTGACACTGTTTCTCTGGGCTTTGAGCTGGAATGACAACAAGCTTAAATGCAGCATGAAAGCCGTGCATGAGAGGACAACTCTGATGCACAGCGAGGAACTAGGAAGCAGTCTTGCTAACTGGCACCAACCCTCTCGGCAGCATGACACCGGAATCCGGACAAAGGCAGCAAAGGAAGCTATGACAGGCTGGGCAATTCAAACCATCTCTGACCTGATCGACAATGAAATACAGGCACTTGAACCGACTCTCTCCCTTTCGAGGCAAGATCTATCTGAGGAATCACTTTTGGCAATTAAATGGCAAGGTCTTATTGAAGAAGTACAGTCGACTGCACCCACACTCTGGAAAATCCTCTGTAATGCCTCCCACACCCGGAAACAAGAGAAAAGGAACACAATGAAAAGTCCCGATGTGGTCTGTTCAGATTTTCGGTGCTATGACTATTGACTACACGCTATCTGTCAGACTATTCTTACCATGGTCTCGATGGCTTCCTTCTCACACTCGCATCACCACAACAATATTCCAAAACTTCTGACTGTCTATTTCAAGAGTTGTGGACTGGCTGCTAAGGCTTTCGATATGCTTAGTGCTCTCGGTATCACCATGAGTCAAAAATGGGCTTATGTGGCAATTAGGGACTTGTCTGAATGTGTCCAATGCTCCCTTCACGAAAATATTCAAAAGTATGCTTGGTATGGAACTCACGATAACCTCAATCTTCCATTCCGGGTCTATGAACAAAGGCTGAACAACCAGAGTCACTTTGACAGTGGCACAGTGGCGGCAATCTTGATTCTTAAAGATCCTGCAGCTATCAGACCTGACACACGCTGTTTCCGAGAGCACAAAGCTGCTGTGAGCACTCAAATCACCTTCAAAGACATCCTGAAGCTCGATCACAAGGCTGGACCCAATATCTCCCTGTGGCTAGCCTCTCATATACTCTCATTTCTCACTGGGGCACTGGCTTTTGATTTCCAGAGTTACTCGAAAAAGAATCATGCCATTTTCAAGCACCCCTTTTCACAAGATTTTGGCCCTCAGCACACCGCTTGCCAATTCATGCTCAACATGGTGCACATTGAGGAAGCTTCGTATGAGGGTGTTACAGATCGCTTCTGCAGTGGGCTCCGGCAACAATCAACTTAACTAGGAGGTGGTTTCCAGAGGAGAGATCAGCAGTTTTCACTGTTGCTTATAGCTAAGACAACACTGCTAAGAAGAGGGGGTCAAGGTCTAATGTCATTGCGAGCCATGGGGATTACCCAAAACAAGATGAGTCTGCCCCAAGAACCAGACTAAACGTAAGGAAAGGAAAAGAAGAAAAAGTCCGAACCAACAACAAGAACAGTACATATAGTGGCCGGTCTTGAGGGGAGGTAAATAGAAATGCAACCATGAAGCTACAACATGTCCAACTATACCATGTGTCCACCATGAGACAGACATGAGGTGTCCTCATGTCGATGTTCTTGTGATCCAACTGGAGGCCCGGGTGTCATTGAAAATAGAAGAGGTCTGGATGACTCGGATGATTTGTCATTGGATCATGTGACATGCAGAATTGCCAATTCTGGGTCTACACTTGCTGTAACAGGCAAGTGCGCAGTCTGGCAAGTGCAATGCACAGTCGGGTCGAAGAGGGGTATTGTCCAGTGTGAGATTGGTGAAGGGAATGTCTTGAGGTGGTGCGGATGTAGCGGAAAGATCGGCATAAAAGAAAACAAAGGAATGTGTGGAAGGAAAACCAACTAGGATGGTGGGCTAGTCAAGGTCAGACATGCGAACAGCATCAGCTGTACTGGATGACGATGTGTGTGTCGATGATGTATCAAGGAGTGATGTCTTGTCCTGTGTGTAGAACAACGTGGTCCACCTGATGTTGGTATTTGTCCAAGAAAGGGTATTGTTGTGGGCGGTATCAAGGTTACAGATGGAAAAGGATAAATGAACGTGGGTCCAGGTTTTGAGTCATGGCATGAGTGACAAGCTGTGGGAATAAGATGTTGGGTACTATTGAAGCGATGTCATGTGAACAATAAATGATAGGGGTCGGTTCACTGTATTGGGAAGTCGTACGGTCTGTGGTTGAAGTCTGAAGGTATGTGCTTCAGCGATGGTCGGATTGGAGGGAACAGTGAAATGTCCTGTGATCGAGGTAGTGTTGCCGAAGTCCGGTTCGGAACTGATCCGAACCCGGTTCAAACCCCGAACCGAACCCTAAGTTCAGTCCAAGTTCAGCAACTTTGGCTGAACTGAACCACGGGTCCGGTGCGGGGTTCAGGGCCCTTCAGAAATTTCTGAACGGCTTGGAACCGGGTCCAAACCGTGAACTCATTGTAGGTAGATACTAGAATATTCAATTTTTATGTTAATTTTTTGTGTATGAACTCGCGAGAACTTGGGTCATGTGACCTTAAACATACATGCGAATGCACGTGGATTCGACTCAACCACAACAGCAACGAACAGTAACAGCAACACTGGTAAGTAGTTAGTTTATTTCATAGTTTACTGACATTTTCTTACACAAAGAAGCCCCCCACGACCCACACCCATGCCCACGCCCTCGCCCTCACCTGCCCACGCCCATGCCAAAACCACACGCCAACACCATGCCCACGCCCACACCACGCCCATGATGGGAACCAGGGACCGTAGCGAGAACGGGACACAGCGGGGAGTGGTGCGCCCACCCCCACTGCTAAGATACGTCGCCTTTTATTTTTGATTTTTCACTTATTTATCTATACTTACCCCCCACAGCTCCATGACGCCCGCGAGCGTGGACGTGGCAGCAGCCCCACGGCAACCCCAGCAGCAGTGGCAGCAGCCATGGCTGCAATGAAAACGGCAGCGGCAACAACGGCAGCAGCAATGGCAGCAGCTACGGCAGCAGCAGCTACGGCAGCAGCAGCGTCAACAGCAGCGACGGCGACAGCAGCAGCAGCAGCGACGGTGGCAACAGCAGCAGTTGCAACAATGGCGCCGGCAGCGACGCAGCACCCATGGCAGCGGGCGGTCCCCCCCTTCCTCCCCACCCTCCCAACTCCTCGCAACCCCAGGCCCACGTCAATTGACGTGGTGCTGCGGCTTGCAAGGAAATTTGAGGGTGAAGGAAGGTGGTTCGCGGTTCAAACCGCATCGGAATGCAGACCGGATCGCATGGAACGGTTCCATGCGGTTCCGGTTCTGGTTCAGCGGGGGGGCCGAACTGAACCGAGGGTCCGGTTTTCGGTTCAGCCAACAAGGCCGAAAACTGGACCAAACCGGACTTCGGCAACACTAGATCGAGGATTGTTCAGGGTATGTATGCAGGTGAGGAATGTCGTCGGATCGTCAGGGAGGATAATGGTAGGCACAGGGTATGAATATGGAAACCAAATATCCGAGAATGGCAATTGTCAATTACATGTCGATATATTGTCAAGGTGGAAGTCGGGTGTATCAATGGCGGAAGGGTGTCTATGCCAAAGATAGATCATGACAATGTAGAAACCGATCAGGAAGGTGATGGCAATGCTGCCAATAAAAATTACGGTAATGAGCTGTGTCGGGAGTACAGCCATTGTGAATTGGTTTGTCATGGGATGAAGTCAACAATATGTCAGGGCGAGGGAAAAGACAATGTCGGTGACATCCATTGGCAAGGAGACTATTCGGGTACAGCAAGGTCATGTGGGATATGTCCATGGTTGGTCTGGATTGTTCTAGAAGAAGGGAAGAAAAGGGAACAAGGACAAGAATAAACAATGATGTCCAAAAGAAGACAAAAGGTAAAAGGAAACAAAAAAGGAAGGTGCGATAAAGTGGAATCGTCATGGTGGGTAATGGAGTCAGAATCAGAGTTGCGGAGTTGAAAAAGTAACAGAGGGGAACAATTGAGTCCTTAGCGAATGGTGGAAGCAACTCAAGTTTGACCCCCCTGAGCAACAAAAAAAGCTGGGAGAGGATCACCTTATTGTCTGGGTTGGTGATCAGCTTACAGTCTCAAGACTTCATGGTCTGCAGAGGTTTCGTTCTCAAGATCTGACATTTCTCGAATGAATGTCATTTCTCCTGCCCATTGCTGGGTGATTCCACACCCTTATAGCATTTGAGAGTTCACTACATCGCCAATACTATGGTACCCATGCTGGGTTTGGCCTTATCTGCAACTTCGATCTTCTCAAGTGCAAAGGTCTTCATGCACCAAGTGTGCAATGCAACTTCCACTACAATTTTCAAGATGCCTTGTACCATATCATGGAAGCCCGTGTCCACGATCTTTGGTGTATTGTCGGCAAGGTTGACAAACTCGAAGACCTTCGTCATCAAATGCCAGAACAACTCCACACACTTGCAAAAACAATTGTAAAGGAGGTCACATCAGACCTGGTATCCTCTGGAAAGAACCATGATGACCTGAAGCATCAGTCGATGCAATTCATTTGGGATGCACTGTTTTATATTGACCTTGACCATGCTATACAGCATGGCGATGTTGGCAGCATGCAAGACCACTTACCTCGTCTCCTGTTTCAATTTGCTGGTGGCAGCAACAAGAACTATGTGATTGAGATATTGGAAATCTTACAAGGGTTTCACCATGAATGGCCAGATGATGTGAAGTGAGATTCCAGCCCCCTTCTCGACTGAAACTGATGTGCTTCACAAGGGCTTTTGTTACGAAGCACTGCTGGGTGGTGAACACCACTGGCAAGCATGATGCATTCTCACCGATTGACTTACTTCAAGAGCACAACATTCATGACATTATAGGGATGCCGAAGTTCGGTTCGGAACCGATCTGAACCCGGTTTGAACCGCGAACCGAACCGGAAGTTCGGTTCTGGTTCAGCCATTTGGCTGAACCGAACCGCTGGTTAAGTTTGCGGTTCTGGCACTGACATGCGGTTCAAACCGCATTCAAACACGGTTCAAACCGCGAACTGTAATGTATAGTTACCTACGTAGATACTCATTTACTTAATCCTTCACATTTTTTTCTATGCAGTCGCGTGAACTTAGGTCATGTGACCTTAAACATACTCGCGCGCAACTTCAAGTTCAACTCAACACTAACGTTACTCAACAACCACGGTGAGTAATGACTTTATTTCATATTTTACTGACATTTTTTTACATAGAACAGCCCCACAGGGCCCACCTTGACCACATAAATAAGGCGCCCGTGGTCGACTTCACCCAACAACCTCCCTTGCGTTCCAACGCGAGTCGGAGTGAATCGATGGCAGCAGCGGCAGCAGCAGCAACGGCAGTGGCAACACCACCAATGCCACCACCCCAACGACGACGACGACAGCGACGACGACGACGACGGCCAAATGATCCCCAGCGACAGCAACTGCAACAGCAGCAGCAGCAGCAGCAGCAGCAACAGCAATGCCGGCAGCAGCAGCAGAGCAACACCGGCGGCAGCAGCAACCTGCCGCCTCAAACGCGGATGATCGCGACCACTGCTGCCTACAACACCAACACCAACATGACAATGACAACGACGATGATGACAGGGAAGTTGAAGGCTGGTAGGGTGGTGCGCCCACCTACCAGCCCAGGTACGTACGCTAGCTTTAACCCGTCGACAACTTGCTAACCACACACCTCGCAAACCCGGGCTGACGCGTCAACAGATGCGCAGACATCGTTTGCAAGGAATTCGGCATGGCAACGATGAAGGACGCGGAAAGGGCCAACAACGGCAACAACCATGCACAAAAAAAACGCGGAAAGCAAGAGAACTGGCCGCGGAAAGCAAGAGAACTGGCTGGGAGAGTGGTGCACCCACCCCGGTCGCCAGGTAAGTCTTTTTTCGTTTGCTGTCAAATTTTCCCCACCACCGCAGACAGGCACGGTCCACGCCTTCGACCATCCTGCCTCCATCCGCCCGCCAATGCACCGTACCGGGCCCGAAGATGCCCCAGCCTGAAGCTACAACCACCCCACCTCCCATCCCACCTCCTGCTTCCCTCGTGAAACCCAGCGCCACATCAATTGATGTGTGCCTGGTCTTCACGAGGAGATTTGGAGGTTGGTTCACGGTTCGAACCGCGTTCGAACGCAGACCGAACGCGTTGAAACCGTTCGACGCGGTTCTGGTTCCGGTTCGGCATTTGGCTGAACCGAACCAACGGTTTCGGTTCCGGTTTTCCAAAAAAGTCGAAAAACCGGACCGAACCGAACTTTGGCAACACTATGACATTAAGGTGTGAGGTTTCTCTTGGTTTCTCATGTTATTGATGACCTTGTCTCTGTTCAGCACACGTTTGCTGCCACAGGGCCATATGCAGAGTGGGAATTCATAGGGAAAACATCCGCCTCGATCCCATGCCAACGAAAAGTCAAGGACCATGTCGAGGCTGAGGTAAATCATTACCTGCGAGGAAAATCTCACACATCCCCAGAAAAAGAGAAGGACATTCAAGTTCTACAAGAATCCTACCATCAGTCAAAGCTCCATCAATTCAAAGTTGGTCGAAAACTCAGCACCAAGGACACCACATCTGACTACCTCAAGATTGGCTCAGAAGGAATGAAACTCGGGAAAACAATGGAAAAATGGCTGTTGAACAGGGTTGATAAATGACCGCTTGAAGAGGACTGGATGGAATACTAGCTTCTATTGGTCTAGTTACATGTTGGTCTGCGTGTAATACTGGTATGGAACAGAATCAATAATATTCAGAGCAAATTCAAGGTGTGAAGGCTGGGGGAATAGAGTGAGGAAGACTGTATGAAGGAAGAGCATAGGCATTGATCGCGGGATGCGGATACCCAACATACCCATTTTGGGGAGTGGGATACACTGGTACATTTGCCCAATCTCCTTCTGTGAATGCCTTCTGGGCTTTCTCGGCCACTTTTGCTGCCTTACGCTGGGCAGTCTCCTCACACTTTCATGCAAGCCGCTGTTGGTAATTGATTTTCTTGCGTTCTGTGGATTCTCTCGCTTTTTTGGCCTTTTCCTCTTGTTTCAACCGTTCCTTGTCACACCACTCTCAATCGATGGGCTCTAGCAACTTGAGGACAGCTTCGCCATATTCATCAGCCCAGATCCATTCCAGGACTTCATTTTGGATATCCATGTGAGTTTGCAGGCGAGCACTCTTTGCTATCTTTGTGAGGATAGTGTCAGACATGAAGGTTTCGGGACCCCAAATGCAGTCCACATATTTGTCTTGCCAGATCTTGGCTTGCCAAGATGTCAAGGCCTCTCGACACTTTTGAAGGTGATCTTTATCTCGGCAACTGGGATGGGGTGGTTGTTTTCGCTTGCCCAACTGTGTAACGGTCTCAGCTGCATCCTCAACTTCCATGTTCTCATTCAGATTGTTGTCTTCCTCAGCATCGGCTCCATTAATATTGCTTTCTGGAATCAGAGGGGTGGCGATCTCAAGTCTTCTACACAGATTCAAGATGGTGATTTCATTGAGCGTGAGCTCCGAGGGATTGTCTTGAGCTTTCCTCAAGACACAGATGTCACAGCAGGGGACGGTCAACACTTCGGCATAAATTTGTCAATAGATATATGAATATCAGTAAAGTTGATGACTTACAACTTGTATGCTTGGGATTATTGAAATATTTGTTGGAAACACAATGCCTGCAGTCTGTTGGGCAGGTCTCGATCCACTCACACATGCCTGGTTCGACTTTCTTGACACGGCGTGTATTGGTGCTTTCTGTTGGCGTTTCCCCATCAGGATCCTGATCTTTGTCATCTGTGATTTCATCCTTGCCCTCCGTGCCTTAATTTGCTTTGTCGTTCTTCCCCTTCGCCTTGCGTACTTGGTATACTGACGGCTCGACCAACAGAATGGCCTTGGCAGGTTCATTGTCACGCCCAGCTCGTCCGGAACACTGGATCCAGACAGACAGCGATGAAGGACCATGAAGCCGATCACACGGCGAATGTCGGGTATGTCCATACCCTAAGAGATAATCAGCTGAGGAATAAAGCATTTCATCATACTCACCATGCCTGCAGCCTCGGTTGCACATAGTATGTCCACATTTCCAGATCGGAATCTTTTCATCACTTTGCATTTGGCTTGACCCGAGCGTAGAGTGTGAATAAAGTTGATCTTGTTTGAGACATTGGGGGGTGCGAGCTTCTGGAGGTGGTGACAGCCCTTGTAAGCAAGGTCCCGAGAGTTGAAAAAGATGATTGTTCGAGAGATTGGTTTGCCGGATCATGGCTCATCAAGCACGAAGTCGAGCCCAGCAAGATTGCTGGCAGCACTGGCCATCTGAGCAACAATTGGGGTGATATTTGGGCGGTCGTTGCCAAGATTGATGATAAGGGTTTTTGATGTCTCGAATTCGAGCAGATTTTGGACGTTGAGTAAGATGTTGGGTGGCATGGTAGCGGAAGTGACCAGGAACGGGATGTGGGTCAGTGCGTAGGAGTGTAGCTTGCCGAGATCTGCATAATCCTTTCTAAATGATTTGCCCCATTCTGAAATACAGTGAGCTTCATCAACGATAATTGAGAGGAGATATTTAGCGAATTCGGATGATCGTAGCAACTGCGAGAATATGGGATGGCGGAGGCACATCTCTGGAGATGTGAACAAGACTCAGTAGTAACGAGATTCAAATTTCTGGGTGTCACATCGTGATAAGCTGAAACGAATGACAAAAGAATAGTCTTACTTTGTGAAGATCAACAGAATAGACATCTCCATTGATGGCCGTTGCCATCAGGCCCATTTTCTTGAAACGTTCAGCCTACACCAAGTCAGAACATTTTAAGATGAGGATAAGACCAGAATGGACACACCTGCTCTGCCTCAAGTGCATTGAGAGGAGACAATACGAGGACCATCTTGTCATGAGCATCGGGAGACAAAAGAGGCATCCCAAATGGAAGCGTCTTTCCTGATCCGGTTCCAGCTATCGCAATGCAGTCACGGCCCAAGAGTAGGGCCTCTGTTACATCCATTTGCCAGCCATAGCACAGGGTGCGCAGTAGCATACCATGTCACACAGTATCTTGAAAGTACTTGACAAGTATACTAAATATCATTACCATAACATTCAACATGGTATTGTAACAGTATTCAGACATAAACTACAATACTTGTGCCCAAATTCATCTGAAGGTATGAAGGCAAATGAGACTTATACCTTTTCAATAACATCAAGCCTTTTGTTTCACTACTTTTACTGTATCTACAGCAAAGTACTGTATAGTTCAGATAGAATACTTGCAGCCTAAGATGAATCAAAGTATTAAACTAGTAAGGAAGTTGTGCCACTTTCACTACTAGGATACCTTTTGAATCCTTTCAAGATACAGTGTGAAATAGTATAGTACTGTTGCCATATTGTGGATTTAAGATACTGTGTCAATACTTTTAAGATACTGTTTCAGTACTTTTATTATAATAAAAGTATCTTAAAAGTATTGACACAGTATCTTAAATCCACAATATGGCAACAGTACTATACTATTTCACACTGTATCTTGATAGGATTCAAAAGGTATCCTAATAGTAAAAGTGGCCCAACTTCCTTACTAGTTTAATACTTTGATTCATCTTAGGCTGCAAGTATTCTATCCAAACTATACAGTACTTTGCTGTAAATACAGTAAAAGTAGTGAAACAAAAGGCTTGATGTTATTGAAAAGGTATAAGTCTCATTTGCCTTCATACCTGCAGATGAATTTGAGCACAAGTATTGTAGTTTATGTCTGAATACTGTTACAATACCATGTTGAATGTTATGGTAATGATATTTAGTATACTTGTCAAGTACTTTCAAGATACTGTGTGACATGGTATGCTACTGTGCACCCTGTGTAGGGTCGTTTGCCATCAAACAGCTCTTGGAATTGATCTTCGATCATTGATCGTGTAGCCACAGAGTCATAGCTGTGAGTCTTTTGGGCAGCTTCCTGGGCTTCTTCCAGGATGCCAGAAGGGCATGTGGGCTCACTTGGAGGCTGTGAGGCAGTTGAACTATCGGGCATGGACGCGTTATTTGAGCCTATATCATTAAAATTATAGTACGTGTTCACGTCACATGACCTACACTCTACATCAATTGAAAGTCATGTGTAGCACCAACTGGAACAGAGTGCTCGGCAACCGCCGGTACTACTGATTATATAATAAAAGGAAACTGGACCTCTCCGCGAGTCGTACCTGGACCTCTCCGCAAGTCGTACCTGAATGTTTTTCGCACTCCGCTCGGGTTCCCCCATGGTACCGTGAACGTCTGGGTTCGAGACTAACTGTATATAGTACTCAACATATCAAAACGGGGCATAGAAAGGTGCCAACCAACAGGCTCCACAGCAATTATGATCATCGTCACCCAGACCATGATGTATATCGGTACTCAACATATCAGAACGCGGCGTAGAAAGGTGCAACCACAAAGGTACCAACAGGCTCCACAGCAATTATGATCGCCCTCACCGTCATGGTCCTCCACTTCTACCTATCCAGTTCCTAACGGGGTTTGAGGATGTCCGTGCTGTGTGGTGCTTGTGTGTCGTGGCACAAACCATGGTTTGTGTCTTCAACCATGTTCTGCGTCAGTAATATTAACGTTGAAGTAGCTGTACTTATCCTCCTTTTGGGTACCTTTCACCGTTCAATCCGTTCAATGACGATGCATCATGACGATGCTTCCCACTGATGAATCTCACGACATGCCAATGCAAACGATCGCCCACACGCGTCACTAATGCTGCTCCAATATTCTAGACCTGGTAGGCCTGCCGCTCAATGTATTTAAACCACCCGTTGAAGGAGATTTTGTTTCGGTAGCTTCACTCGCACATCCTAAAAACACCCACCTAGTTCCAAAGTTCCTACAAATATGCCATCTAACATCAACTTGCGTTCCGCGGGTAACTATAGAATCCTAAGCGAAGCAGGAATCTCAACTGTGCCGCCTTCCGTAATCAGTAAGCTTCAACCTTTCTTCCTCTGTTTATTCCGCTGTTGATTGATTTTTTCACCTTTCACTACTCTTAGCTGGCGACATAGCCGTCAGCCCTGCTGCCGCGTCCTCAATTACCGGCTTCTCTCTCACATTGAACTCTGGCGGGACCTTTTCAACCTCAGCGCAAGTGACTGGGGATGTCTTTGCTGCAAATTATGCTCCTCCTACCCCTGCTACTCTTACGACTGCGATCTCCGACATGGTAACCGCCTACAATAATGGTGGCCCGGCTCTACTCAAACCCCCGAATTTCACCCCCGTCAGTGGTAAGAGAGCATTCATGCCTTCTTTCATCATCAAGCTAATATGCATTCTTAGGCAGCCTTGGTGGGCTCACCCTCACTGCGGGCATCTACCTATATTCGGGCGCAGTAACGATTCCAACCTCCTTTACCATTAATGGCAGCTCGACCGATAGTACGCACGTTCTCACCGGCCTCACTGCATATCTATGCTGACGTTGTTCATCTAGCTTGGGTCTTCCAGGTCGGAAGCACCCTCATCCAGTCTGGAGGCACGAGCATCTTCCTATCAGGCGGTGCTCTTGCTCAGAATATCTTCTGGGTTGTTCCCGGCGCCGTTACTATCGGACCCGGTGCGACCTTTGAGGGAATCATCCTTGGAGCCACTTCTTGCACAGTTGAAACTGGTGGTACGGTGCATGGTCGTATTCTTTGCCAAACCGGTTGTGCCCTTCAGTCGGCTACTGTCGGCCCCTGATTGATCGGTGCTGTGCTCATCAACTTGACGAGCTCGGTACATAGTAAAATGGACACCTGATATATACAAGTTTATGCGACCTTTTGTCTTTTGTTTTCGGATTCCGAATGATATAGTTTCGCAATGTTTTGAGGAATACAGGAGGAATTTGACTTGATCAGTAACTTGATAAGTCAAATTTTTTATGTAAGTCAAATTACTGTAATAAGTCGAGTGGAACCACCGATACGGGAATTTTTGTCAACTATGTCCTCCCAAGACCTTGAATCGGCCATAACGGAGTCTATCTCTCCCCTTTTTATTTGAAATATTGTAAATGCATATATGACCGCCAACTTCGGTATGCTGAACCTTCCTATGTCATTCATCATTCAGTTATTTGGCGTCAAGTTATGGGCGACAACAGGCCAAGCCGCACCTGAATCTGCCCATATCCTGGCAATTTCTGCTTCCGCCACGTCTACATCCATCCTCAAAAACCTGGTCCTCCCTGGGATTGGCCATTTTACCATTCTTACCATTCTCGGTCATATTGTTTCACCAGAAGAAGCCGGGAACAAATTTTTCTTTGACGGACCTAATAGTATCGGCAAGTCAAGAGCCACAATGTCTGACCGCCGCCGACTTTGTCCACGGGACTTAGGGACATGTCCATTAGTTTCAAACTCAGTTTTCTGGCTTTGAAGTTTCGGCATCCACCCTTGCATAATTATTATGTACATAAAATATTTCAATAAATTATAAGCACAATAAATGCCAGCAGTGTGGCACAGTGGCAATCTGTCTGGCCCACATCCCTTCATTGCCTATGTTCCTGTTCTAGTTGTTAGTAGATGAACAAGTACTAATGCTTTCTCTCTGAAATGAAATTTGGCTGACTTTGAAAAAAAATCATTGCTGACTCATTGTGTTTGCACGCTTTCTTTTTTTTGTGCACACTTTGTGTTGCACACCGGCTTATCTCATGGTATGCAGGATAGTACTTATAGTAGTGTATTCAGCTTCTTCTTAATCAACATTGTGCGCTCCAAACTGCAACATTGCACTATGGGTTGTAATCCTAATGTGGCTAGTCTGTATCATATAGACTTAACATTCACACTCAGCAGCATTGCGTGTGGACATAAGATTGCGTGTGGACATATAGACATTGTCCTGTGGACATTTTTCTTGGCAGTCAGACGTTCTCTCAAGAGCGCATGAGGCAATTAGGCTACTCTCCAAATTGAATGATGGGGTGAAGGGCAATGTGAACACGTCTCGTTTGGAAGAAATCCCAGCAAAAGACTCAGCATATCTAGCATCATTTACACTTGTCATTGCGCACAATCTCAAGGCTACGTTACTGGATCGACTCTCTGAGCTCCTATGGTCCAATCCAGGTTATCCCCCACTCGTAGTCATCTGATCGGCCAGCTTCATCACAGAGTTTTTCATCCAATGTCATGAGCATTCAAGTGAGTTCCCTCCAATTAGCTCAGTCACATTATTCACAGATTTGACGCGGACCGTAGTTGTTGAGAGTCATTCCGAAGCTTCACCATCACTGCTTATCAACAAACTGTTCCCCACGCTGCTTGAACATGCTTTATCGCTTGATTTCGCGAACATGGATCAATTCAAACACTCGCACATTCCTTATGTCGTCATCCTTATTTGAGCCCTTGAAGATTGGAAGAAATCAGTAAGTATCGCTAGTCAGCATCTCGCTCATGGTCACCTTCATATTTTGACTACTGTGACCTAGCACAACAACTGTCCCCAACAATCCTATGTCGAAAAAGAACTCTTTAAGCAATATGTCACATCAATGAAGATCAAACCAGACAAAGAGAACTTTGATGAAGCTCTAGCCCAGGCATACCATACCTGGACACCCACTACTGTCCCGTCCGAAATTGCTGTCCTCTTCCAAGATCCTGCTCTTGCTACACTTACATCTGCTTTGCCCCTCTTCTTCCATCTCCTTTCTGTGCTGAATTGATTCACCCTCCAGCCTCCGTACATGCTGCCGTTGAGCCCTATATTGCCAGACATGAAATTGGACACAAAAAACTACATTCATCTGTAGAGATTATACAATCATTGTGTGGAGCAGGAGAAAGTGGCTTTCAAAGTGCTTGTGGAGGTGCTAGTGGGCGATGATGAAGTAGATACTTTTGTGAAAAATGCACACAGGCTGAGGATCTTGCAAGGGACGAGGTGGGGGGCGCTAGTTGCGGGCAAGCCTATGCTGAGTATTTATTGTCTCCTATCTGCTCTGTACCTTCATCTTGACTAGATTGCAAGATAATGCTCTTGTGACTTTCCTGAAAGCAACATCTATACATGTTGCCTTGTTGGCACTTGCTGCCTTCCTTGCTGAATGGCCAGGCATGCCACCAACTGTCGAATCACTTACTGCCACAAGCGCACACTCTCATTGGGGAGGAAACACTTTTGCCAGAGGAGTGGGATAATGTTATCAGAGAAATGTTTGTGTTCAGTTCTATCATTGGGATAAACTGACCATCCCGGGCCAGTACTGTGATTACAGCGTCCGCGCACCAAACGTGGACCTTCCACACACGGCCGCATTCCTTGGCAGACTTGTCACGCAGGAGACCATCAAGATGATTACATGACAGTACATTCCTGTACAATTGTGTGGTCAATCTTGTCAATATGGATGGGCATTGTAATGACTGTCTGATATTGACTCCTTGCTGAACGTTTGAAATGTTTGAAATTTCAATAACCTTACAAGCTTATTCTAACAGGAGAATCATATGTATATATATAGATTGGACAATGCTGCTGTTCCAGAGCTGGTCATTCTTCCTCCTTTTGTTAATAAGTAGTGGCTGTACCTGCCCAAACAGTTGCAGACCCATTCCTTGAGACAGCACTTTGAAGGTCTGCTCCCTTTCCCTCAAATCCTTCTCTATTTCTAAATCAACTATTCAGATTTATTGTAAGGTATCTTGAGTTATTTTACAGAGAGCTTCTGAGCAATTCTGTGTGAGTTCACTTACAAGATAATTGAGTATCAAATGTCACACCAATGTGGTCCTTGACATCAGGAAAACATGGAGATCCTGGTAAGGCCTAGCAGAGTTGACAATTTCTAATCAGCTGTCCAGCCACAGATCTATTACCCTTTCTTACCTTGACACAGAATTATTTTAGGCTTAGCTCATGTAATATCATCCTGGTAAATGAATAACTGTTGTTACCATTTCAGTACCGGAATGGCAACATTTCATCATTTACTGGCATAATGATATAGCCTTTGTATGTCCTTATCATAGTGCGGTAGCATTCCTGGCAGTGCATGGATGGGATTACAATGGCCTGGCATTAACATAGAATAAACTCATGTGAATTCATTCTGGCCAATAAATATTTCGTTAGAACCTTATCAGACCATGTCAAATCAGCATGTTGAACTTGTAAATGGATTTCCAGAGTCATCACTACTAGTACTACCAAGGAACTGGTGGAATTACTCCTGCTCTAGTTCAGTGCCTTGTTCCTTGGCTAGTTGTGCCCCTGCCCTCTGCCTCCTCCCATCTATCTAACCAATCACCAACTCAGATAACTTGCACAACAGGCTGAGCTTCTCCTATTTCTGTAAGAGGATGATCAGCTAAACTGCAAAAGGACTTGAGAATCCCTACATCTTTCATTTCCTTGTCTAGTATATCTTAGACAGCAGTAAATTTGGCAGTGGTTGTATGCGGGTGTTCCTTTATGTAGTCAGCAGTGTAGAGGTTCCTAAAAAGTCCTAGTTTGCACCACGAAACAGGTGCAAGCCCAGAGCACAAGCTTTGGCCCTGCACCCTGAAGTCTCCTTGTCTGCTTGCAACATGGATGAGCGTTTGAGAAAACTACAGGATTCCAAGGCACAGACATGAGAATGGAGAAGCCCATGATTGATGCAGCTGAAGGAATGGTGACAAACAGGCTTGTGCCAGTGGGTGGCATTGAGAGGAAGAGGTTTGTTGGGCCAGAAATGTATCTGCCAGTTGTGCTATTCCATTGCAAGTGAGTTTGACAAGACAAACCAGATATTGTGGGGCTCCAAATGCACTCACCAACATGTAGAAGGATCCTTGCAACAATGCGAGTACTGTATGTATGTTACAGTATGTATACTCATGTCTGGAGATTCATCTGTAAACTTTGATGTTAGTGCGTTTTGTGGCTCTTTGGTGTTGTTGTTGGCAGCTGCGTCCTGGTCAGTTGGAAGTGAGCTGAAGGGCAAGGGTATCATTATAATGGATTTGGTGGACCTTCCTCAGAGCTCACCCTTACTGTGCATCCTGAATGCAATACTTGCCTAGTGTGACCTGGTGAACTTGAAGTCTATCTGAAGGTGGGAGTATTGGAAAGACTTGAGAAATTCTAACCCGGTCTTTCTATAATGCCAAAACTCATAGCCAGTGTCATCAACATGTAAGCATGTGTATTTGACACAAAGGATATGTTTGATTATCTCACATGACACAAAAAAAACATATCTCTGATTAGATGATAATGCTAAGTTCCTACAGATCTAATCCAATGGACTGTTGATTTGTCGCTTAAAGCCATGATCCATTTCAATCATATGGGATTGTCACTAGGGGGTGGTGTTAACAATTGTAATTCCAGTTGAGGGAATGAACTTACCATAAATGTTGCTGTGGGGCTCTAGCATGGGTGTGAACGATTTCCATCCAAGCAGTTTCCATTTGACATTGCCACTTCCATTGAACATCATTTCCAGACATTGCCACAGTCATCAAACACCATTTCCTGGCATGTTCACTTCCACTGAACATCATTTCCAGACATTGCCACAGTCATCAAAAACCATTTCCTGGCATGTTTACTTCCATTGAACATCATTTCCAGACATTGCCACAGTCATTGTGCTTGCATCAGTTGGTGGTTCATGCTGTTGTTTTGCAATATGTTAGAGAGTTTGTATCATGTATTTGCATAGTGGTTGGTGTACGAGGAGTTGTCTGACCTTGTCCTGGTCTTGGGGTGACTTAGATACATATATTCTGTTATGCACATAATACAAGCAAAACAAGGAGTGTCAGGACTAAACAGCTGGGAAGTAGTTCTAAGCGCTTGGAATCTCGATTGAAAGAATACAGCTTACCATCCAAGTCCCAAATCGAGGCCCAGGTCTAATCTTGCGATCACCATGTCATGGTTCCACTGGAGATTGGCCAGTTCGACTTCCAACTCCTTGATCTGCTTGTTTCGACTTTTCAGGACATCATGCAACTTTGTCTGGAAGTCGCTCAACCAGCATTCTAGGTCTACAACATCTATGAGTGTTTGTTTGGGATAACATCAAGTGGTTACTTACCAATAAGGTTGGGGCCAGGAGGCAGCTGGCCATGAATTTGGTAAATGGTTGTGTTAACCTGGTTGCCAGTGACACTATTGATCGTGCTATGATTGAAGTGAATGAGTTGAGCAGTTATGGTCATGGAGGAGGTCATGATGATGGAGTAAGATAGAGTTGGTCGAGTTTAGATACTTTTAGGCAAAAATGTAAATCTATCTACACACACTGAAAATGTTCTAATTCATTTAAGAGTAGTTTTTGCCTGCCCATGTCTGTGCTGCCATAGGATGCAATGTCAGTTCAATAGATAGAAAATGGTTACCTCCACTCTCCTCCTCCTCCAAGACCTCGTGCACTTGCATGGAACCAACCCCAGCTGCTTCCAGCATCAGAAGTGTTCTAAGGCCTCCAATGGCACCTCTGATTCATGTTGATAAATAGTGAATATCACAGGTACAGGTAAACCCATGGGTTTTGCCACAGGTTTTGCCTTGGGTCCAGGTCCAGGTCACACTTTTGTGACCTGCAGCTGTACCTGTACCTGTGATGGGTAACTCGTGACTATAGTTCACACAAGTCACGCATCATGTTAAAGTTCAACGCGAATGACAAGGCAGAGACCAGTATGAAGCTGGTCTCTGCTAAAGGTAAGTTTTTTTTTTTTTTTACATCATTACTTACGAAATCTACAGGTACAACTATGGCTTGACCTGGGAAATGCAAACACAAATGCAAATGCAAATGCGAACTGCCACAATGAAAATGACAAATAAAACAACAACAACAACAACAACAACAACAGTGACAGCAAGGGCAAAGGCCATGGCAGCAACGCCAAGCAAAGCAAGACTGGAGGAGTGGTGCACCCACCCCCTGGTTGCCAGGTGAGTCTGTATATGTCATTGATTCATTTGCCACTCACTGGCAATTCCCCCAGCCCAGGACCATCTTTAACAAGTACAGCCACATGTCCAATGATGCAGCCTCTGCCTGTAGACATGGCCCATGTGTTTGACGATGCTGCCTCCATCTGCCTGCCAATGCACCCAACTGCACCATACCAGAGTGCAGTGCATGCCCCCCCAAGCCCATTCAACCTCATGAAATTGACACATGTCCAGTGTCACGAGGTCACCAGGCCAGGCCAGAGCATGCCCAAAGATGCCCCAGCCTGAAGATGCCCCCAAGCCCATTCCACCTTGCAAATACATGGTGACGTGTCAATTGATGCATGTCCGGTGTCGTCAGGTCAAATAGGTGATATGGGCCAGAAAACAGTAGAGACCTGTGGGTTACCTGCTGTGGATATGGGTCCTGGGTCAGGGTTGGAACATATGCACCTGTACCCCAAGGGTGAGTATGGGTTTTGACAGGTATGGGTACAGGTACCCTCAACAAAACCTGAGGGTTACCCATGAAGTTCACTATCAATGCAGGTTCTTTGCCATTTCCAGGTTGAATGGGCTCTTGACACTGTAAGTGCTCACCCAATGCGATCATGAGAGGCCAAGAATTGGTCAACAAGGCACTGGATGATGGTGAAGATGGTGGGACAACTCAGTTCTTGAAGCCAGAACAATGGATTTGGAGCCAAGTGTCCTTCTGCAATGAGTTGTAATCAACTCCATCTTGCTAAACTGTCGCTTGTGTACATGATCAAATTGTTTGCTCACCCCTGCTAACACGCCTACTGGTCAACCACCGAGGTCGGGGTCGCTAGCATGCTGCTGTGCCTGTTCAAGGATGTCAAGCCTGATCATCTCACAGCCCCGCCCTGCAAGCTGCCGTTTCACCTCTGTGAGGACTGATTCTGCAGCGTTACAGAAGTTGGGTTGGAAAGGCAATGATTTGGGGATGAACTGGTAGTAATTGGTGCTGAGGCAGCAGGTACATTCAGGAACATTCACATTCAAGGGCGAATGGCCAAGATTGGCCTTGGTTATGGCATCTGCTGCTTGGATGTTAGGGGGGCTGTGAAAGGTTGGGGTCTTTTTCTGTGTGGTGATAGTAGTGGGGGAGTGGTTCATGTTTGCGTGTGTTTCCCGAGGGGAGGAGTAGATGTGGTGGTGGATTGGTGGATGTGGGAGGTTTGTGTATGGCAGAAACTTGAGCCTAGGCCATCATCTGGATGCATTTTTAATTACCTTGAATGCTGACCATTGCTTACATTTTAAATGTGAATCAAATACCTTGTCCAAGGCAACCAAAAATTGACCAATCATACAGTACTACTTGTAAAACTCATATACCTGAGAGTTGCCATACATCTCCTCCATATCTGAAAGCCCAACTTCATCACAATCCTCCTCCTCCTGCTTGAGATTACTACTTTCAGAGTTGTCAGACTTGGAGGTACTGTCAGATTCTTCTTCATCACAAACTTCAACGAAGTCAAGTTCAGAATCTACAATTGCAGTGGAAAGATTGTTGTCTTCGCATATTGGATCTTTATCATTGCTGTGAGCATTGCTGCTTTGGTCGCTGCTGGGTTGGAAAGAGTCATGACCATATACATGCTCAACTGCCAAACCCCAATGATAACACATGACCATATCCTGATCAATGAAGCTAATGATCAGGAAGGAATTAAAAAGATGCAGCAAGTTATCAGTGATGACTCACCAATTGACATAGTATTGAACCCAATCCTTTGCATTTTGAGCACATTCTGAAATACTGTCATGATCTGCATGCCGCCTACCCACTGTAAAAGCTTGAATCAAATGGGCACCACGCAAAACATTTGCATGATCAATGAAGCCAAAGGCTCCTGCCTCATTCATCAATGGAAATTGCAGACAATCAAGCTGCAACCACATCCAGCCCATCTGCACCAGTGTGTTGTCAAGGTTCTTGAGTGGTTGAACCCATAGAAACTCCATCCACCGAGCCTGATAGTCCAACATACCAGGTCTGGTATATATCACATTCACATGGTAGATGCCAAGAACATGAGCATAGATATACTGATGAATTGGCAAGCTCGCTTCTTGGGAGGAGAACCACATGATATCACAGTGATCTGTGTTAGGGTTTACATTATCTTGGGCCTGTCACATGTCATATGCGGTGTAGTTTATTCTCATAATATTGTGTCTGTACATGCAGTTACCTTTGAAGTGGATGCCATTCAGCTCATGTGTGCTGTCTGCCAGAGTAGAAGAACAGGGTTGTCGCGGTTCACTGTCAGCTTGCATCTCAGCATCCAAAAGTGCTTTGATGCAAGGTAATAGGTGTGTCTTCAGCTTTATCCAGCAGTCCTGTGAAGAGTTGAGCTGCTATATTAATTCCTGATGATGGATGCAATCTACCTTAATAGCTGGATCCCCATCATGCACATGCAAAAAAGAGCCAATGTGCTCTGGATGGTTCTTGGAGACGCCGATATGATGATGGGCATCAGGGTGTTGTGATACCCATTCCTTGCTCACAGCCCTAGGATAATGCTCAATGCGAGCTAACCGTCACACAAATTCTTTTTTACTGGTCTGCGTGAATCAAGACTTGGGATTATGATGTTCTAGTTCACCCTGCAGTAGTAGAAGAGATCAGGTTGATGGTCAGTGGAGATGAAGTAAAACACTCACAATTTCTGAAGTGTATGAATCTGTCATGCCATATCTCTTGGTAGCATCTACATAGTAACCCAGAGCATGGGTCTTGTAGGTCTGAAGATTCAGCGTTTTGGGTAGGTGCTGGTTAGCAGCTTCTGGCTTTTGCTTGCTGGTCATTGGCAGAGAGGAATTAACCGTCATCCCTTTCTTGCTTTGACATCGTTGTCTAGCAGCTGCTTCAGACTTCAATTCACATGTCTGAAAATGGTGGCAGGTGTTGGATTGGAAATCCCAAAGCTGTTGTCCCAGGATAGTCATTTCATGATCAAGAATAGGAAGTGTGGTATTGGTGTGCATTCGCAGTTTGGCTAACCTGTGCCAGTGGGTGAAGGTGAAGAGGAGTTTCAGGATTCTCCCATTCCATAGTTCCGGTAATAGACCTTCAAAAACTGGAATTGCACTTTGCCTCCTGCTTAATTTTGATGTTCCAGTGAGATAATGCATTTGAAATACCTGCAGAAAATCCTCAAAGTTTCTGGCAGCCATTTTCTTCAATTCTGATATATTTGAAGCGATACACCTAATTGTGTTCCTCCCAAAAGTTGGAACCAATTGAACACTGTGTGCACCATTAGAGACACTATGAAATATATAGGAACTGTGAACTTCCCTACCAACGATCCAGTTCATGCAGGACATTCTCATTGGCACATTCAGGGATTCGAAAGAGGTGGATCGATAAGGTCTTCCATACCCCAAGTTCAATCTCATGCATCAGATCAACCAAAAACATCAAAAAATGATATATCCCAATTTAGAGAGCCGTTCAGAGAAGGCATTCTACAGAGGAATGTTCCAAGTAAGAATCACAAAGTCCAAAGTTGAATAACCTCACAGAGGTAGAAACAAGAGACTGAGGCTTGAGGATTTGTTCTACAGGGGTACTGTCAACTGCGTAGTTTTTCTGATAGATGTCACTTCGAGCTTGGGTGACCATGAATTGGCATCGCTCATTGTCCACATGGGCCAACTTGATCCTGTTGTGCTGGTCCTTTTTGGTGCCCACCATATGCACATTTGACAATAGCATGGTGCAATGTGGGCATGAACATTGACCCAAATTTCTGATGCTGGATAGAAGGATCCTATTGTCTGCGAGTTAGTAAATTGGTAGCATAAAAAGAGAACCATTCACTTTTCAAGGTAGTCTGCTGAGTATGTAAATATCTGTGGATAAAACCTGCACAACACCCCATTGCAGCACTTTATCACAATGTCATGTTCACATAAGCTTCTAGGAATTCATCATCAAGAATGATTTTCCACTGGGCATGAATGCATTCACGATGGCAGTGAGTCATGAAGGTCTTTTTCAGCTTATTTGTGCCAGTATACTCACTTGTGAAATCCTTGAATGAGTCTGGGAGCTAACCATGAATCAGTAAGAAATATTGAGGAACATGAAAAAGTCATACAGTCTTGAAATAGGCCACATGTTCGCATACATTGCATGAAGGTTTGCACTATCGATATTTTGATTCATTTCTGAAGAACATGTATAATGACCAAAGTTTTGTGTTTCCAAAATTTGTCAAATGAGTTGAATCAGACCAGAACATTAATGCAACGATGATGCGTGGAAGATTGCAGCCAGGTTCCAGAGGAGAATTTTGCAGGGAACAATGAGCGTCAATGAATGCAGGTGATGTATATAGTTCACCATGGACGTGCACCCCTTGTGAGTTGTTGGTTGGCTGCCAGACAAGCTCATAGGGTTCATAATGGGAATGGTGATAATTGATGGAATTCACAAGTTTTTCCTGAATGACCGATGTCAATGATTAATAATGGAAGGTTGCAGCAGTATAAGTATGGGCACCAGGCCTATCCATGAAATGATGGAAGGGTGCTAATATTGTTACAGGTGACATCCTCCACCCAGCATCTTTGTCGATCCACTCTTCCTTGCCCCAATCATTAAGTGCTAACTGGTCATTGATCCTGTCCCAATTTGTCTTTTGGATGTCTGTAGGTCTGAAATCATCATCACCCACAATAGCAAAGAGCTCTCTGAAATCCTGCTGAGACTTCTGGGCACCCCGATTCCAATACCAATCACCTAGTAGAAAAGAATTCTGGTTTGGATAAGGTCAAAACGATGAAAGAACATCAGGGGGCTGTGAATGAGCAGAACTAGAGTCAATTATATCAGATAGGGATGATATGTTAACCTCACTTTCTGGATTATGAGATGGAAATGTCTTAGTGAAGTAGCAATGAAACAGGCCAAAAGAATTTCTTGCAGTATTCAGGATTTGGCAAACAACTGAAGCAGGTGGATTTCCTAATGCTTTACCAGCACTACCATTGTGGCAGTGTTGGGAAGTCAAGATGGGATTCATCAATGAATCAAATGAATGAGTCACTGAGTCTGGAATGTCCATACCAGGTGGCAGTAGCAGGAACTGGCTGTGGAAGAATATCTTTCAGCCTCTTATCATGCAATTGAAGACCCGTGACATGAAAATGAAGAGGAAGTTTGTGACACCTTGTGGGTCTCGCATCATCCTGGATTTCTGTTGTAGCTGAGGTTGGATCCTGCAGACCCACGTTGTAGTGGGAGGCACGTGATATGCTTAGTCAGCATATCACGTGAGGTTCAGACTTAGACGCATAGCCAGATAGAGATAGAGACCAGCTAGACACATGAGCGCATACTCTCATAGGGATTCCCACTCTTACCCATTCCAACGTGAATGGCAACATTGGTATGAAGGACTGCCATGGTTCCATACCTGAACATGCCCAGGCTCAAGCTGAATATTCTGACTGATATTGTTGTCAATGGTGTTCGCGAATGGCTCCATGGTTGTATCTAGAGTGATAGCCTTCTGCTTTCTGACAGCTAGAACCTCCTTTGCTTTCACTAACACATGGGACAATCATTTCTTGGTTTTCTTACAAATATTCTGGTGATTCTTGAATGCCCGAACATCTGAAAATGTCCTGCTGCAAGAACAGGTCTGGCTGAATGCAGAGTCCTGATCCATTGGACTCTGCTATGGGCTGACAATATTACTACTAGAAATATTGGTGTTAGAACAGATCCAAGCATAGGCAGATCACTTACCCAAAGAATGATAACATGTGCAAGAAATCTCTTGGTCGAATACACTGGCTCAGGTAGTGGTCACGAAGAAACTTTAACTTAGTTTGTTCAACTGAGTTTCAATGTGGATGTAATATATGAATTGTCAAATACAAGAGTGTCATAATAAGTGAACATAAAGAACAATGAATCATGAACCGCTGTGGACTCTGGCACCATGTGCTAACCAAGACTATGAGTCAATGTCCCAGGATGTTTTTCATTTGGAGAGCGTCAACAATGTCTGAGAAAAATAATCAACATGAATGAACATTAGGGGCATCAGAGTCATATTAACAAACCTCAAAGACTCACACATTCCGCTCCATCAACACAACCTTTCAGTGATGCCCACTTTTTTTGAAGTGAACGGGCATTCCATAAGGCACCATAGGAATCTGCAAGTCAGCTCCAGTTGATATCTGCATCAATTGTGACATTCATTGCATCAATGCTGTTGAAGTTTAAATAGTTTGAGATGAATGTAAGTGGAACCAGAAGACTGAACGTGATTTTATTATTCATTATGTACAGTTCGATGAGGTTGGAGGCATCTTCATAGGACCACTTTGGCCTGGTACCCCCATTTTTCATGATTTTCGTTAACTCTCTTCTAAATGTAGACAATCAGTCAAAGCAATGTCTTCATTTGAATAATTGACCATTTGGAACTGCACTTCTGTCTTCCACATCTGTGATTCATCCATTTCCTCACTTCATACCAGCTGATAGTGGAGTCATTGATGAAGTTCTCACTTAGTTCAGGTGTCATCTCCATCATGATCCTAGTTAAGTCTTCTTCTGCTGCCTTTGTCCAGCGACCTAAGAAAGTTTGGGTGAGTACATTGTATAATAGATCTCTTGTTACTCACCCTTAGCTCGCAAGTCACAATGTTTGATATGATTCCTGTAGCGGTCCTGGCAGTTGTTACTGGACCTGCCAACCTTGTGACTCACAACCTCCCAATGTTCGCCATGCTGATCCACAGCTCTAGAAAGTCATTCAGCGCCAGGCATAAGATAAGAAGAAAAACCAACTGGATTAGATCCATATCTTCATGTGATAACCAAGGACCTTGTTTACTGTAGGGTTGATGTGATCTACGAACATGCTGGTGCACAGCCAATAGAGAACAATTTGGGATGGCAGAAGCTAGCAAATTATTTTAAAAGGGGACTTAAAGGGCCAGGAGCTAACTGGCAATTATACCTATGGCTGACCAGAATTCGTCACCGTGGCTGGTGGCTTCTTTTAGAAATATTATTTGTAATAACTGTTGAGAATTGATGGATTTCCACTATGAGAAGAGTTTCAGGGTTAGCTTGTGAGAGTCAAAGACAATCATAACAGGAATCTCTACATACAATGTACCGTAAAGGAGAATAAACTAGGAAGAAAAAAAAAAAGAAAAAAAAGACAATCATGAATTCTGCTGAAAGGGTGTGCTGTGGTAATGTGAATGGAATCAAATACCAACTCAACCACAGTGCTGTATGAATTCTGAGGGGTTCAATCTCGATCCAAAAGGTTAATAAAAATACTCAGAGGTGCTCTGGATAGCTGTGATGATGTTTCCAATGTGCACAATGTGCGCAATGTGCACAATGTGCATGAAACAGTCAGCGACATTTTCGGTGTATATGTAGAAGGAATGCAAAGTTTAATAGAGCATAGCAAAGCTATCGCATGGACAGCGCAGTAAAGAGGTGATATGATGGACTGGAATCAGGGGTATACAAGACGTCTCTCTAGTATGTAAACTATATAGGGTATTTATAGTGTTGCCACAGCTAAGGCTAATAGCTGGCTACTAGCCATTAGCTTAGCTGATTTTAGCTTAGCTGATGCCAGCTAAGCTAATGGCTAATCTCCAGCTAATGGCTAAGGCTAAAGTATTTCAGAAAGTTAGCTTAGCTGTAGCTGAAGCTAAGGGAAGATAAAAATAATATCATCTCAGAACAGCCTAGAAATACCTAAAAAGGATATCATACCTGACTAATAGTCATTAGCTTAGCTGACTTTAGCTTAGCCATAGCTGCAGCTAGTACTTGGCTAGTGGCTAAGGCTAAGACATTTTTCATGAATTAGCTTAGCTTTAGCTACAACTAATTTAGCCGTGGCTAGGCTAGCTTAGCTGTGGCAACACTAGGTATTTATGCGAAGTTGGTTGTTAGGACAATAAAGGGTCAAGAAGGAAAGACAAATAGACGGCGTGCAATGGAACTATGGTGCAATAGGGATGAAACAGAACTGAAACAAAGGGTATAGCACCATGCGAAGCAATTTCCAAAATATCTAGAGGATAGGCACTTCAGTCAACCACCTAGCCCCAACTAACTAGATGTAACACAACTCTGTAGGTGTTCCATCTAAGTGTTCATATAACCATGGTACTCCCAAGGACAATTTATTGCCCCAGGGACATTCTGACTGTAGGCAAGCATAGGGTTATATTTTTATCCCTAGGGACAATTTCCAAAGAAGACCAAGGGCTGAATAGTTATCCCAAGGGATGATTTTGACAAAGGATCATGGCCTGAAATATCATCCCATGGGACATATTATAATACCATCAGGGAGAATATATATTTTCCTGGGATATATTCTCAACCAGGTGTTGCCTCAGCTCAAGCTGATGTTTTTTGAAAAATGGCTATAACATTGTAAATAAAATAGGTAAAATTATGAAAATATTTGTGTGCATAGATTAAAAGGCCTAGGGACTGTAATTCCATCCCTTGGGATATTTATTTCGTCCCTTGGGATATTTATTTCGTCCCTTGGGATATTTATTTTATCCCTTGGGCTATTTACTTTATCCCTGGGGATATTTATTCTGTCCCTTGGGATATTTATTTCATCCCTTGGGCTATTTACTTTATCTCTGGGGATATTTGTTTTATCCCTTGGGATATTTATTTTATCCCTTGGGACATTTATTTTATCCCTTGGGATATTTATTTTACCTGAGAAAAGCCCATGGGACATATAGAATATCTCATGGGATACTTATCTTGTCTAGAAAACAGCCCATGGGACATGTAGAATATCCCATGGGATACTTAGAAAACAGCCCATGGGACATAGAACATCCCTTGGGATACTTTCACTATTACAGAAACAGCCCATGGGACATGAAAAATATTGCTTGGGATATTTACGTTAACCAAGAAAAAGCCCATGGAACACATAAAATATCCCTTGGGATATTTACTTTACCCACAAAAAAGCCCATGGGACATATAAAATATCCCTTGGGATACCTTTGTTATCACAGAAACAGCCCATGGGACATATAAAATATCCCTTGGAATATTTACTTTACCCACAAAAAAGCCCATGGGACATATAAAATATCCCTTGGAATATTTACTTTACTCAAAAAAGCTCCAATCTACAGCCTGAGGCTGGTGGGACTGCCTGCTTGCTCAGCATCTGCCAAGTCACACAATAATAATCATAGCAATATAATTTTAATTTACCAACCACTCAAAATAGATATAGCAAATTAAATAATTATTTTACCTAAATACATGGTATTCTAATTTATCAGGGGAGAGACAGGGAGGTGGAGGAGAGGAGAGGAGAGGGGAATGGCAGGGGGAATGGGGGTGAGCAGGGGGAGAAGGGGCAGGAGGTGGATGGGAGGTGGGGATGGTGGATGGACAGCACATAGGCAGGGGGAGAAGGGGTAGGAGACAGCCAGGGGGAGGAGGGAGGAGGGGGAGGGGAAAGGAGGGAAAGGACCAACAATACATACCGGTGTTCCCCTGGTGTCCACGCCCCTCCGCGTCCTCGCCCTTGTCCTCGTCCTCGTCCTCGTCGTCCCCGTCGTCCTTGTCGCCCCGGTCCCCGTCGTCCTCGTCGTCCCGGTCCTCGTCCCCGTACCCATCCGCCTTGTCCTCGTCCTCGTCGTCCCCGTCCCCGTCGTCCTTGTCCTCGTCCTCGTAGTCCCCGTCCCCGTCCTCGTCCTCGTCGTTACCGCGTGGCCCTGTTCCCGTTCGCGTTGTCGTTGCCGTCCTCGTCCCCGTTTCCGTCCTCGTCGTCCCTGTTGCCGTCATCCTTGTTGTCCCGGGCTCCGTGGTCCTCGTCGTCCCGTTCCCCCGTCCCGGTCGTCCTCGTTTCCGTCGTCCGTTGCCCCCGTCCCCGTTCCCGTGTTCGCTGTCCTCGTCGTCATCCTCGTCCTCGTCCCCGTTTCCGTCCTCGTCGTCCCTGCTGCCGTCGTCCCGTTCCCCGTCCCGGTCGTTCTCGTTTCCGTCGTCCGTGGTTCCCGTCCGCCCGCTGTCCTCGTCTTCGTTTCCTCGTCCGTGTCGTGGTTCCCGTTCCCGTTGCCGTCGTCTTCCCCTTTCGCGCCGTGGTCGCGTTCGTTCGTTTACCCCGTCGTCCTCATTCCCGTCGTCCTCGTTCTTGCTGTCGTAGTGGGCCTGGGTTGTCCCCGTTTCTCGGCTGCGTACCGTCTCCTTGTCGCCCGCATGCGCGTCTGCTTGTTGCTGTTGCCGCGTTCGCGTTCGTTTGGCACGAGGGTGAGGGAAAAAAACCTACAAGTGTGTTTAAGTAGTCAGTAGAATGAAGAAAAAAGATAAAGAATAATTACCTGGGGTGCTCTGGCATCCGCACCCGTTGTCGCGTCGTTGTTGAAAACGAAGTCTTGTTGAACTCGCGCGCGAGAATTTCAACCGGGATTTGCCGATATCCCAAACGGGGTCAAGTTGCCATATAGGGAAGGGTGGCTGGATTTTCTTATTATTATTACATGTACTACAGCACCTAAATGGCCAGGGCAAGACCCTGAAGAGATTTAAGTATGCTATACCTACCCCACAGGGAGTTTTTGTATTTTATTTCATTTTATATGGGGAGATATTCACAATGCATTCTATGCCTCTGCCAAAAATGGACCCTTAAACACCTAACTTTGCGACTACAGGTCTGAAAAATCTAAAATTAATTCTAGGGGTACTAGGGAAGGTGTACATTGTGTTCCAGACAAGTGCCTGGTAGTTGGTGGTGTAGGGAATGTGTTGTAGCCAAAATATTATGAACTTGTCACTCACATTCGATTCATGATTATAGGGACTTTTGATTGTCTAGCCACAATGCAAAGATCCAAATCCATTTTGGCTACAACACATTCCCTACACCACCAACTACCAGGCACTTGTCTGG